>CM060962.1:238568753-238803753 GCA_030765045.1 Tenodera sinensis | reverse complement strand
AGGAACACTAGACCCAGGGGAAATATCGCGGTACGGAGTTCACACAGGGCCAAGACACCTACAACAATTGCTAGTTTAGTAATCGACACAGATTACACTGGGCAAAGGAATTAAATCGTTTGAAAATACTGAAAGACGGAGGTGCCCGGAGAGAGGTCCTCAGAGGGACACGAGATTTCGGGGAAAGGTTGCGGATCGAAGTTTACCCAGGGACAGGAAGTCCAGAACAGCTAATAGTTAAAACAATAATTTTAATCCAATCCTGTTCCAAAAGAGTGATTTAAGAATCTTTTCCAATTCAGAAATTTTGAAAATATTTCAAATTATATTTTTGAAAAAAAAAATGATTAGAAAAGTTTGAGATTAAAGGGTTAAAAATAAATTATAGTTTTCAAAAACTAAGAAAAACACTATTTCACAACAAACCGAACTAAAAGGTAGAAAATAATGTTTAAATATGAAGAATTTGTTCTATAAAGTTCATTATATTCATTATATTTCAAAATGTTGTAATATGTTTAATTTTTTTTTATTTAAACATTTGCAAAATTACAATCTGTTCAATAGTTGAACAATAAGTAACAATGATAACATATTACTTTTACAAACTATGGCCCATTGGCCATAAATTTGGTAATAATTTGGGTGCAAATCTGTACTGCAATTCCAAGACTTGGTTTCTCTGTAGTCGGCTTGTTGTACTGCTGCTGTTGTCAAGTAGATTTATTGCCAGTGTATTGGGATGACTGTAGAGACGCTTTTGGTAGGACAGGCTGTATGCTGCTATTTCCTGTTTGATTGTTGGAAGTTTAAAATCGTGGTAGATGTACTTATTACCGATGTACCAGGGGATCTTACCAATGGTTCGCAGAGTTTTGGATTGAAAACGTTCTAGTATTTCGATGTTTGAGTTGCTTGCTGTACCCCATAGTTGAATTCCATATGTCCAAATTGGTTTCAGCATAGTTTTGTAGATGATTAGTTTGCTTGTCACTGAGAGTTGTGATTTAGGTCTAAGAAGCCAGTGCATTTTGGAGTATTTTAAATTTAGCTGTTTGCGTTTGGTGCATATGTGTCTTTTCCAGTTGAGTCGTCTGTCAATGTACATCCCTAGATATTTCACGTCTTGTGCTTCTGGAATAATCTGACTGTTAAGAGTAACAAGTGGACATGAGCGTTTACGCAGTGTAAATGTTACGTGGTGACTTTTAGATTCATTAACTTTAACTCTCCACTTCTTAAGCCAGATTTCGATGTCAGAAAGATGGTCGTGTACAATTTGGGAAGCAGTAGTAGGATCTTCATGAGCTGACAGAATTGCTGTATCATCTGCAAAAGTTGCTATAGTTGTATTTTCTTTTGTTGGTAGGTCAGCAGTATATGTACAATATGTATAGAATTGGTCCTAGTACACTACCTTGTGGTTTGCCTGACTTAATAGGATGAAGTTCTGTAAGGCTATCTTGGAATTTTACTTGAAAATATCTGTTTTCTATGTAAGATTTTAATAACACATGAAAATGATGTGGCAAAGATTGGTTAATCACTTCAGTTATTCGATGTATTTGTTCAATTGTGGAGTGTTGGGGTTGGAATCAGTGAAGACAAGTGAGGTTTCAGTTTAATGAGAAGTAACTTCTCAAATAAATTAGAAAGCACTGGGAGCAAACTAATTGGTCGGTAAGATTTTACTTCATGTGAAGGTTTTCCTGACTTTAGAATGACTATGATTAGTGCTATTTTCCAAGCTCCAGGGAAGTAACCAGTCCTTAATATAGCATTAAACATAAAATTTACGAATATGGCTGCTTTAAATGGTAGCTCCTGAAGCATTCGTCCAGTGATGAGATCATATCCTGGGGTCATTTTTGCATTTAACTGGCTTATAACTGTTCTTGTCTCTCTATATAATATAGGCGGAATTGGAAGTGCCATTTGAAATGGAGTATAGAGATATTCCTTAATCTCATCTTCGTCTTTTTTCTGGATGCACGAAGAAAAGGGTTGAAATACTGAAGAAAGATGTTTGGCAAATAGGTCCGTCTTTTCTTGACTACTTCTTGCCCAAGTGCCATCATTTTTTTGAAGTGGGGGTGTCGGCTCCGTTGGTTGTTTCAAATGTTTTGTGGCCTTCCAGAGCGAATAATCTGTAGCTTATGTAGGAGTTAAATTTCTCAAGTATTCCTGGATATTATCATTTTTAAAATCCTGTATCAGTCGTTTCAGCTCTTGTGAAGATCTGTCAAATAAATTTTTATCGCTAGGATACCTTCTATTTTGCCAGTTTATTCTTAGTTGTCGACGTTCTTTTATTTTTTCGCGAGTAATCTGTGGATATGTATTAGCAGTTAAGCAATTATTATGGTTCAATTCTGGAGTAGCCTTCAACAGAGCAGAATGAATTAGCGTGGCAAAGTTGGCTACGTGTTCTTCTATTTCTTCAGATGTTTTAAGGCTAACGTTTAGGTTTACGTTATCCTCTATGATTTGTTTAAAGTGATCCCAGTCAGTGTATCGGTTACTCAGAGTGAATGGTCGTTGTTTCAAAGCTACAGTGGTGCTCAACATCATTACTATGAGAGAATGGTCGGAAGACAGATCGAAGCATGGCTCTATTGTCACATAATCTGGTGAAATTCCCTTTGTTATAAAGAAGTCTAATAGATCCGGTATTTTGTTTCTATCCGACGGCCAGTATGTTGGTTGTCCAGTTGATAAGCTCTGTAAATTATTGTTTGCTATTGCCAAATAGAGCTGTCGACCTCTGGTGGAAGTTAAACGAGATCCCCAAAATGTATTCTTTGCATTCCAGTCAACGCCTGCTATGAACTCATTGCCTAGAGTCTCAAAAAACGCTTCAAATGCCACTTTGTTTATGGCATGTCGAGGAGGACAATAGATGGACGATATAGTTAAGGGACCTTTTGGTGTGGTTACATTTATGCCTGTAGCCTGTAGGAAGTCTTTATCGTTTTTAGGCATTTCGTGATGAGCAATTGAATTTCTTATTATAATGGCAGTTCCGCCATGAGCTCTGCCTGAGGGATGGTTTGTGGTGTATATTGCATAACCTGCTATTCTTAAATAATTTTTGTTCGTAAACCTTGTTTTAGAAATAAGCATGATATCTATATCTCCTATTTTTGAGAATAATTCTAATTCTTGTCTGCGTTGAGACAAGCCGTTGGCATTCCATGATGAAATTTTTAGTGAGTAGATCATTTGTTTTCTGCTGGAGATGGTCTTGATGAGATCGAACATTCTATCCATCATTTTGTCCATAATTTTTTCTACAGTTTTTTCAAACCTTGTGAACATCTGTTCCATAGCAGAAAGTAGTTGTGTGGTGTCATTATTATTTGAATTTATGTTTCTGTTTGTTGTGTCTGCGTAAGTCTTGCCTGATACGGTAGGACTTTGTATGGTGATATGTGATGCTGCTGGTGGTGTGTTAGTTGTTGATGAAACACGTTTCTCTCTAAGTGGTGGAAATACCTTCTCCTTATATTCCCTATATGTCTGACATCCTCTATAACTTGCAGGATGGTTTTGGTTGCAGTTTACGCAAGAAGCTGGAGTGTCAAGCTTTTTGTTACAGACGACAGTCGGATGATCGCCACCGCACTTAACGCATCTGAAAGGGCGATTACAGTGGTTCTTTTTATGTCCAAACCTTTGACAACGTTTACATTGAACAATTTCCCTATTTGTGTGTGGTAGCTCAAAAGTTACTATCATACTGTTTAAGTGTTTCACCTCAAATATTGTTTTGTTGTTAGAAGCTGGTTCTAAATCGATAAAGAAAAGTGGCAGAGGCTCTTTTGTAACTCAATGTAACACGTTTACTATACTTCTTACTTTGTTCCCTAGTGTGCCTAGTTCTTCTTTAATCATGTTTACGTCCTCCATGTAGTGCATTCCTCTAAGTACTACCCTATACGCTCGTTCGTGTTCCACCTGATAAGTGTACTGACTGATATTTTCTTTTAAGAAATATTTTCTAATGAATTTGTAGCTCTCTATGTCCACTGGCATCAATTTCACAAGATGTCCAGATTTCATTGTAGTTAATGTGTATTTCTCTTTAGAAAGTACACAGTGCATCGCTTTTTTAAATTCTTGGATATTCCTTACACCTGTTACAAAAATAGGTTGAGCTTTAGGTGTTTATGCATCAAGCGTTTCATTGTCTCCTGATTCTCCAGGTCGCTCTGTGCTGCAAATCTATTTGAAGTTGGTAAACTATAGTGCCACGCGATGGGGATGCATGTAACATTCCTGTGTTAAGCTTAATAGATGGCACCTCATCTTGCTGCCACTCCTTTGAGGGATTTAAAGTACGCATTCGCTTTCTGTTTGGTATGTTTAAAATAAAACTAATTCATATTAATAAAATAATACGTTTTATTCTAAAACAGCGTGGGGTGCCTGACATCAAATATTACCTATAAATAGTCCATTGGTATCTATTTATAAAAGTAAAGATATGAGTAAAATAATTAGAAAGCACCCCTCCCTACTCAATTTTGAAATATTTTGAGCCTCCCTATTTATTCCTTTGGACTGGACATCATTAAAGAGCTCTATTTTATAATAAGGAGGCAAAATATTATTTAATTTTTCACAAATAAGAAAAGGATTGAAATTGGTTAAGGTGAATATGAAAATCTCATTCTAAACTCTCCAGGTTTAAAATTGTCCATCGTGAGGAACCTCATTGTCTTCTTCTTCCCTCATGCACTAGACATTTCTCTCTGTAGCAATCTACGTATCTTGTTCGTGCCACATTTTATTTGGCCTTTCAACATTTGTTTTCCCTGTTGGTTTGTCATTATTAAAATTGAATAGTAATCGCTCTATATTCGTTCTTTTGTTCTTTTAACATAACTTATCCATATTCTTTAATAGTTCATTTAAATTGTATATATCTAATTCTTTTCTTATATTTTCATTTCTTTTGTGGTCTGTTCTCTTATATCCTGCCACTGCTCTTAAAAACTTCATTTCGTTTATTTCGAGTCTCCTTTTGTTTTTCTGTCATTGTCCATGCTTCATTCCCATACACTAATTTCGGCACTGACATTACGTTATAAAATTTGAACATTGTATCTTTTCTTGCTTTTATTTTCTCAAACTTCTTTTTATAGTGCCATTAAAATAGATAAAAACTTCCATTTTTTAAAAAATTGATCAATTTGCTTTTATATGGTATATTACATCCTAAATACTTAAATTCGACCACCTGTTCCACAATATCTTCAATAACAATTTTGGATCTCATTTTCTTTTCTTTTGAACGCCATCACCTTTGTTTTGCTTAGGGAGATTGTCATATTATATTCTTTTGCTATTTTATTCAAAGCATAAGTTGACCTTTGAAGATTTTCTTTTGAATTAGATACCTATAATAATAATCTGGTCATTTGGGAACGTTAAAGTTAATGAGGAAATTCGTTGTAATAGTATTATTTCTAGAAGTTTCAAATTGTAGACAAATGCTATCTGGAGCACAGTTAAAAGTTCAAAAGGTGGGATACAAGTGTTAAGGGATTCGGAAAAACATCTGTACCATTGGTAGTTTTCTCTTTTGAGGAAACGTGGCGCTTAAGTGGGAAACAATGGTAAATGCCAACATTCTTTTGATCTGATCGTCTAGCGCCTGGACGAACTTAGAATGGTAAACACCGAATGCCATCGTCCGCTAACGCATCTTTAAAGAGAACACCATCCGCAATGTCTGTGCATTTGACTTCTCCAGATTTTCTTGAAGTGTTGCATAGCCGTCGCGCGACAGGACCTGCTTCCTGTTGGTTCAACGGCGGGCACGTGACTGCTACGTCACAGCGGCCAGGTGAGAATCTGGAGTGTAGGTTCCACGCTCTGACAGTCCGTTGCCAACCGTGCAAGTGCTCTGCTGTTCTGCGCCACCCTGTTGCGTGTGTGAGGTGTTGGTGTTTGGTATTCATTTCTGACAGAAAAGTGCTTTGTGAATGTGACAAAACACATCAACTGTGCTTATAACAGTGATTCAAGGTGAAAACACACTTCTCTGCCGGCATTTGTTTAACAAGTGAAAAATCTGTCAGTTTAGTGTTGAGATTGTTCATGAATTTTGTTGTGAGTGCACCATAAACATTTCTTGGATTTCTGGTGTTGCTGTTGGATGGACGTATGTCCCTTCAAGCTGAAGGTAAGCGTTTTGTAATCGCATTTTAACGTGTGGGCTATGCAAAGTGGGCGTAGCGAGCGCAAGGAACCAGAATGCTGTTGATCTGGTCTAGAATAAAAAGATATTGAAATTATGACTGAAATGTTGCCATACTTTCTATAGTCTAGGATGTGAATGAACTTACACTCCGCATATAGAAGCAACTGAAATATAGCCAGTAAGTGGTGCCTTCAGGTTAGGTTGAGATTAACAGAAAACCGTTACGATATATATGTAGTCAAGTGGAATGAAGTTTAACTATAAGTTACGCTTGGTCATGTAAAAACTCCTATAATCTTAACTGGAGTGTCTTTTATTTTGTATTCATTTGCTATATTGCAAGTATAAAATTGAAAATAATTTCGTAACAAAATAATTTTACAGACTTGTGAAAATGCTAAAAAAAAAAAAAGAACAAAAACAAAAAAACTGATACCTTACACTGATGTGGCTTCTATTCACACTATCATTTATGATTATGTTGTGTTGCAGACTAATCTTACAAACGAGATAAGCGTTTGTAAAAATGGTTTTAGTACAACATTTCGTGATAAGTCCCAGGAGGATACAGGAAGCAATAGTCAAACCTTTTAAGGAGCAGGACGGTATATGCTGGCTTTGAAATGTCATACTCATTTTAGGACAACAGGAGAAACAAAAGAATGGCGACAAAGCCTTTCCATATTCAATAAAAATGGTAAACGCTCCCGACAGTTTTTGCGATATTATTTTTGCGTAGGTAAATCAAGTGCTCGTTATTTTCCTGGTTAAATTTTCACTGCTTGACTTCTAGCTGCATGTCAAGATCCAAACAGCCCAAGTGCTGTTCAAAGAAAGAAAAAAGATGTACAAAATACAAGGCGTCTCCTTAAAAGCATTGAAATCCATACTAATCAGCTAATTGACTAGGGTAATGGATTAAATTCAACCAAAAATTTTGTTAAATAGATTTTTAGAGATATTTAGACAAACTTATAGGAAGACGAAGTGCTATTTTAGATGCTTAGTTAAAAACAGACTTTTTTTTTTAATTATGGTGCAAAAATGTGGACTTTATTTCAAGATGACCCACAAATGCTCTGGCCGGAAGCAGGCTCTTATTAGCTGTGCTATTTATACGGAAGAGTCGCCAAATATTAATGACAAACAAGAAACAGTGGATTACTGCATAGCATTGTAGGAAATGCAAACTTATAATTTTGATATATGTATAAGTACTCATAAAGAAATCCATAGTCTTGGAAAGGATATTCAAAACTCATGTGCACCGCAAAGCGTAGCCAAAGTATTAAGGACTCTTAGCCGCAAAGCGCAGCCAGGGGAATTCTCTTATAATAAGAGGCGCAAGCATGGTCGCAAGTGCGAAACGACAAGAGTGCGCCCATTAGATCTGCGCAGCTGATCCACGATCAGAAATCTTAGGTAATATACAAGTTGGCAATGAATATGTTTGGAAGAAAAAGAAGAGCTAAGAATCTATATTTTCGGGAAATTCGCAGCTAATGTGTTGGGACTTTTCACCGCGCGCGCACCGTTGCAACAAAATGGAGCACTTTGGTGACATTTAGCGATTTATTTCGTATAGAAGAAGATACCTTAGCTTAAGTATCTTATAAAGGGAGGGTAGGTGACTTACAGGCTCTCTAACCGAGCCTGGTTTTGAACTGTGTAATATACCTATTTTCCCTCTTTAACTCATCTTTCTTCCGCATTTATCTACATACAGGGCTGAAACATTTCATAAAAATGTAATATACTTTTATTATATCTCTGAGAAATTTATGCTGGTTGCAATATACGTTTTGGGCGTCATTTCAGAGCATTATGCATTTTAAATAACTATACACAACACACCTGTGCATCACTTTATCATGATCAAATACATATCTTGTTGTTTTTCCACCTTTAAAAATGCATCTGCTTCCAAAAAAGTAGAAAGAGAGAGAGAGAGAGAGAGAGAGAGAGAGAGAGAGAGAGAGAGAGAGAAATAGAGAGAGACCCGACAATTTCGTACAATGCACTTTAAAACACACATAGTAAAATGTCTAATTAGAATTTTTATCTAAGACGTAGTTTATTTAAAAATAAGAATTTGTATCATTGCCATACATTTTATTGCAGAGGTAAAAATACATTGTTCAACGAAATGACACTTATGGTTCGTTATCTACGGGAAGAGTTACATTGTGATGAACGTGTTGAAATTATTAGACTAAATTTTCTCATTTGGCTAATTCTTGAAAACAAGTTCACGGAACATAACTTGTTGATTATTATGATTAAAAATTATTAAACGCGAGAAAATATTGACTCATACTCTTAGCACACACTGTTATTAGCTTTGTGTTACATCATATTTTAGATAAATGTGTTTCAAATGTATCAAGCTGCAGTGTTTATCCCTGTTAAAAGTTTACTAATGTTTTGTGACGGCAGTTTTGCAGAAATGTCCATTTTTTGTCATTGTGTTGATGAAAGACTCGAGCGAACAGCATCCCTATACAATATGGTCTTCAACACATGGCTTTGTTATTGTCGCTGCAAGTTACAGAAGTTGCCTAAAGTTAAATGAGTAAACATCTAAATACAGCTACAATAAGTGTGTTTCATTTTAGAATGTACTAATGAAAGCTGTAGTAATTTGGCAGATTTCTTCCATTAATATGACCACGTGTGTAATACTTCAAAAACGCAAATGCTATCCGCAGTGAAAGTTCACATACAACTCCGGACTCTATTTGTCGTCTCCACTTTACAAACTTGTAGTAATCACAAATCTAGAGAGAATTCTCATTTTTAATGCACAGAAGAAATAAGCGGTATTTCCGTTTATGTGTTCTAGAATGCTTTTTTCTCTCTCTCTCTCTTTTAATTAGTTTTCTATGTTTTTAAATTGCACGAATTAGACATTTTCATTTGAGTGTATATAAAATCAATAAAATGAAAAATATTGAAAAACATGACAGCATACTTGTTCTCTCCGCTCGTTAAAACTTAGTTTTCTCTCAGTTAATTAGGCTGCTTAAATTTTTAGGTGAAACCGATGTACCTATATTTATTTATCAGTATTACATTTTTAAAATTTCTAATGGGTGGTACAGCCATGGAGAAAATGATTGAGCGCATTAGGATAGCAGTCGTGTTGCAGCGCGGTTTACACAAGCGATATTTCCAACACGTAGCTGAGTTTATTGATAGTCTCTGTTCCACGTTATCGTCTGTCGGACACACAAATTGGCTGGTCTTGAATCACCACTTGTATTTGATTTGCTCCTGATAAAGAAAGGGATGGTGTCGCAAACAGCCTATTTGTGTACGACAGTACGATAAATATTCTGCTTCCCTAGTGCGCTCAATCATTTGCTCCACGGCTGTACATTTCTTTAAGACGAAGTTATTAATAGTTTGATTATTAGAACAAAGAAATTAGAAGGATATTTATCAGTAATACGATAGCAACACACTATTTTGATTTTATATGCTTTGCGCATATCTATGAAAGCGACTGCTGAAGTATGCGTTAAGAGGGTTCCGGTGCAAGCAGGCATACTACGTGTGTTGAACGGATAATAGTTACCACGAAACATCCTGCGTTTATGCAACAAGGGTGCTTTCTGGTAGTGTAACTCTTTTAATGAGCTGATATAATTAAAGGATGGCATGCGTTCTGCACAAGATTACATAACATAAATTTGATTAAAAAATCTGATGTGTTGCACTTATAGGACTTTCTCTACTCTTGTACTAAGTATTCTTAAAAACACTTATCTTCATGTTAGTCCAAATAAACATTCGCAGACATTATGTTATTGCTAATTTTCTTCTAGGCGCAAGGAGAATACGGAATGGTCATAGCTGGTCGCTATGTGAAAGCTTTGAAATTCCGCTCTCTTTGCATGGCCAAGTGATGAAAGCGTGAATAAGGAACTTCAGTTTGAGAAAAGTATAATTACTGCAAAACTCACCCAAATAAGGAATATCTTCACAAAAAAGATCATTTGACATAAATTGTGTATTTTAACAAAATCTACATTTGTTGTATAGTAAGATTTGGTCAGTTTACCAGTTACGCAGAAGTCATCGCGACTCTTATTAAATATTTTAAAATGATAAAACTATTCAAACATATACGTCATAGTTAATGTGTTTAAATGCTAAACAATTTTTAAAACGAAAATAAACAGCACTGCAGTGACTGCAACAAAATATTAACTTTTCAGGGATATTGTATATTAGGGGTGATGTCATCTAGAAAATATTGTTTTGTTCTAAACACAATCTATATCAAATAATATTTAAAAATATTCGTTTATACAAATATAAAGCAATGAATCCTGTTGTCCTCCGTAGTGTAGGGGTAACGCCAGGTTCCTGAGGTCGCGGATTCAAACCTGGCAATGGGCGATAATTTTATCGGGTGTAAAAATTCTTAGCGTGGCTTTTTCGGAAGAAAAGTAAAGCTGGTGGTCCCGTTGATGTAGATTTACGGTACGTAAAAGTGCCTCAAGCTTGGTAAAGAGGCCTCTGCGCGATCTTTCACGACCGGTATAGAATGTAACACTGAAAACCATAGCACTTAAGGAGCATTCCATAAATAAAAGCCAAATTTTAGCAATGAATCCAAAGATGTAACTTGCATATTAGAACTCCAGAATGTTGAAGCAGGAGTTACTTAGGTTCTTTGGATAATAGGCTCGGCTCCATTGTTTCAAAAACTTTTAATTATTAATTCTTTTTCTCTCCTTATAATACTATAAATTCAGCACTTTTTATATGTAAGAATATTAAAGAGTGAGCTTCAATTTGCAAAATATAATTACGTTCTCTTAATAATTTATAAATACGAATAATAGAAAATATGAAACAAGTGAAGTATTTGTTAAACATTTGGATATTGCGAAATAGTTAAGTTTTCAGGAAAGTAATATTATGTGCGTTATGATTAATGAAGTTTATTATTTCCGCACTGATAGAAGTTGAGAGTTTATGGCATGAATTTCCAAGGTTTGCACGTCTTCAGGGATTGGTGCAGGAAATATAAGCATTCCACAGTTCATAACAAGACTTATTTCTAAGGACATTTAGATAAGAATGGATTTTTAAATGCTTTTCTTTTCAACAAACTCCTAGATAGTTTGTCGAATGCCCAATACGTAACTTGTTCATTACGAGGCAAGGTCTTATGATTTGACAGTTTTATCTTCAGTTAGCGAAAACTTGTTAGAAACATTGTATTAAGAGTTGCCTGAAGAATATTCTGATTACTACAGGAATAATTAAGAGACCATCGGCAGACATGTGTATTCAAGACAGTCTTCTAGGATGCTGTAAGGAAGATCGTTAATATAATTAATCAATTTAATTTCAGAGGGTTTGCCATTTATACAAACTTAGTTAACATCTATCAGTAAAGTAGGCCTACTGGTTTGTGTTTGAGATGATTAAAGTACAATTATTATTATTATTATTATTATTATTATTATTATTATTATTATTATTATTATTATTATTATTATTATTATTATTATTATTATTATTATTATTATTATTATTATTATTATTATTATTATTATTATTATTATTATTATTATTACTACTACTACTACTACTACTATTATTATTATTATTATTATTATTATTATTATTATTATTATTATTATTATTATTATTATTACTATTACAGTAATTTCAGTATATTTCAGTAATGGATACATTTCGTTGAAAACTTTGAGCATAGAAACCCATTTTGTGGCTTGTAGCCAAAACTAATTTTAATGTCTGAAGCATTAAGGTTTTTCGTTGCCTCTGCTGAAAAAGTGCTACTTTATTTAGTTTGCGGAAAACATTTGTCATCAATTTTTATAGATACCAAAATTTCTAAAGAATTTGCTGCTGAATGTTGAACATCTAAATTATTTAAAGTGTTCTAGTATTTAATGAAAAAGAACAACACACTCCTCAAGTCCTTAAATTGAATAGTTTCTTAGAATTAAGCTATTGGGGAATAACAAATATAAAACATGTAGATCATGATCCCAGATTTAATGGTTTAGCTTTCTTCCATTATTTTAGTGGTATCTTACCCAGTTTACGATAAACCGCTTGTACTATTATTAAAGGAAACATTATATTGACTACTTAAAAGCTATGCTTCCATTTGAACTAATGATCGGCTACTTATAACTTCAGTTTCCAAACTTAACCGATTATAGCGAGGCGTTTTTCCACTCTTTAAGCACCGGTCTGAACCTGGAAATAGAAAGGGCTCTTCTCATTAACATTGCTGAACTTAATCCTTTGCCTGTGTAGAGAAGTCTGTTTAATGAAACTAACGATTTAGAAGTGAAGCTGCTAACGAACCCAGGAATTCAATGGCAAAGACTTCAGTTAAATGAATGCAGCTCCAGAATGTTTTCCATTCAAACAGCTGGCTGAAACAAAGCACGGGTCTCGACTCCGCAGCTTCTGTATCGATTCCTCGATACCTCGGAGCCTTGCATCTACAGCATCGAACCAAAAGAAACCACTTTCGTCGTTCCTGTTTTACAGCCCGGGTACTCATGTCATTATGATAATCTTCTTCTGCTATAAAGAGTGTCTTCCTGGAGGATGTTACGTAACTGTTAATTCTGTTATTTCTGTAAGCGTGCATCGACTGCACACGTTAATGCGGTTACAGGCATTGAGTTCATCAAGCCCGTGTTCAGTTTAATGGCCAATGGTCATTATGAACACATTTTCTTCGTCTATTAATAACCTAACATTTATCTGTCCATTCGGTTTCGACCATGTAGTGAAGTATGATTTTCTTTTGTTTAAACGTTCAACTTTTTAATGTTGTGAATTTCGCTATATATCTCTGTGGAAATAATTACTAAAGTAGTGGCTGAATACGGTAAATGATTTACAGTGATTATGCGGATGAACTTGAACAGGAAAGACTTATTACATTCAATAAAGCATAAGCATTTTCGCTTTCTCTGCTAGAAGAGAGAAAGTAATTTATTCCAACCAAAAATTCGGTATCGAAATTTCACCGTGGATACCCTTTTTGGGATCCACTGAAAACAAGTAGTTTTATGTCTGGCTGTACTCAGCATAACTCAAAACCGAAATGTCAAATAAATGCTAAAGTGTCATAATGAGCCAGACTATATTTTGCATGCCAGGGGTAGTTTTTCAAAAAAATGTTCCCACTTCAAGCTATCCTTTATCTGGACAATATTCAGTTATTTTTCATTTTATCAGAAATAGATCTAACGATGTTGACTAAAATTAGTTGTTGTGATAAATTAAACATATACCTTGTGTTTTCTGTCAATAGGCTGAGAAGTCCTCTTCATACTGATTTAATTTTATGTAATTTTGTGCTACAGGTTGCCACACGAGGCTTTTAAGAAGTCCAAACTACTCTTTACATGAAAAAAGATTCCTAATTTTGTATCTCAAGCTGAATAATGATTTTTATTAAAATATCGTATGTTTAACATATTCACATTATAGAGCGTCCTTAAGTTTTCGTTCTTCTTTCTGAGTGAATTTTGTATAAGTATGAAACCATATGAGATAAGCACAAATTCCTTCCTAAAAGTGTAAAGCATTTTAGGACATGCATTTTTGTGCTTTAACTTTTACAAGCTGTTTACTGGCTGGAACGGTATTTAATTTGACACAAGTTAATTGCCATGATGATCGTACAAATTGTGTGTATAAGCGTGAACAACAAATAGAGAGAATGAAGGAGTAAGATCAAAATTACTTAAGGAATGAATATAGCCGCCTTACTATAGTAAATACCTAAATATCATATAATGTAATAAAATGTGAAACAGATTGCCAAGGATCAGAAAGATTTTAAATTATGATAGTATTAATGAATAACTTGTAATATAAAACATAATATAAATATGTAGAAATGATACAGTTGATTGGTTGAGAAATGGAGGAGAGTCAAAAATGGTTTAGTATTCTAGGAGGCAGGGGAAAGTAACCAGTTTTCATCAGACCTCAAGTAATTACACGATGCAGCGCAGAAGATTCAAGTATTAGAAGATGGTCAAGAAAAGTGTTAAGTTTAATTCTGAAAATGGTAGAGGTGAAGAAAAGGTACCGTAAATTAAGAGTGAAACATTTGTGGGTAATAACCTCCATGTGTAATTAATTAATCTTCCGCCAGTATGATTGCATGAAATAGGAATATTTGCAATACGTTGAGTAGTGCCTAAGTTTTGCCAACTAGGACATAAATAATGATAATAATAATTATTCCCACGCATAATTAGGTGGAATAACTTGAAAGATAAATAATACAGAATTATCATTCAATTTTATTGCGACAAGCGCGTAGTCACATAATTTTCAAATAATCACATTTCATTTAGACAAGAAACGCGTGAATAAACAATAAACTATTTCTCGAGATTTTATTCTTAGTGAAGCAATAAGTAAAGCTAATTGTTCGTCTAGAAAGAAATTAGTTAAACTTGCTAAACTATTCTTTGACAAATAATGAGAAATACAATTATGCATTACTAATAGTTTAATAATTTGAGGGCAAATTAATTCGGTACTGTTGAAACATGTACATATTCTTCTGAAAGAGAAAGAAATTTAATTTGATTTCATTACAGTTTAGGGGAATTGTTTACCGAATAAACGGCATTACAATTCATACCTTAATTTGAATTACTATTGAAGAAGAAATAACACAAATAACCCTCATATACGAATCCATGTCACATGTCTCGTACTTTAAAGCTAGCCGGCCAGACAACAACAAATGAAAATACACACTGATAATTATTCCATACATGATGTACGACTAGGATTTCGGAAAACAAATTAATTAAATCAACAACTAAAATGATAACTAAGCTTAAAACGAATTTTGCTAGAACGTCTAGAACTTCAAGAAAGTCCAGAACGTCAAGACCATCTTAAGCCGAAGAATAATCAAGACATCGAGGGACCTACAACAGAACCCAGAGACCATAAGAAAAATAAGGGAAGAAAGAAGATCTCTGTGATATATAGAACTTCATTAGTACCAAGATAAAATTTTGAACTTTGCAATCTGTATAATTAGTAGAAAACGAGTAGTTAAATTTAACATTGCATGCGTCTCACAAGCGTAGAGTAATACAACTTAAATAAAACAAAATGAACAGAGAAACAGAACAAGAAGTGGAAGTCACAGAGAACACTAATCAGCATAGAGTTGAACAGGGTAATGTTAGCCAGGGCCATCTGAACATAATTACTTTGTTGAGACAGATGAAACTGGAGATAAAGAGCGTAACAGGAAACTTTACCAAGCGAAATAAATGAAAAACAGGACCAGATAGTTAGGGAAGGATCAGCTTGCTACTGATTTCAATAACAAGCATAGCCAGATAGCAGCTGATATAAATGTTAAAATCAAAGAAATTAGATCTCAGAAAATTAAATTTCAGAAAAAAAAAAACATTATTGAAATAAAGGATGTATTTAAGAATGAAATTAATGAAATTAGAGAAAATTATACTACAATCAATATAACTGTAAACAATGAATTTAAGTTAAAATCCGATTGTGAGAATATATATGATAGTGTAGTTAAGGAAATGGCAGTAGTAACTGAAAGTTTAGATAGCTACTATCAGAATTGAAATGTGTGCACAACAAGATTTGGTTACTAAAGTAGCAAAATCCCTAGGACGTCTCTATGCAGAAGTTACCCTCAACGCGCGGCCGCTGCGTCCTCCAGCCGCAGCCAAGGCCATGGAGGAGTGCAGGTTGGGGGTGGCGGTGGTCAGCACGCTGACTCCCCCGACCTTCCAGGGACGCTACTTTTCTATCAGGGTAACTACTCAATTGGCCCCTCAGGGACCTAACGAGACTGAGTGCACCCCGTACGAGACCTCCCAGCGGGGGAAAAATCCCATGCCGGTACTGGGGATCAAACCCGAGTTCTGCGCACCAGAGGCAAGCGTGCTACCACTGCGCTTTGGAAGCGGTTAAAGCAGCAGATGACTAAAGCAAATTGTAGGAGAAATTGGTAGACCATTAAAATAAATCACGGGTATATATCGGGTGTTAATGAGCTACACCGAAATATTTTCAGAGAATATGGAGATGTTTCAAACAAGTAATTTGAGGTAGGAGGCTTATGGCCTGTTTGTTCAAATTTCGACGTTATGGCTACAAGTATCTGAAGGGTCAGTACGCCACTGGCTAATATCAACCATTCAAGAGATGAAAACAAGGGGGCTCTTTTTAGAGTAACCTCTCTGACATAATGGTTCTGACTTATGACAATGGCCCTCGAGCAAAAGGTCGTTCTCATTTTCAGTTCGAGTCTCGCTTACCACTTTCTTTTCTTTTGAGTAGAGTAGTTTTGAGTAATGCAATTTTGGTCTAGGCTTTAAATTCATATTTCGGCTTACACATTTTTATTTCAACAAATCAGTACAATTACAATCCTTGCTAATAAAAGTTTGAATCCTGCTTAACAAATTCATATGTTGTACTTCAAAATGGGAAGGATGAAAGAAAGCATAAAAATATAAAACATTCGAGTCTTTGCGTCAGTTTTATAGGAACTGCTCGAAGTGGCGACCTGAATTTACATGGCAAAGTTGACAGCGGCGAAGAAGCGAGTTGTTGTTGTTGTGTTTAACGCCCGCTTTTACTACTACGGCACTGCAGGCGGTGACACTGATGATACATGGAATGAAGATGGAGCACCGGTGGAATGAGATGGCGGGGGAAACCGGAGCACCCGGAGAAAACCCGCCCTGACGCCGCTTCGTCCACCACGAATACCACATGCGGGTCCCTGGGATCGAACCCGGGCCTCCTAGGTGGTAGGCGAGCGCGCTAAACGGAAGAAGCGAGTGCCGCACTCTCCGGGATTTCTGGTGTGAACCAAATCAAGAAAATAATAATAGTGTTAATTCACTTCTTTGTATAAAAAAAAAAAAAACCAGCACATGACGGAGTACGACCCATGACCTTCGGGACAACAGCCAATCGATGTTCAGCGTCGCTGTCTGATGATTAGTTCGAGATTTGAGAGATTTTTGTGACATTAAATCTCGAGAGCGCTGATAACGAGCTGCTGAAAATCGATATTTCTATACTCGGGCAGCAGTTTTAAAAACATTCTAAACCAATTTTTCACGCGGCTTTGCTTTAATACCGAATTATCCACATCTTATATACGTTTAGCGCATATATACCATATTATGTTCAGCCGCCGACATTGTCTAGGTATCTCATTACTTGTATCAAGTTATTTCTGTGTAGTTCATTAACATCATATATACCTATTATGTTAATAAGTAAGTAAATGAACATATACATTCATTTCTGACTTGCACTTTTTATGACGTAGAAAACCAAGAAAACCGGACCTTTATGGACTAATAAGTTACTACGCTTGAGCATACGTTAGAGCTTCTTTGGGGATAAATATTTATCCCTTTTCCATACACTTGTACTATCTGCCATCAGTCTCAGTTGATTTATACCCATTATCTCCAAGAAATCAGAACTGGTGCCACCATATTCCGATCAGTCAACGATAAATCGACATATTTAATTAATATGTTCCCTCTGATTTAAGGTTTAGTGGTGGATAAGCTACTGTATGTCACACGAGATTAAAATATATTTCAAATTTCGTGAAAATTACCGTTCTCGGTATTCCTCGGACGTTTCATTTTTCACTCAATATCAAAATATTTATGAACCACGCCTGTGGTGGGGGTGGTGTTCCTGTCTCATATTAAGGAGCTCCAAAGTTCGAATCTCGGCTAGGGGGTGTTAGCTGGATAAGATTTTTTTCCGAGGTTTTTCCTGATCCTCACAAGACGAATATAGGGTAATTTAAGTTCTATGGACTTTAGACTCATTGAGAATCACTTAACCCATTTCATTCATTCGTCGTCCGATATGTTCTACTAGGTTAAAGCTCGCTAAACTTCAATAACTAGATATACATATATTATTCATTACTATATTTATCTTTAAAAACTAGGTTTTACGCCCATAAAATATTACTGGTGTTATAGAATTTAAGCTGTGTTTCCTTCCTTGCTTCCTTCCTTCCTTCCATTTGGAACTACACCGTTTCTCTCACTGCTTTACGCGTAACATTCTATTAAAAACAAATAATTTACACAGATGATGCTGAACATACCACGATTTATCTACAAAATTGCACAAACCTAATACCATGTATTATCAAATGTTTGCAGAATTGACCTTTTGATCATGTATGGGCTCTTGCACGTTTTTGTAACTATTTTTACTAAATTGGAGGTTCTCGAGCACTGATATCCATCAAGGTAAAACGAAGTACATACAGGCATTAATTGAATTGGCAACTAAACAACGTGAGGTTCTGTTGTCTGAGAAAACTTAAAAACAATGTACCCTTTGAAGTTGTAAATTGGCGTTAGTTGGACTGCCGGGGGTCCCGGAATTCTTTAAGCTCGTGCAAAATGAATTTTTCGAGCAGCTCCGCAGTAAAAATAATAAGGTTCAAAAGACGGGGAAGAACGTACAATGGAAGTAATGAGAGACGAGGAAGAAAACAAACAATTAATTATTATGATGCCATGAAGTTCAGACGTGCGGCCTCTCTTCCGCAGAACAATAGCCGGGTATTGCCCTCAGGTACACTTGCTATGCAACGCCATACAGTCTCCCTCACTGCACCATTTCAATGGAATGCTCACATTTATGATGCACATTATGCCTAGTTTCAATGTTATAGGAATAATAGTAATAGTAACAACAATAACAACAACAACAACAACAATAATAATAATAATAATAATAATAATAATAATAATAATAATAATAATAATAATAATAATAGATAATAATAATTAATAGTAATAATAATGAGAAGAAGAAGAAGAAGGAGGAGGAGGAGGAGGAGGAGGAGGAGGCAGCGAAACTTGGACAACCATGCCATGCACATAGGAGACAAGTTTGGGCATCGCTGAGCCAGATGTTCGGCCCATGTTCCAGATCCTTGCGTGCGAAAATCGGGGGGATATTTCATCCGTTATTAGGAATAGCTGAGGTGTACGAAGTTATAGTTAAAGGGGTATAGAGGATTGCCAAAAATATCTTCCAAGATCATGGTACAAGAATTTCATAAAGAACGGGGGAAAGTAAATTAATGAAATGGTCATTCGAGTTTAAAAAGTTACGCGTGCAACGTCGGGATGCAGTCCAGCAAGTGCACTAACAAACAAAAGGTTATATTCGATACTTCTTGAGATGAGATGTTCACATGAAGCATCAAACACTCCCAGGTATTGATACTTTCTGATACCATTCTGATACCAACAGCGTTCTATTCTTTGGCATTGTACCTATTTTGGAGCATATTGAAGAAAGCGGAGGTTGCGATAACCACCAAAACGTTCAATTGTAATTTTGGACCATATGAAAATGAAAGAGGGGAAAGAATCAGATTCAGATGGCGTGGCACGTCGGAAACAAAAGAATAGAGATGCATTAGGCACAGCATTTCGAGAATAGCAATGAACGAAGCCGAACAAGATGACTGTCGTTTATGGAATGCGGTGAACCATACATACATAGGCCATTTTCCAGGGTTTTTGCTCAGCAATTATAATCAGGAACATTTTGGATGTAGCATACAATTTTGATAATGCTGCGGCATAAGAAATGCACTTAAAAACTTAGTACGTTCTTCTTTCTTATACATTTTATGTTATCAATAACGCAATTTGTTCCATGGATTGAAAATCTAGAAACTAACAGCTTTGTTAATTTAGGATTTCGCTTAACCTTCGAAATCACAGCAGCAAGAAACACTACAACGAAACAATTGAAACTTGCATTTATTAATGAATTGTACTTCATAGCAAAACTTGATGCGTACTGAAAAACTTGGCTCATTCTACTGCATGTGTGGTATTCGGCGCACGTCTAGAATAGACTGCACACCTCCCCCCCCCCCCAAAAAAAAAAGAGAATAAACTGCCATTATCCTTTTAATCACGTCTAGTTTTCTTAAACGTTTGAAAGAAAAAGTAATAATAACGCCGTACTAGAAATTTTCCGGGTGTTATTTTAATCTTAGCAAAGGCTAATGAACCGTTATCTGAATTTCATTTCTTTAGAGACAGCGCAGCAATTGCATGTCTAGTTTACGAAAGAATCGTGATGGTTTATATAGTGGTTGCGGTACTGTTAATATCATTTAATATAATTTACTGTTCAGAATATATTAAATATTGTAAGCCACAATGATGAAACCATTGTCCACCTCGAAGTTGTGGGCGTAGCGTGTCTATCTCACATTTAAGAGGTCTCGAGTTCGAATTTCCGTTAGGATGAATTGCTTGGATAAGGTTTTTTTCAGAGGATTTCCTTTATGTTGAAAAGATGTGCCAGGGAAACACACTCAAGCAACACATCAGGGACCGACACAAGTTTGCCACACAGCGGACCAAGATGAGCAACATCTGCCCTTAAAAGGGTGCTCACAGCAACGTTGCCGGCGCGAATTTGAAACTATGGTATTATTTCGTTCTTTCTCTCTTTCTCAATTTTTTTTTCTTTATTTTTTTCCGTGGTTTCAGTTTGCGGGGTTTTGTTATAATTCTTGTCGAATTTTCTTTGACTTACCTAACATATGTCCAGTTATGTAACAGGATAGAAATTTAAAAATCTGATGTGTTGCACTTACCTTCTCTGCTCTTGTACAAACCATTCTTACAAACTCTTATTCCTATATCTGCTTCATGTTAGTCGAGATAAACATTTGCAGAAATTATCTTATTGCTAATTTTCTTGTAGTTCCAAGGAAAATACAGAACGCTTTGAGCGATAGTCAAATCTTTTAAAGCTGGCGGCTATATGAAGGCTTTGAAATTCCCTCCTCATTGCAGGGCCATGAGATAAAAAAGTGAATAGCGACCTTCCATTTGAGAAAAGTATAACTATTACAAGGACCGCCTCCGTAGCATAGTTAGTAGCACACCTGCCTCTGGCGCGGAGGATCCGGGTTCGATCCCGGTACCAGCATGGGATTTTTCCCCCGTTGGCACGGGGTGCACTCAGTCTCATTAGGTCCCTCTGGGGCCAATTGAGGAGCTATCCTGATAGAAAGGTAGCGTCACTAAAAGGTCAAGTAGTCGCCTTAAGGTCGGGGGAGTCGGCGTGCTGACCCCCGCCACACCTAACCTGCACCGCTCCGTAGCCTTGGCTGCGGCTGGAGGACGCAGCGGCCGGGTGAATGAGGGTAACCTCTAGCTAAACAAGACACCCTACATATTATAAGTATTACAAAACTAACAAAAATAACAAGGAATATCTCCGAAAAGGCTCACAAAAAAAAAATGCATTTGTACATAAATTGTGTTCTAACGAGACCTATATTGTTTGTACAGTAAGATTTGATCCAACTATTACGATTTATCAGTTGTGCAAAGGTCATCAAGAGTAAACAGCAGTACATGGGCTATAGCGTGAAAATTAAAACTATACATTTCATTTGCCATAAAAATATCTTAAACACATGGCATTTTAATCAATATCGTTAGAGCCATTTTTGAGAAAAACAAAATTTTCGAAAATTTTTCCATGTAAAGGTAGTTTAGAGTGAAGGCATTTTCTTCAAAATCTTTGTGTCACATCCTTCAAATATATTAAACTTAAATGCCAAATTTGGTTTTTAACCGACATTTCGTGTTTGAGTTATGCTGTTCACAGACACACGCGCGCGCGCGCGCGCCCGCGGAACTTTTCCTAAAAAAGCGTTTTATTGGATTCAGGGGGCCTCAAAACATATATTTCCGGTGAAATCTCAACATCAAATATTTGGGTGAAATACAATACTTGCCCTACTACGTAGGTAGTAGAGAAAGTAAACATATAGGTAGTGAATATGAAATTGGGTGGTGAGCTTAGAGCGAGTGCAGCTCTGCAGACAATAAGAGATTGTGAAAGTGGGCTACCAAGAGCAAGTCCGAGCGAGACAGTGACGTTCGCCGATATCCCGAGGCTGCAGACACGCACGGCAAGCATAACGGCACAGCATCCCGCACTAGACTACATCCACATTCTTCTTTGTCTTGTCTTTTTTCACATATGATATTTATGACCTCTCTCTTTTTGACCATCTCCATCTTGTGGTCAATATGATTTATGGCACATTTGAAGTTTCGGTCAGTTGTCTCATCCAGGCTCATTTACGAGCTTTGTTAACATTCATTCACAATTCTCTTACAGTTAGAATGCATAAAGTAACAAGGGAGGTTAGACATGTTTGGATTTTTGAAACTTTTATTTTCCAAAGAACTGAATAAAAATACTTTCTCGTTTTATTATTTTTATTGAACTTAATGTAATATTTACCTAACTTATACAAATAAGTTCATGTGTTAGATGTGTCTAAGTTGGTTTCTAAACTTTAGAAAATGACTTTTTTTCAAAGTTTGTCATTTTTTTGAATCAATGAAAACGTACACGCAACGATAACAGTTAACAATTTTGGTCCTACTCGTATGTTTTATCACTCACATAACCATATCAAAATAAATGACCTGGTCAACCACTTGATAAACTGGCAGTGCTTATTCCAAAATTTCAGATTAGAGTAACATTCACGATAAGATCTGGTTCATTATTCATGCCCAGTATTCTCTAATCTGTGCTCTAGACGTGTACTGTTCCATTACGCAGTCCATTAGTACCGAGGAATGGCATTAGATCACGAGCCAGATCTCTCTGGTAAAATGAATGTGTCTTTTAACGGTACAGAAAATAGAGAACGGCCATGTTTCGCTCTCATATGCTAACTAAAAGGTCGTGTTTTTCTACCTTCAATCGAGACTGAACTGGTTCGTTGCTGTTTCAGCACTTGACGTAATTTTACAAGATAGTATGCTACCTCATGGTCAGTGTGTGCTTATTCTTAAGGTCCCCTATTGAAATTTCTGGATAGCAACAGCTCTGGGTGTGTTTTCACATACACGAAGTGAATTTAGATCGCTATTTTCTGGCCCAGTTGAGAGCCACAGGGTCATGTATTCAAATCAGATTGCTTTTTGGTATGGAATGTAGTGAGTTTGGGTACATAGGTTATGACAATTTCTATGACTACATTAATTTATGATATACGTGTATTTTTCATTAACTGAGTAGCACCACAATTTTACTTTCTCTACTACGTGTAGTAGAGGAAGTACTGTATTACACCCAAAAATCCGATGTCGAGATTTCACCGGAAATATATGTTTTGAGACCCCCTGAATCCAAAAAATAGCATTTTTAGAAAAAACGTCCGTGTGTATGTGTGTGTGTGTGTGTGTGTGTGTGTGTGTGTGTGCGCGCGCGCGCGCGTGTGTGTGTGTGTCAGACTGTCAGTCTGTGGACAGTATAACTCAAAAACGAGAAGTCGGTTAAAAACCAAAGTTGGTATTTAAGTTTAACGTCTTCAAGGATGCGACACGAAGATTTTGAAGAAAATTGCTCTACCCTAACCTACCCTTTACATAGAAAATTTTTCGAAAATTTTGGTTTTCTTGAAAATGGCTCTAACGATATTGATTAAAACGCCATATGTTTAAGACATTTTTATGACAAATGAAATTTATATTCTGAATCCTCTAGCTATAGCCCATGCAGTCCTGTTTATTTTTCATGACTTTTGCATTAACTGGTAAATCGTAAGAGATAGACCAAAATGTTACTGTACAAAATGTACCTAGATCTCGTTCAAACATTTTTTTATGGAGTGAACCATTTCGGAGATATTCCTGGTTAGTTTTGTGTTTTGCAATACTTAATACTTTTCTCAAATGGAAGATAGTAATTCACTTTTTTATCTCTTGGCCGTGCAAATAGAACATTTCAAAGCTTTAAAATATATGACTATTGCTCAAAGCCTAATTCCCCTTGCACCTGCCAGAAAATCACAATAAAATAACATCTGCAAATGTTAATCTCGACTAACATAAGAATTTGTAAGAATACTTAGTACAAGAGTATAGAAAGTAGTGTGAGTGCAACACATTAGATGTTTTATCCCACTCTACACAGTTGACGTTAGGCTTCCAATTAGTTTGAACCACATCATAACTTTATATACGTTTTTGTGGAACCTTCCCAAAGAAACTCATGCAGTCCATTTAGCCAACGTGTGACCGCTACTGGCACGTTTTATTTTGCATTACTTTACCTTCTCTCGGTTTTCGTTAGAGAACCGCAGCATTTGACCCAAAATATGAGTTACAGATCTCACCTCTGACGCAATAATTTAACGCGACTCTCTCTCTTTTTCTCTCTCTTTCTGTCTCTTTCTCTCTCTCTTTCTCTCTCTTTCTCTCTCTCTCACTCTCTCTCTCTCTCTCTCTCTCTCTCTCTCTCTCTCTCCGCATTACAAATTAACGTGTATGCACCTTTTTATATTGAAGGACTCATTAAAAGGTAATTTTCCTTCCTCTTTACGTTTTTCACTGTATATTTTTGACTGGAAACGACCCCAAAGCATTTAGCAAATACGTTAGATAACGTGGTAACAGCATTCAATTGTTTATAGCAGAAGTAGTAGGAAGAGCCCGCGTGGCTTCTAAATGAGGATATTTTGAGTAACTATATGCCCTTTGTATTTACTATATTATAGTTAATAAATCGTATGAAAGTGTTCTGGATAGTGTCATTCTTTATTGTGACGTTTATAGCTGTAACAGAACTCATATGACTAGGTATATCTTAAATAGATATTATTTTACTTCTCATGAGCTTATCAGAGACATCTGAATTGATCCATCCTTTTTAAACAGTTGACTGTCTTTTCCTCAGCTTTCTCTGTGCTCTTTTGTACCTTTAACAAAATGTGCATTAAAACCATTCCAGCTAATATATATGATTAATAGTACACATTCATACATGCGGATATATAATTCTCAAAGAAAGCAGCCTTTTTAATCACAAATATGTAAAATGTATTGCGCAATGAAGGTGTAGCATGTCAATCGCGGACAAAGATTTTGTGAGCGGCGTGAGAACTCCAGAAATGAGCAATCCACGCTCGACACAGGCAAAACATGCACTCTAAAATATCTTCTGCTCTCCTCAAAAGTGGAAGGACCTCAGCGTGTGAAAATGGTGATATGCCACACTGATCTCACATAAAACTGCAGGGAAGTCCTTTCTGTTCAAGTGGTTATAAACGAATAATGGCTAAGGAGGAAGTAAAATGCTACTTTTGGACAAAATGCAAAACTAGCAGTTTTTCCCCGAAATATATATTCTGGAGTTTGCCATCTTCAGGTTACCATAAACTAACAGTGGCCAAAGAGGATGTAAAAATACTGCTTTTGGACAAAATACAAAAAGAATTGTTTTGTCCCAAAATATACATTCTAAAACACAGTATGTTCATGGAGCTATAGACGAATAATATATCAATTAGGAAATAAAAGTACTGCTTTTAAACAAAGTACAACATTAATAGATTCCCCCAAAATGCACATTCTGAAGCCTCCTCTCTCCATGTGGCTATAAACTAATAATGGCCAAAAGGAAGTAAAAATACTGCTTTTAGATAAAATACAAGTATATCAATTATCCCCCGAAAGCCACCTTCTTAAGCGCTCTAAATCCAAAACTTATGCTGTTAAGAAAATGTTTGCGTGTTTTCCATGTGTCTGTGCACATCATAGCTCACTAATGAAACGCCTTACAGGTAGGTAATTAAGTCTAAAATATTGCGTGCTTGGTTGACGGGGCCTTTCGTTATTTAAATAGCTCAAACGGCTCTGAATAGTCAAACGATAGAGATAAATGTTTGGGAACATGAAGTTTATGTCTTGAGTTTTCAGTGCAGTGCCTTTTAAACTGTTTTCTCTCTTCGACAGGTTTACTTAGCTACAATACTACTAAAGACAAGCTCAAGAAATTTGGAGACCTTGCAGAAGCGTGTACTTCATTACAACCATTAATCATTTTCGGAATATCCTTGTTGTGTTTTTCAAAAATGTTAAGCAGTGAATACATTTTGAAACATTAAATACACATCCTTCTGTTTCTGAGCCCATAGTTAACAGGTATCAGCTTTCATTTGTATCAATTAGAATATGTTGTCAATATATGTCAAATTTGTATACAAACGCAGTTTCAGTTTGTTTTTACTTGTGATATGGAAAAGTCTTGTAATATCCTTCATGTTCTTCTGTGCAGATATTTAAGAGTTTATAGTGCATATAATTTTCATTTCATACGCTTCCCATGCATCGAGCATATAATACACATATTTTAAGTGCTTTAATTTTAAAATTAATATATAAACACATTAGTGATGAGATAATAAGTCCTTACCACGGACACACTCATATAATTGCTCAGTGGTGTTTGAAGTAAACTCCTTTAAAATATGCAGAATAATTAAGCGATACATTTTGTAGTGTTTAGAGAAAAACCCTGACATTGACGGTTTGCATTCTGTGAATAAATATCAAGATGAAGACGTGGTGCTTCCTAAATAAATTTGTCCAGAGTTAGTAAATGCTTTCAATTTTTGCCTAGTAACATTTCATTGCGTAGCAATCTCAATATAAAAATTAGTGTTAAACTATAAACAATAACTTAGTGTTCAGCTTAAAGTTAATAATTGTAGTGCATGTAACACACATTTTCAAAACTTTAAAGCATATTTGAAGATTTAACGCCATAAATACATGAATATTTTAGATAGTTTAGTGCATAGAAATCCCATGTCTAGTTATCAAAAATTTCCTTTAACATACAGTGGCTGAGAACACTCATCATTCTGGTTTCTTTTTCGAGAAGAAACTTTCGATTGCTGATCGAAGTTATGTTCTTGGAGTTTGCTTTCTTAAGTAGCGAGGTTTAAAGTTGTTTGGGGGGCACAATCAGGTACTACGACTTCCCTGATCATCCTTGCCGTGATCACCTGAGCCTGTCGCGTCCTAGTGAACTTTACACGTTAGAAAGTGGTATGCTTCTTAACGCTCATTCTCTTACAGCCAGCACGTCATTAACTGCAAGTAAGGTCCGAGGAATATACAATTTTATTGTATCCAATGCTCAAAGAAGCAATATGGAAAATTCTTGACTCAGGAAACAGAATTTTATAAATCATCCAAGTGCTCTAGTCCCAAAGGGGTCTCTGCAGATTAATACCTGAAAAATATTTCTTCAAGGAAGCATAATCTGCGTAACACTCGGAGATAACCTTATAAGCTAAACTGCACATGATAACGATAGGGATATGTTTTAAGAGCCATTTAACTTAAGGGAAATAAAATAAAAGTGCATATATTTATGTAGATAGAATTGCATGGTTCTCACCTCACGATTTGTTACCGAAGATATTCAGAAGTTATGTTTCGTTCAGCGGGCCTTAACGCAGAAAGCATTATTGCATTTTAATGCTTTATAATCTGTCAGTTATCGTGTAAGATAATGGTACTTTCGTTCCTTATAAGGCTACTGTGTAAGTTCGTCCCTTGGATTATGGACCTAGAGTCGTTATAATCTTAGCTTTGATCTGCAGAGGGTCTTTCGCTCTTCAACTTTTCTTTGTCAAACTGACGAAATATACAAATTACCTTTCTGATTGCACTAGTAGGTATAGGAGGAAGAAGAAGAAAAGAAGAAGAAATTAAAACATGTAGCCGCATTTTTAATGTTTAACGTTTCTTTAAAATGGTTAAAGAAATTGTGCCCTTGTGACGTACTTTCTAAAAGCAAATATTAACTTGGGTGGAATTTCAGCAAAACATGTGCCAAAAAATACAATCTATGCTGGACGATATTTGTTATTGTTTTTTAAAACTCTCCTATTTAAATTAAAATTGGGTTTGCCCTTGGTGAATTGCACAAAGTTTACGTAGCCTATTGGTTGATAATTTTAAACTTTGTTTATTACTGAGGAGAAAGAATAATTGGATTACAAAGCATTGTTGCAGGTATTCTCTTTCTTTCGAATTATCTTTGGTCAGAAACATTAATATCATCTTTGCTGCAAGTGTTAAAGTTTAATTTGTAAAATTTGTCTCAAAACAAAATGTACGTACTATATGAAAGATTTAGTTGTAAATGAAAAGTGCATCGTAAAGGGACGAGGGGCTTTTTGGATGGTACAAAATGTATTTTGCTCATCCCTCTAATATCAATTTCATCCTCGCCTTAGCTGTACCCCACAGGCAGCCTAATTTGAAAAGTTGTCTACATACTTCTCAGTATCTTGCAATACGCGAATACCATAGGCAGATCCTTCCCTTTTTCTCTTTTCTCTTTTAATACCATAAACGTGAAAATGTTTTACAACTTCGACTAGAAGTATCAAGATGTTTCCCAATAAATGCAGACGATTTAAACCTGTCAGTTTTTCGCATATTTTCGTAAATTCTCATTTTCTCGCGAGACTACTTATTTACACGATAAACACGAATAGTGGTATACTTTAAAACTTACATGTTTGACCATACTAGGTGGTACACTCGATATCGGTCTCGATTTGGTAAACAATGTATTTAAGCAATTATTTGCATTTTGTGGTAAAAATAATGTGTACCTTTATATTATATCAAATTCTGCAAATTCGGCGACTACTCATACATATGCTGGAAATTTGCATCAGTAGTGCAACTTAAAGCTAAATGTAATCAATCACTTTTATAGATTTTATGAGACTTTACTGAAGCCTAATGACTAACATCAAGTGGATGGTGAAAGATTCTTTTTGCACTACAATTTAGCAGTGTTGACAAGATTTTCAGTGTCCTGAAAACATTATAACTTGTATGTTGCAGTTTGGTGTCATGGAGTAAATAGTTGGGCTAAATTATGTCTAATTTAATACTTCCTATCAAACATTCATATCATTTTAAAAATAACTTCATCTCTGTTAAACCGCACATAAATTGCTGTTTACATTAATAATTCAATTTTACAAATAATACAATATTTGTATTGTTTAAGATAAGTTATATTTTTTGTCCAAATGAATAACTAACACGAAAATTGAAAAATGAAACGCGAATTCTTTAAAAAGTAATCCAATAAAGCATGCCCCTGAGGGTGACAATTTTAAAAAAATTTAAACTTATTCTCTCATTTTTTTAAACTATTCCACAAATATGATTATATTTGTATTAAATTCCTACTCTTTTTGTTGTAACTAATAGCAATTCTCAGTATTTTAACTTTTATTTTGGAAACGAAAATCTAAAAGAAAATTACAGGCTAGCTCAGTGTATTAACTGTTTGTTAATTCATCCTGCTAGTTCCCAGTTTGAGACAATGCAAACAGAGTTCTAGTTGAGGCCTGTTAAGGCTAAGTTGGCATAATGCCAGGCGCCGAAAGTTAAAAGAAAGAGAAAATAAAATGAGACGCTTTTAAAATGCAATGTTCACACACCGAAAAATTAACAGTGAAGTCCAACTTTCACCGTTATGTGTCAGACAATAGCAGATACTGGTGGGAATGTTTACAGACAGAAAATTACTGTTTTACGTATGGTGCACAACTTGGGTGGGTACAGCTACATTGCTCTAATTATTTTAACAATGTCTCCCCTCTTTCTGCTTTTTCTCTCTTTCTATTTGTTCTTCTGTTGTGTTACCATATTGAACATTTTTGGCCTGACGCAGTCAACTCTTAGTGATACTTAAACACAAAGAAAGTAATACTATTAAATTATAAGTGTGACTCGAAAAAAACTGCTTATGCCTTTGCTAAAGTTTAAACGTCACTTGGTTTCCAGCTTTGTTCGTTAAAAGAATAAATTCAAAGTAACACATTGGTACAGGGCACTATGTTTTATTTAAAACCATAATCGTTGAAAGCGAAAAGGTGTTGATGAGATACAGTTTTATATATTTACTATATTGGTGTTTAATGAGCGTTATGCTTTTTCTGAAGCGAGTTTTGTTAATTCCCAAGTTGTATAAAATTCAATGAGAATAATTAGGACTTCATAGGTTACTTCAAGAACATGCGTTATTTGTTGTCTAAGTGGTATATGTTTTAAACAAAAGCGTTGGAGGCATTTTCGAAGAAACAAATAAAGAATACTTTTTCCATGTAAAGTCTTTTTTTGGGAGGACGTTGCAAAGATTTTCTTGAAAACCGTAGCCTGGAATCTTTGAATCAAACGCGAAATTTGATACATTCCGATTTTCTGTTTTTGGGTTATCATTTTCACACGCTAAGATTAGACAAACATTGTATGTATGCATAAACTCTGCTTCTCATGTACGAATTGGCTCGCCGGTTGGTACATGTATATGTACATACGCCAAGCGAGCCAACTCATAGTATCTACTCAAATACACCGACTTTAGTAGTTTTCTTAGGCTGTTTTAAATGTTAAACAATTCCGAAGGCTTCCGTGGCCGGCGTCAATAGCGTTATGGTCATCCGGCTAAGCACACAGTATCTGAGCTGCAGTCTTCAACGGAAGAACTAAAATTTGTTTAAATGTTGTTAATCTTATTACAATATTGTTTGCTGATGATGAAGTAAGCTTTGTTGGAAATGAAAATATACTTCAATTAGCAACACATCAGTTGGAAAAAATAATTAATAAGTACATTTTAAATACTTCAACACAAAAAACAAAACCTATGACTTTCTAGGGAAAAATCAGATAAGATCAAAAATAATTATTAAAGATAAAACAATACAAAAAGTACATTTTCATTACATACTACATACATTTCACAATATATGTGGAATGTTTAAACGAACTGAAAAATACAGTTCGAAACGGAAGTATGTTGAAGTTCTATAAAGTGATGGCCGTACCAATATTGACATATGCTTCTAAAAATTGGGCTATGAACAGAAGGGATAATAGAATGGTGGAAACAGCAGGAATGACGTTTTTAAGAAGCATTGCTGGATATACCGGTTTGAATCATATGAGGAATGATATGATCAGAGAAGAACTAAAATATATGGCTTATTTAAATAGTAAATATCTATATACAAACAAAATTGAGCAGATTACATAACACGGAGGTCAAATAATAGAATAACTAAAATAGTTGCAGGATATAAACCTGAAGAGAACCGTAGTGCTGGAAGACCTAAACGTCGCTGAAAGGATGATCTTCCCTGAGCCGAAACAGGCTAGCCTGGCCTACTTTCATATTGATAATGATGATGATGATGGTGATGATGATGATAATGATGATGATAATGATGATGGTGATGGTGATGATGGTGACGACGACGATGATGATGATGATGATGATGATGCTGTTCATTGAACTTGCATAACAGTAATATTTAAAGATTGGGTAAAGAACTCGTTTATGACTTATAGAAACAATTTTAATCTTCATTTGAAATATGATGAGCACTTGGCGAATGTGTATTGGGAAGTAGCGAGATTATTAATGATGTGATGAGCTACTCACAAGGTCAGGGAGCTAATGAAAGTCTAGCGCCGGATTTGCAAGAAAAGGCAGACGGTGGAAAGGTTCAAGCAGGGAAAGTCAAAACCAACTAAGTTGTGCCGGTCCTCAGGGGGGACAGGTTTAAGAAACGTACCGGTTAATGTTGGGAAGGCCTACATTCCCAGTAGGTCAGTCAGGTGCTGGCTGCTCTCTTTCCCTTTCACTGGTTCGAGTCCCGCTCGAAACACCTTTCGTTTTTTCTCAGTCTGTCTGCCGTAAAAAAGTGGAAATATTCAACACTGATTTTATTGATTTCTCCGTTAAAATTAATCCTAAGAAATTCTTTGACTTTCTTAAGCTACATTTGTCATTTTGCCATAGGATCGGAACATTTTACTCCTCGTTTCCCCATGAATATTAAGGACACTTACACAGAGATTTCGAACGACCAAACCAAATAGGTACCTAAAAATTGTTTGTATAATATTCATCCGACTTTCTGTAGAGTTAATGAATATTCTACGTTTTACACTCCTCGTATAGAAAACTGTTCTCCTATACGTTATGGTTATTTATGATACGCCTTTTTAATTTTTTCCTGAAAAAAGTCCAAAACTCGGCCACCTGCAAGGTGACAAAATAACATCCATTTGTTTATACGTGTTTATATTATAACATAATTCGGCGTTTACTTGTCACTAGCTCATGGAAGGGAAAGGATAAAATAAACGATGGGGAATTTTCAAACTTGCTTCAACAAATGAGGAACTTCTACCTGGTAAAAGGCAGAATAAACTTAAGAATGGTAACCAATTGTTCTTCCACACACGCCCTGTGTAGGCTGAAATTAGGAAGGTAGAATTAGACAGAAGAATTGAATTCCATAGGCCGTATTACCTACCTACCTACCTACCCACCTACCTACCTACCTACCCACATACATACATACATACATACCTACCTACCCACCTACCCACCTACCTACCTACCCAACTACCTACCTACCTACCTACCCACCTACCTACCTACCCACCTACCTACCTACCTACCTACCTACCTACCCAAATACCTACCTACCTACGTACCTACCTACCCACATACATACATACCTACCTACCTACCCACCTACCTACCTACCTACCTACCCACCTACCTACCTACCTACCCACCTACCTACCTACCTACCTACCTACCTACCCACATACATACATATCTACCTACCTACCTACCTACCTATCTACCTACCTAATTACCTACCCACATACATACATACATACATACATACATACATACATACATACATACATACATACATACATACATACATACATACATACATACATACATACATACATACATACATACATACATACACACACACACACACACACACACACACACACACACATACATACATACATGTGGCGGCGCCGTGGCCGAGCGGTTAGCGCGCTCGCCTACCACCTAGGCGGCCCGGGTTCGATCCCAGGGACCCGCATGTGGTATTCGTGGTGGACGAAGCGGCGTCAGGGCGGGTTTTCTCCGGGTACTCCGGTTTCCCCCGCCATCTCATTCCACCGGTGCTCCATCTTCATTCCATGTATCATCAGTGTCACCGCCTGCGGTGCCGTAGTAGTAAAAGTGGGCGTTAAACACTACAGCAACATACATACATACATACATACATACATACATACATACATACATACATACATACATACATACATACATACACACACACACCACACACACACCACACACACACATACATACCTACATACCTACATACCTACCTACCTACCCACATACATACCTACCTACCCACCTACCTACCTACCTACCCAACTACCTACCTACCTACCCACCTACCTACCTACCTACCTACCCAACTACCTACCTACTTACGTACCTACCTACCCACATACATACATACCTACCTACCCAACTACCTACCCACCTACCTACCTACCCACCTACCTACCTACCTACCTACCTAGCTACCCACATACATACATACCTACCTACCCACTTACCTACCTACCTACCTACCCACCTACCTACCCACCCACCTAACTACCTACCTATGTACCTACCTACCCACCTAACTACCTACTTACCTACCCACCCACCTACCTACCTACCAACCTACCTGTCTGCCTACCTACCTACCCACCTACCTACCGACCCACCCACCTAACTACCTACCTATGTACCTACCTACCCACCTACCTACCCACCCTATAACTACCTACCTACCTATGTACCTACCTGCCTACCTACCTAACCACCCACCTAACTACCTGCCTACCTGCCTACCTACCTACCTACCCATCCACATAACTACCTACCTACGTACCTACCAACCCACCTACCTACCTACCTACCTACCCACCTACCCACCCACCTAACTACCTACCTACCTATGTACCTACCTGCCTACCTACCTACCCATCCACATAACTACCTACCTACGTACCTACCTACCCACCTACCCATCCACCCACCTACCTACCCACCTACCTACCCACCTGCCAACCTACCTGCCTACCTGCCTACCTACCTGACTACCCACCTACCTACCAATGTACCTACCTGCCTAACTACCTACCAACCTACCCACCTACCAACCTACCCACCTACCTACCCACCTACCTACCTACCTAGCCACCCACCTAACTACCTACCTACCTATGTACCTACCTGCCTACCTACCTACCCACCCAGCCACCCTCCTACCTATGTACCTACCTGCCTAACTACCTACCAACCTACCCACCTACCTACTTACCTACCTATGTACCTACCTGCCTACCTACATACCCACCTACCTACCCACCCACCCACCTAACTACCTACCTACCTACCTATCTACCTAGCTATTTACCTACCTGCCTACTTACCCACCAACCTACCGACCTACCTACGTACCTACCTACTTTCTGCCTACCTACCTGCCTACCTACCTACCTACCCACCCACCCACCTACCTACCTATGTACCTACCCACCTACCTACCTACCCACCCACCCACCTAACTACCTACCTATGTACCTACCCACCTACCTACCCACCCACCTAGACTACTTACCTGCCTACCTATGTACCTACCTGCCTACCTACGTACCCACCCACCTAAACTACCTACCTACCTACCTACCAATGTACCTACCCACCTACCTACCTACCCACCCACCTAACTACCTACCTACCTACCTACCTATGTACCTACCCACCTACCTACCCACCCACCTAAACTACCTACCTGCCTACCTATGTACCTACCTGCCTACCTACCTACCCACCCACCTAACTACCTATCTACCTATATACCTAGCTGCCGAACTACCTACCAACCTACCCACCTACCTACGTACCTACCTACCTATGTACCTACCTACCCACCCACCTGCCTGCCTACCATGCCATTACCTTACGTCACGTCACGTTACGTTACGTTACATGACATTACGTTACGTTATGTTGCATTACATGACATCAAATTTCGTTACATGACGTTACATGAAGTTATATTACGTTACGTTATGTTACGTTACATTACGTTACATGTCGTTACTTTACATATAGACATAGACATAGACACACAGACACACACACAGAGGCACACACATACATCTAGGGGCTGAAACGTCTGTTTAAGTTTAAATCTCAATATCGAATTATTTGATCGAAAGTGTTGCTGGAAAATAATGTCTAATAATAAGACTTTGTTGTTAATATTTCATATATTCTGTACTACTTGTCAGTAGAATACAATATGGTCGTCCTATCTGCATTAAGAACCCCAGAGTTCATTCACCCAGTGCTGTGCAGGGCCGGAATAGGGCGTGCGACTGTTCAATAATGCAGCCTTTAACCTGGAACAGGCAGCTCATCTTGTGAAAGATGTGGTGCCCGTTAAGTATCCAGTCATTAAATATTAAAAAGGGGATGGCACAAAGAAGCCTCAGCTCCCTTTAAAACACTCCCCTTGACTTCTCGCTCGTAACCCCCAACCCTCTCGTCTATACAATACTGCTTGCCCTGTTCTCTTTAGTATAATAACCGTAAACTGTCGTTTTCTAAAGCAATACATCTGAAAAAATCTTAAAGTATACAGTTTAATGTGTAAAGTATAGAGATATTTCTCATCCACTTATGTATTTGTTAAGTGGAGCTGTTCAAAGAGAGCGATGAACGATCCGTCGAACCAAGCAGCCCTCTAGTGTGTATGGAGAATACACTTTCCTTGGAGCGCCATCTATCCGGCATCGCCTCACACCACGAAACTTAGAAGCACATCTGAAACATGAGAAGGAAACCAAATGACATGGGAACGAGGGAGAGAAAATACTGTTAGATGAGAAACCACTCCAGCATTCGCCTAACAAGCACGGAAACCCACGAAAAACCGGAAGTCAGAGTATGTGGTCGAATGCGAGCCTCTCAAGTTACCGCGAAGCCAACTCGCGCGTTTTATATGAGCAAATAGTAGCTTAACTTTATGTAACCAATTATTTTTCCAAATTTTGGAACTGTGCTAAAAAAGAATGAATTTAACTGAGTATTTTAGAAACTAGTTATGGACGTTTAAGCAAAAGATACCATATTTCATCCATTATTTTTACTTTCCTCTACTAGTAGGGGAAGCATTGCATTCCAACCAAAAATTCTATATTGAGATGCCAGCGGAAATACGTGTTTTAGGACCCCCTGGAACTAAAGAAAGGCATATTTAGTATATGGTGTGAGTGTGTGCTTTGTCTGTGAACAGCATAACTCAAAAGTGGAAACATGGTTAATTGCTATTTAAGTTTGCCATCTTCTAAGAGTGCGAGATGGAGATTTTTAAGAAAATCCCCCAACCCAGACCGCCATTTAGATGGAAAGGTTTTCGAATTCTTTTTTATAAAAATGCCTGTATCGATTTTGATTAAAAATACATGTTTATGATACTCTTATGACAAATGAACTGTGTATCTTGAAATTTCTTGGAATTTCCCGAGAAGTCCCCTTCATTCTGGATGTCTTTTGCACAACTGGTAAGCCGTAAGGGATAGGCAAAATATCATCATGTCTCCGTTTGTAACAGCTGGCGTCGTCTTCCGGAAGACAAACTACACCTTGCTATTTCTCCGATGTTCTGGCTCCAAATTTCTTGATGCTACGGCTTCTTGTACACTGCCTCTCAAAAGTATCTAGGGTCCGCATCATGCACAACTGTTCAGGAACTTTGTTCACCCTTTCGATGGATGTGTAGGAGAGTGCCAGAGAAACCCAATTCACAAAATAAACACAGCCGATCCATAGTTCATTATGGTGTAACGGGAAGTGTTTGGGATTAGTACTGCAGAGGTCGAGTGTTCAAAGCTGGGAATAGTTTCTGTTTCTTCGACTTACGAGCAATAAGCTACCTTCATACTGTTTAGAAGTATATATTTGTTCGTTTAACTATAAATAATTTGACATATGAATGTAATATTGTTCTATACACGAAAGTCATACTGATTTTCTATTAAAAGTGTGTTTCTATTACTACTATTACTGCTACTAAAATAATAATAATAATAATAATAATAATAATAATAATAATAATAATAATAATAATAATAATAATAATAATAATAATAATAATAATAATAATAATAATAATAATAATAATAATAATAATAATAATAATAATAATAATAATAATAATAATAATAATAATAATAATAATAATAATAATAATAATAATAATAATAATAATAATAATAATAAATATCTAATAGCGATGGTGATGATGATGATGATGATGATGATGATGATGATGATGATGATGATGATGATGATGATGATGATGATGATGATGATAAATCAGCAATAACTACTTTCACATTATTCATTATGGTCTGTATATACACCATGGGAAAAGAAGAAAACAAGCACTGATTAATTAATGCGGTGGGTTTCCTAGTCCACAAGGAAATTTGCCCAGGGAAATTACGTCAGTGGAGCCACAATTTTATTCTGCTAGGCCAATAGAGTGCACCAAGTTAAATACGGACATGCTAAATGTACAGAATGTGAGCAAGGTAAACACATTCTGCTGCAATAACATTGGGAAACGTGTTGCAAACTACAACATTCGACCCTGATAAGCCAACGTTTTTGCAGTATAAGCAAACACTGTAACCTTCAAACACTTTCAACTGTCAATATGTTTGGCGTTCCCACTTCCTGTTTCGTCACCATAACAATCACACATATTTGTCACAGGCTGTACATAGAAGTATTGGATTCATCCCAAATCTGCATACAAATGGCATATTAGTTTTAAGTTATTTAGTTTTGCAGAACTAGCTTTTAAATGTGTTTATATGAGATTATTTATAAAAATTCTCATAGGGATAGTCTCCTAAGGTTTTTCAGATTTCTCTTTTTTACATCAAGACAGGTCTATAACGATAAAAATTCAAGAATGGGAAACAACAAATATGTACATTGTAATCTACAGAGCCTTCGTTTGGACGCGCGGCCGGCCAAGGGAAATATTCTTGTCGCAAAGAGGCATACTGTTTGCGGATGAGTCAGATATTTCTAACTCCTCAAATTCAGACATTTACGATTTCTCATGCAAATAATATCCAATAATTAAGTACCATCGTCATAGTAAACGTTGAAAATGATGTCCATGTGTCGCCTCATATCTCTCACACCTTTTAAGACAATGTTTATTAACACTCATAGACATGTAAATATTACCAAGTTTCGTCCACCCCGATAAAAAAGTTCAAACGTGGGCCAATAAAGTGATCATTAGCATTATCCAACATCCAACTGCAAAATTTATCTTATTCACATCACCTAATTACTTTTAGTTTTAAACTTTTAGTGTCGTTCTAAGCCGGGATTTGCAAAATTGATTCCTGTGCAAGATTTTACATTTCTTTGGACTTGATACTTTTTCTTCATGTTGAGTTTTTTCTTCGTAAAAACACGAAGAACTGCCACTTTGATCTGGTGGTTAGCATGCTAGCTTTCAGATCTGGACTCCTGGGTTGCATTTCCGGCTGGAGGATGTGCATTTTTCTTTAGACAAGTATATTCCCAATCTTTCTAGATATGGAAGTATGAATGAGAGTGTAAATGTGTATGCGAATTAAATGTTTATGAGCAATTGTTCCAAAAGGCAAAGTATGGTATGACTCTAAACATTAAACACGGCATATAAATCGGAAAAAATAACACGGTGATTTAATTTCGGTCATTTTATCAACATGCTACCATTTTGAAGGTACACTAGCAGCTTACCTTACGTTGCACGTTGGCTGTTTAAACTCTAGTGAAGAATCAATTTAATTTACCCCACCATTCTTCATTATTGTACAATTATCTAGAGTTGTTTTATAGTGAATGTGCTCCCCGTTATGCCTTATAATTGTAATTCCGCACAGTCTTGACTATATCCTCCGACATTTACTCTAAAGGGGTGAAACATCGGCGGAACATGTGACTTCCATAACAGCTCTCCGACAGGCAGTTATGGTAATAGAGCATATCCTACGTGTTACCCTTTGGTGGTTGAATAATCTTCGTTCGGAAAGGTCAAGTAATTTTTAGATAATTAAAGTAGGTTACGTTTTAAACCTTTGTACCTTCTTTTTGATCCCATGTACTGTACTATCTCTTATCGCTTTTTAAACTCTGTCTTCTTTTTGTTGAAGTTTTAAATAATGTCCGTCTATATATATATATTCCGTGTAATAAAATGTGACTCGCTTTTGTTTTTATACTCTGCGGAGTTTAGCAACTATTTATATTTTGTATAGTAACAGCTATTTTTTTGTACTCCAAGGCATTCTTAAGTCTTTATTGTAAGCATTTCTAATGTATTCCTATTCAAGAACAAGGATTTTGTGAATCCTTTTTAATATTTTAGTAGTTTAGGAAATTAAATTTCAAGCTGCTCTATAGCACTATGTCCTAAGAACGAGTTGGGCTTTTCAACATATGAAAGCATTATCAAAATTTTTAAAATATTTATTGAGATTACAAATAACAATAACAATCGTCCTCATCATCATTATTATATTCAAAATATATTTAAAATATAAATATTATGCCTACAACGATAACATTTACATCAAATTAAGGTGATTCTAGTTTATAGGACTACACAAAAAGCTAAAAGAGCCATTTTTGGCAACTTTCCCTATTTAATTTCCCCTTAAAATACTGGCAGAGCTACAGATTGATAGGTAATGCATAAGTGCGCATAGTCTTGAAGTTCATAATTACTTGTCTATGCTGATTCATTATTTCATGTGTCTGGTTTTGAATCTAGCAAGACTGTTGCAATACATGCCAGAGATAGGTTACGACACCCGGTGTGTGGGACGCACCAATCTATCAGATTGTGGGAGAAGTGAGAAGTATTACGTCACATCATATCGATGTTAAGCTAAAAGGAGTGCCACCTTGTTCTGCTTGAGATCGAATTACCCGCTTTCCTCTTCGGTTAAAATACTACCTTTATGTTTTCATAACATGCAATGCGATTATTTCTTGAATTACAAGCGAAAGTCATCCATGCTGCGTTTGTCATTTGAAGAAAAATGTATTCTCAAAGTTTTCAAAAACTGTATTGCTAATCCGTTTTTGCTTATTTAAAAATTATGTAGATTCACAAATATGTACTTATTAGTGAAGTTTTGTTTTTAAGTGTGTTAGATGGCAGTAACGTTTACAAATTCATAAATGTTACTTTTTGCAACAAAAATTTTTAGAGGTTGTGAGGCTGTTGAAGTGAAGTAGGAATTCTTAAGCAATTGACTTCAGGGTATCTACACTCAAAACATGTTTCGGTATAAAGAAGGTACACAACGTCACGAGTCACTGATGAAGAGGTGAACCCGATCCGCTGGGTGCTGTCCGTAAACGTCAACAGATTGTACGAGGAATAGGGGTGGTTTGTAACTCGCGACGTCATTCTAAAGTCCAGTAACAGTTCAGCTTCACTTCCTTTGGTCCTGGCTTTAACGCTTAGAATTCCCTATGTCTGATTATAATAAACTCTCTTGACAGTATGTTTCGCATTGTTGCAACTTACTGTATTACAATTTACTTAAACGTTTCAATAATTTTGTTGTGGCATATTGCGACAGAAATTTGTGTAGCCATCTTATTAATGTCAACAATTAATATAAGAACCATTTAAAATACTTTAATTTACCACAAAATAACGAAGACATCAATTCACAAAAGGAAATGAGATCGTCAGTGTTCATATAGGATCCATTTCAGGTTCACATATAAATTGAATATGCGGGTAGACGCAAACTGCCCTTAATTTTGTACCGACTTAATTCATATTTGAAATGACTCAAAAAAATTGTTCAGAATCTTATTTATAAAATTTCAACTCCGTGAGTGTAGTGAAAATTTGTAGGTGGTTCTCTAATTACTCTTACTCTTAGTTTTGTAACGATCTACATCAAATTTGATATGGGTTGGCAACTTTTCTTCAAACGCACTCATATAAAATCTGAACTCCATACTTACAGTAGTTGGCGAGTAGTTATGTGAATGCGGACAGAAAGTCAGAGGGAAGAAGGTCAATTTTTAGATCATTTGTTGCAAATAACACTAGGGAACTCGGTTTTTGTACCCGAAACAAAGTAGGCTAATTCTTATTCAAAATGACTCCTGATTCCAAAAGTGCCTCTAATGCTGTATCACGTAACGTTTTTTATATATTCTTATTCGTATTATTTTACAAAAACTTACGGAAATGCGGTACAGTACCAACTCATACCTATTTAATTTAAAATAACAGCCATTTTATTACTAAATAATATTTTATACCTGTAAAGAAAATTCATATTATTCGAAAGACTAGAAAAATTTTACATCAGGTAGGATTTATGAGTAAATTTAATTTTAGAGTTACTGTAAAAATTGGGTGTGCCCAACTGAAATTAAAAGTAAGTCAACATAAAATTACTGATACTGAACTTCATAACTTATCATAATGACTTAAATACGCCTTACTTTGTTTTCTATAGTGGATAAGGTTCCTAAGTTGAGCATTAATCGATTTATGGCCCTCAGGTCCACACCCAACCCTCCTTTATCACGCTCTTCTCCATGCCTTTCATTTCACTGAGTCATAAACAGATATGCTATCTTGAGTACTCCACTGGGTGGTCTGTGTTGTTTTGTATTGGATTCTTCTTTCAGTTCATATTTAGCTGTGAAAGTGTAATGTAGCTAACTCGCGGTGCTAAAGAAGCTTACAGATATGGATAAGAGCAGGCGTAAGAAATGTACTAATGATCCCAATAACTTTTATTATGTGTGTGGACAATTCATCGCTAAAACGCAGCGAAAAAATACAAGTATTACTAAAACACCATATTCATTATACTTTCGTTGTGCCCTAGGCGATCTAGATAAGAATTTTGTCCCCCCCCCCCCCAATGTTTGCTGCACATCGTGCAAAGCTGGTGTTAATGGCTACATGGCAAACGCAAATCTTTGCCGTTTGCAGTGCCTATGGTGTGGAGAACAATCTAACTATGTAAATTACTTATTTTTGTAATACAAACATTACAGGTGTTCCTAGAAAAAACAAGTAGAGTGTCAAATATCCAAGTTTTCATTAGCAATAAGAGCAGTTCCTCATAATGAAGATCTTCCAGTGCCTGATCCTCCAAAAGCATGCGTTGAAGAAATTGATGGATCAAGTTCAAATCATGGTGTAGGTGACAGTGAATCCTCAACATCCCAAGACCCTACACATCAATGTGAACGAAGTGGGGAAACAAAATGTCTTTCTTAAGAAAAACTACTCTATATTATTGGTGATTTTAAACTAGGTAAAGAGGAGTCAGAATTACTGGCTTTCAGGCTACAGGAGTGGAATTTCCTGCCAACAGAGACTAAAATAACGTGTTACAGATCTCGACATAAACAATATTCACAATATTTCACAGCGGAAGACAACATAATATGTTTCTGCGTTAATGATTGATGGTTAATGAAGGAATTAGGTATAGTGCATTATGTCAAAGATTGGCGCCTCTTTATTGACCCTTCTAAATACAGTTAAAAGGCAGTATTGCTACATAATGGCAATTTACTACCATTATTTACCATGCCTTTATTTCATGACATAGGGATGAAGGAGACATACGATTCCATGTCTATAATTTTAGATTCTATTAGTTTTCAAAACCATGGTTGGGAAATTTGTAGTTACCTCAAGGTAGTTGCATTGTTAACGGGACTGCAACGAGCTTTCACGAAGTATTGCTGTTTTTTATGTTTATGGGGCACCAGGGTATTTTATAGTGATAGAGTGGGGGAAAAGGGGAAACTGTCCACCTGGAGCAAGCAGTGTTAAGTATGTGCCTCTAGTACACCCAAAGTTCTTCTTCTCCCACTTCGCATAAAGCTTGGGTTAATGAAACATTTTATTAAAGGTTTGGACGAAAGTGGAAGTGGATTTGAGTATTTATTCCCAAAATAAGTGAATCTAAACTAAAGGAAGGTAACCGAGCGGGATGGCTCAGGTGGTAACGTCTGTGGCCCGCATTCGGGAGGTCGCGGGTTTGATCCCCGTGGCTGTGCACTTTGATATGGGTTTTACCGTGATTTCCCCATGTCACTTAGGCGAATCCTGGGGTGCATTATTTCATACCACGGTTCCCTTTCCATCATTTCCTTTCATTCAATTTCCTTATAATCTTTCAGGTTGTGCAGTTCCAGGCATGTAGTGTGGGCAGTGTCGGGCAGATGGCGGGGATGATTGCACATGGTAACTGCTGTTCTTGGCGCTGGGTGGCGTCTGGTGGCCCTTGTCCTCCGTCGAGGTAGGACGGAACGCTTCGCACGATACCGCCCCGGACTCGCGGTGTGATACTGGCTGCTTGGTGGGGCCTAGCGCCGGGATGAAAACATCTCAGCACTGGTTAGGGACTTCCACGCGTCTCTGGTGGGCCTGTCTAGCTGCGGGTCCGATAGCACCACTTCGGTTCCCTCATTCATCCCTGCCTCCTGGGGAGTGGTAGCCACAATAGACCTGTGTAGGTCGACGTGAGCGAGGTGTCCCCCTGCGTACTAAAGGGGAAAAAAAAGAAAGGTATATTTGTCGGTCCTCAAATTAGACTACTTCTTAAACACAGTGTTTTTTTTTTATCTAAGCTCAAACGTGTTGAATTGGCAGCCTGGAACTCATTTAAATCAGTGGTGAAAGCCTTCCTGGGCGACAACAAAGAAGAAAATTATGAAAATTTAGTCTCAGAACTACTAAGGAGCTACAAAGAAATGGGTTTCCGAATATCACTTAAAATCCTCTCTTTGTGTACTCTCACCTTAATAGTTTCCCTACATACCTAGGAGCCGTAAGTGATGCGCAAGGTGAGTGTTTTCACCAGGAAATTTCTGAGATGGAAAGACGTTCCCAGGATCGCTGGGAATCAACTATGTTGGGAGACTTGTTGGTTCCTCAAACAGGAGAGTACATGCCAATACAAGAAAAAATCAACAGTGACACTTCTGAGATTATTCAGGTATATTGTTTTCATCATTGTCTTGTGTTGATTTACCTTATAATAATAATAATAATAATAATAATAATAATAATAATAATAATAATAATAATAATAATAATAATAATGATAATGATAATGATAATGATAATGATAATGATAATGATAATGATAATGATAATGATAATGATAATGATAATGATAATGATAATGATAATGATAATGATAATGATAATGATAATGATAATGACAATGACAATGACAATGACAATGACAATGACAATGACAATGACAATGACAATGACAATGACAATGACAATGACAATGACAATGACAATGACAATGACAATGACAATGACAATGACAATGACAATGACAATGACAATGACAATGACAATGACAATGACAATGACAATGACAATGACAATGACAATGACAATGACAATGACAATGACAATGACAATGACAATGACAATGACAATGACAATGACAATAACAATAACAATAACAATAACAATAACAATAACAATAACAATAATAATAATAATAATAATAATAATAATAATAATAATAATAATAATAATAATAATAATAATAATAATAATAGTATTATATTCAATGTTATTTGACAATAACTTTCAATTAAGCAAATATGGGTTATATCGCATTTCTGTAAGTTTTCATTAAAAATAAGAATATCTAAAAACATTACGTGATACAGCATTTTAAGGGGCATTTTTGTAATCAGCAGATGAGTTTACATAAGAATTGTCCTTTCTTTTTACTTCAGGCATATGAAAAAAAATTGTTCCCTAGTGTAATTTGTCAGTAATTTACGAAGTGTTTATCCGAAGAGTGCTCATTCATAATGCACATTATTAGTGTTTCAAAAATATTATATATATTTTAACTGTTGTAGACCTTGAATTGTCCATGGTTGCCTATTCACTACAAGAGATTTGGTACAGGGATGTTGCTCAGTCGCCTGGTGATGGCACCCTGCTGCTCGAATTGATCTTCCCCCGCGGAGGTGGCTCACAGGGCACGAGTCGGGTTTGTAATATCGGAACAGTAGGGTAGGTATCGCTTGAGTAGCTGGGGGACAAGAGCGGGGCTAACCTACCAAGCTCGAAAACGCTGTCCGGGATCGTCACGCAGACATAACTAGGTCACAATGGTTTATGGGATCTAGAGAAGAGAGGGCAAAGAAGTTACAGGAAGTGTCACCACAAAGAGAGCCTGTCTAGTTGTTACTCTAGCTCACAAGGTAACTGCGCTGATGGGATGTGCTGTTTCTAGAACAGTTCTTTTTGACTGCTCGTTGCCCTGTTTATACCTGCTGACGCCGGATTGAGATCATAAGCATACAGTATCCGTGGTACTATCTAGTTTATTCAGCTAAAAGTGGATTATATGTCGCGTCAGAGCCATTTACATTTCGTTCTTTGTGGCGAACTAGCCAAATGGTAGTAGTGGGTTGCCGTTACAGTAACAAATGTAGCTATAGTTTGTAATATTAGCTGTTAAATACATAACACTATGTGGCTGGATCGTTTCATGAATGTTGCTGACGTATACAAATATATCAATGGTTGATAATGGCTTTTCACTATTTAGTGCTAATCAATACAATGGCGCGATATGGCGAGACGATGAAAATATCATGGTAAAGAGGAAACTGGGACCTTTTTTGTATCTAGTTGAGGACTGAAAATGGAAAATGACAACGGGATGATTAGCTAAAACGCGTGATTGGTAACCTTATATGAGCTTGAAGTCCTGCGCGGTTTCAAAGTGTCTGTCCATGGAATCCCTCGGTGTAGTTGGCACGCTTGAGTGGAAGCGGAAGTATTGCCAGTGCGGCATTCGGATCACGTGCATCCTCCCCCAGCTACCGTCGGCCCCGTTTCGCTTCCGATTCCAAACTAGTGAGAGACAAGTGTTTCCTACCATTGTTGCCAATTGGAAAATTCTTCATTAACCTAATGCAATAACTGATAAGCATCTTCATCCTCTTCACCTTCATTATCATAGCCTACTTTATCGAGAATACGCCTTTTTTGCACTTCATTTCCTTCTTTTCTTCCATTGTTTTATTAGTCGTAAACAATCGTTTTATCCTATTGCTTAACTTGAACCTCCATCTCTGCATGGTCATCTGCATGCTAAGTAGGGCATTTCATCTTTCTCATTGCACGCACATCATAATAGCTCCTTTCGTTTATGGGGAAATCAAGCATATTCAAGAAATGTTATCTCCATCATCAGATGATTTAAATTCCATATACATTAGATTTAGATTGGAATACATTTGTGACTTCACTGGTGACCGTAGGCACCTGTGAACTTATATGTCAAGGTAAGTGCAGTTTAATTACGTGTATAAACATCAACTTTGGATATACAATTAAAATAAAAACATCACAAAGAAAGCATGTGATGTTAAAGAAACAACAAAATATACAAATATTTCCCTGTAGTTTGGTTTAGAGCTTACGTACGTAGATATAAATACACCTCATATTGCATATAAATGAAATTTAGCTTTACTTTACATTAGCGCTGGGTTTTTATAGCCTGCGCGTCTTATGCTATAATTGATTTGCTGCGCACAGCATTATTAGTCAATTCAATTTTTAATACCAATACATACAATATACATATATGCACTTAATAGGTTTGATTAATTCTAAGGTAGCCACCATAATAATTTGTCAAATGATTTGTCATTAAACAATAAAAATGCTTTAACAGAGCCACATGTTATATAGGTACATATTATCTAAGGATAATTTATCATTCAAATAAACTTCTGCAGAATAAAATAACCTGGAGCAAAGGTGCTGTTTAACAGCAGTTTTGAAAGCATAAAAATCCTTAATTCTTTTTAAGAGCAATAGGAAGTGCATTAAATACTTTAATGTTGCTTACACTTTTTAATGGCTGAACATCTCGTTCAAAAATAAGAGACAACTTAAGCCAATGTATAAAGAAATACTGATGTAAACTACGCTTCAAAAATAATGAGCCGACTCTTGGACATAGAACCGCGGTCCACAATATGCAACAGGCAGGAAGACGGCGTTGTTGCAAGGTGCAGCGATAATAGAGGCTTCACTTAGTGTGAATTTGTCACAAATAGAACTCTAGGACTGAATGCCTAGGGGTAAAGTCCTTGCCTTCGGATGCGCTGGTACTAATTTCGAAACACCGGATCACACTGTATATTTCTTCAGTTTACATTTCAAAATTTCCTGTTTATAAGGTTGCGACATGACATTTTATAATACAACTTATTTCGCTTAACAACATTGTGAAAATATTATTGCCCATGAGTTCTGGGCTATTAAAGACAGTACTAAGTCTTTTTAGGTAGAAATAACCACAAGAATAAACGTTCTTCTTATTCTTGAAAATATGAAATAAATAGAAGTCATATAAATGATGCTGGTAAGGCTAATACTATAGCGTTCTAAGATTTTACTACATACTCTACGAGAGAAAAGAAAAGTATATTGCTATTGCGGCGGGATTGCAACATGGACATGTGCATTTACTCTCCACGCCATTTCTGTTCCTCCCATTGCACCGCCTGTGTAGTCACCGTGGCTCCCATTTGCTTGCCAGACGTTAAATCTATCAATGAACCTATTTCAGCTCTTAAATGCCTTAATTGTTGTTAGTGGGACAGGTTATAATGTGTTTGTTGCACTATTTGCGGTTGCTCCTCTTTTGCGAGGCGATTACACGTGTTTTCGCATTAGGTGCAAACATGCTATCCCTACAAATATGTTGAAACTCTTATACAAATCTTCACCACTTGACCAATGTGGACAAAACATAGGATACCTATCTTTTAGGTCTCGGGGAGAATAATAGCCTACACATACGTTTAAAAATCTACCCCTATCCTCATTTTAAAGATTGCATCCATGCAACGCTAAGACCGGTCTTCAATAATCTATATGTTCGCATTAGTTCTCTTGGAATATAGTCTCTTGTGCAACAGACTAAAGACTGATGGAGTGATGTTTCGTAGATGCTGTCTTGTCAGAAGTTTTGGTTTGGATGTGATATATTTCATAACAAAGCAGCAGGAAAAAAGAACAGGTGGTCTGCGTACCAAAACCAGGTCGCGTGACAGCTACTGCGTATGGCATTACTCAAGCATCTGTTGAAACTGTAAAAGTGCTCTCTGTTCCTGACACGTTTACACGTTTATACTGCCTCCTGGCTTTCACTGTCTATTGTACATCTTATGATATTGTATGGGTTTAGTATATCCGCCTCCAAAGTTCCTCTTATCTTAAACAATGTTGCCAAATTTTGGTGACGAAAAGTAACTAAAGGTGACTGTTTAAAAGGTCAAAAATGCTACTTATGGAGCAGCTTTTAAATTGTATTATATGTGTGTAAATCAGGTTTTACATCAATGAGAGAATTGGCAGGAGTTTTCTAACATTTTAAAATAATTTCTCTTGCTTGTCAAAGGAAGTTCTTTCATTTGGGAATAATTTTCTGCCTTTCCGTCACAAAATGCTCGTGAGTGGTATGGATTCAGCATTCACTGACCAAATAAATTTCATGTGGCATGCAACATATAAACATTCATTATCACAAATTTTAACTCGTAACTGGTAAATTTCTGTAGGCTACAACCTAATGTCAGTTCTTTACTTCGGAACCTCTTTCTCCTCACTTCTCTATGTAAACACCAATGTTTGAAAATTAGAAGTAAAAGATTCTGATCCACGGTCTTACCTGATTGATTAGTTTTTCAATACAGCTATAATCAACATCTCCTTGATATTTTAGTAATTTTAATTTTATATTTTGGAAACTAATATGAGCTAGAAGTGGCTGAGTGTTTTGCATAAAGGCTAAAATTTTGCTCGATCATTGTGTTAAATGGTTTATTGGCTTTAACGCAATCGTGTGGTTAATCCTGATTTCAAAAAAGGCTACATTTATCCATAAAAAGGTGAAATTGCTATCATCAGTCTTAATATTCATAACCAGGGATTGGTACATACACTTGGATTTAATAGAACTCCATTTTCTTGAAAGCTAACCTGGGTAACAATGGGTGTCGATTCGAAAGGGTCTTGCCTGATTTAGTGAAATATTACTGCAGTCGAAACTGGAAGTATACTTAAAAACTAGTAAACAAGTTAATGCAGAGAAAATCCTTAGTTTTAATATGTACCTATTTGGAGGATGGACGGACAGACAGACAGACAGACAATAAATGTGTATATTAATGAAGTGATTTCTCAGAAATCCGAACTTGTTACTTCTTGCTCCAGTACAACTCCTAATTTTGTCTGCGGTGCTGTAGCAGTAAAAGCGGGCGTTAAACACTACCCTAATTTTGAATAAGGTAATTGGTATATCTCTCATGTTATAATCTTAAGTGAGGACCTAAAGCATATATTTTGTAACAGTTGGTTTTAAGTTTTGGAGTTCTAAAATTCAAACACGGGTCGGAGGCAGAGGATTACTTGGCCTGTCGTGCTCTTTAGGGAAATGGTTTGCTCCCCAATATTCGTCAGATAAAACATTTATTTTATAGACAAGAAGATAATATAACTTAAAATTAACTTTTGACTTCTTTCCACGTGATAATGAAATTCAGGTGTTATGAAATAAGAAATAGTGAGTACAACGTTTTTATAATTATTTAACTGAATGGACGTAGCCATACTGTTTTTATGAAAAACTTAAGAAGTAAAATTTTAATGTATATTTTAGAGTACCTTAAGAAATATCTTAGGGCAATTTTTATTTTTTATTATGATTAACGACTTCCACCTTTATATTTGTTAACAAGATTCTGTATCCTGACGATTCCACTTTCATTTTAACATATAATGAAATTATTGCTCTTAATGATGACTCAGTGTATAATTTATGACGGAACTAAATGGTTTTCTAAGAATGGATTTTTAACTCTAAAAAAATGCAAAACAATTGTCCTCGAAAAGCCTATCAAGTCCATCTCATTCTGCATGACATTTTATTAACACGTAATCCATAAAAGATAAGACAAAATCTTGCCGCTCAAAATATGTATAACTTTTAAAGCTCACAACTTGGGTCTGATATTCTTTCTCCATTTTTGTGTGGTTAACCCCTTCCGAATTATTCTTTGTTATTCGTTTGAATGTTCAATTGTTTTCTCAAAATAGGAATTCATAACTTTATTTCCATAGCCATGCAAATAGAACGGAATTTCAAAGCCCTCACATAGCGAGAAGCTCTTAAAACGTTTAACTATCGCTTAAGCCTGCTGTATTCTCATATTTCCCTTACACCTAGAGGATAATATTAATAAAATCGTTTCTGAAAATGTGTATCTATTAATAAATGGTAGAAGAATACGTTTTTGTATGAATAGTTTGTTGAAGAACTGGTAGAGAAAGTAGTGTGAATGTAACACGTCATATTTTTATACTAAAATCAATTACATAGTTTTATATTAACTTTCATATGTCTATATTATTTTAATTCTATCGTACCTACGGCTGAATCTTTAAAGAATAGAGAGATAAAAGAGTGTGTCATCTCCATAACTTCTCGAAAAAACAAAAGAAAAGCAATGGATGATTGCGAGCCGCGCGCGCGTGTGTGTGTGTGTGTGTGTGTGTGTGTGTGTGTGTGTGTGTGTGTGTGTGTGTGTGTGTGTATGTGTGTTTTGCGATGAGAGCAAATGCAAACAAATTTTTTCTGGCAAAATATTCGTGGCCGAACCTTGGCTTTCAAATTCAGAAGCACGCATATAGCCTCCAGGCTACTATGTTAGGGAAAAACACAATTATGTTAACGCTTGTAGAGGCGATGAGAATTCCAAGGAGAAGTTAAAAGTCGTGCCGAATGAATGTCGTGATCGATGTGGGTGGGTCCGTCTCGATCTATCGAAAGAACCACTCTCTCTGCTGCGGCGTGCGTGACGCAGGTTGACCTCTTTACAACAAACTTGCCCTTTTTCTCGGGCTAGTCTAATATGCAAAACCGTCAGCAATTCACTGCATCTCTACTTTCGTCTTGTGCTACTAAATCGACTGCTTTCCACGTTTACTTCCACGATAGAACCGGTCTTGACTTACCATTACCATTAATGTGATCTATTTTTATGTCCTCGTTAAGTTTTATTCCATATCTACTTTCTTCTTGTTAGTGCACCACTGTCTGCTTTTTTTTTTCTTGCGTGTAATTTTGCGGAACGGTTTGCCTTTAAGGAAACATTGGGATTCTTACTGCAGCCTGGAGTGTACTAGAGGAAATCCTTGTTTACATTACTATGTATTTATTGCCTCCGGCTGGTCAATCAACCACAAAGTATTATTGAATGAACATTGATGTAAATCGCCCATGTGCACAACCCACAGGCTAAATCCGTTCACAGTACGTTGGGGCAAGGGCATACTACACTTTTCACTGCGAGAAATGAGTGAGTAGCGACAGCACCTAAAAATGAAAAAGTATTGAAAAATTCATACCAATAATAACAGACAATATCCCGAAAATTCCTATGCCACAGAAGTTATTCGAAATAAGTTGCGTTGTTGAAGGAGATGTACATTATTTTTGTGGTACGTTTTTTCTATCCCTTAAGATTTATCAGTGATACAAAATTATGCTAAACTACTTCCGAATGAATAGGGCTTCAAAAATTCAAAATGTGCATTTTAAATATTTTAAACGTATAATATTTTAATAAACATCGTTGCAGCCATTTTCGAGAAAATCCAAAATTTCGAATCATCTTCCATTGCAAACGATATTTCAGGGTAGGGAATTTGCTTTAAAATCACCGTATAGTACCTCCAAAGGACGCTTAACATAAGTACCAGGTTTGATATTCATCCGATATTGTTCACAGGCACATATGATCCTTTTTTTTTTACAAACGCTTGCATGACTACGATACAAAAACAGAGATGATGACTTGCCACTTGAAAAATGTACAAGTATCTGAAAACTCAAACCAATAAAAAGAATATCTCAGAAATTCTTAACACCTCAAAAATGTGTACCGGACATAAATTATGTGCTTAAAAGATATCTACATTTTTCTGTAGTAACAGTTTGTTTATTTCTTAATTGATTAGTCATAGTAAAGTCCTTTTGAGCCAAGAAGACTAAAAACTATTATGAGAAAATTCAAAATGCACATTTTATATCTCCTACAAGTGTGTTAAACATATGAAATTTTAATCAAAATCGTTAACAGTCATTTTCAACAAAATCAAGAATAACGAAAAAGTGTTCCACGTAAAGGATACTTTTAGGAGCGGGACTGTTCTTGAAAATCTTCATGCCATATTGTTAAAAGAAGCTGAACTTAAGTACCAAGCTTTAACACATCTTGTGTCTCTGATTTATACTGTTCTCACGCGTGCATAGATATTATTTTTATTCCGGGATTCTCAAAACGTGTATTTCGGTTGAGATCTTGGTATCCAAATTTTGGGTAAAATGCAATACTTTCTCTACTTACTATAGGCAGAAAAATTAAACGTTCTCTAGTAAAGGTACAAACGTTTCTTAATAGCTGTGCTTACAATAGGTAACTTAGCTGGATATATCCTTAACAAGGAATTTATTTGAGTTTGAACGCTCAGAAAGAATTGGAAAACTTTGTGTAGAATATGAATCGTTGGTCGCAAAAACAGTGGTCTGTATTATGGCCTAGCAAAATTCTGCCTCAGGAAAATGAGAGAAAACGTTGGCTAGAAAAACTGAGGCACCATAAGCACAAACACTGTTAAAATCAATAAAGTTTCACATTAAATGTTATTTTGTAGTTCTAATTTTTCATCCTTGGCGTTTTTATGTTACCAAAATTCCTTTCACCGACATGAGCGTCAGATATCGTTAAGGCATGGACTCGAAATGGGCGGACCGCAATTTAATCCCCCCAGGACCGTCTTTAGGATTTTAGTCCAGGTTTTCCTCACTCCTAATAACTGGCAATGCCTAGGAGGTGCCCTAGGCCTGGAATACTTCCTTCGAAGTTCTTGTCCTAATTATTGCACATCATTGTACCCCTACGTCCATGGACTAAGAACGGGCCTAGATCAATATTATAAATTTTTTTCTTGGATGTTGAATAGATGACCATAATTTTCCTGTTGTAGTGTCAGTGGTAAATAAATACGCCAGCATTTCTGACAACTACTCCGTATTTATATTATACGGATATGTGCAGTGGATTCTTAGCAGATAATTACGGTAGCATGCATAAATAAGACTAACATTCCTCCTAGGTGAATTAAAAGTAAAACGCAAGAAAACCAGAATTTTAAGGTTTTGAGACCTCTAATAAGACATATAGAGATTGCTTAAAGGAAAAGAATTAATCCCATTGATAATTTGGTAACATAAAATGAGAGCTGAAGCATCTTGAAAAGAAGCCTAAGAATCTTGTTATTTTTATGTTATTTTGCTATTTGAAGCATTGAAGTTTTACTTGTGTGATAGGAAAATATCTGCCTATATAGCAGCTGCTTCCATTTTCACAACTAAATGCAAAGACGAAACCTAGGGAGAGGAAACATTCAACCAGAGCTTACAGCTCAGAAAGCCTCTTACAAATTTACTTCCGAAAGGAAACAGGAAGAGAGTTACAAATCTTTTACTCTGCTACGTTTTAGGATAACAGAAAGATTTGAGTTTTGAGCAAAGCTGTGCTTCGTAAATGAGCATCTGTTTGTAGCAGTCTCTTTCAGTTAATTTTCTGTTGCACATAGAAGTCTGCCTTCACAAGTTCTTAGTCAAATACTATCACTGCGAATAACATTCAATCCTTTCATGCTAAAGCGGACATACTAAGTAAATTTCAGACACCTGCAGGTGTATAATTCAACTCAAGGATCAATCTATATTTTGCATTAGTTAGCGCTTTAATACACAAAAGGTGGACCCAAATTATTCATTTCTATACAGGGTGATTAAATAAGATTGATTTGAAAATACATCTTGCTTTTACTTTCTCTACCACTTACCTAGTTGGTTGAAAAGCTTGTGCATACCAACCAAAAGTTTTGTACCGAGATTTGACCAGAAATACATATTTTTAGGCTTCTTGAGTCCAAAAGACACAATTTTAGGAAGAGGGCCGTGTATGTTTATGTTTCGGTGGTACAAACTCAAAACTGAAAACTAATTTCAGATTCTTCCAAAAATACGACGCGAAGAGGTTCTAGGCGGCCCGGGTTCGATCCCAGGGACCCGCATGTGGTATTCGTGGTGGACGAAGCGGCGTCAGGGCGGATTTTCTCCGGGTACTCCGGTTTCCCCCGCCATCTCATTCCACCGGTGCTCCATCTTCATTCCATGTGTCATCAGTGTCACCGCCTGCGGTGCCGTAGAAGTAAAAGCGGGCGTTAAACACTACAACAACAGCGAAGAGGTTTTAGAAAAATCCTTCAACTCTAAACTACCCTTTACATGGAATATTTTCCCAACATTTTTCATTTTCTCAAAATGACTGTTAACGATTCTGTTTAAAATAATATATTTATAATATTTATATTGCAAATGAAATGCATAATGTGAATTTTCTTGGAGTAACCTGTGAATAAGTTTTGTATAATTTTGTATAACTGATAAAAGATAACAGACAAAAACGAATATCTACAAAAAATGCAGAGCTTTTTAAAATAGACAAGTTATTTCAAATAGCTTTTTCTATGGAATAAGCCATTTCCGAAATATCCGTTAATATTGGCTTGATTTCTTTAATACTTTATTCTTTTTTGAGATTCCTTTCGTGATGTTATGTAGAGTGTGGAATTTGAAGTCCAGCATACGCCGAATCCTTTTTCAACATATGCTTATCGCTTTGGTTTCCTCTATCCCACTTCGAAATGTTTAATTAAATATCTCTGCATGTATTTATCTCCATTAACATGAAGTGGAGAGAACAGTATGTTTTTGTAAGAATAGTTTGTGGAAGCTACATAGATAAAAATAAACGATAGTTGCTGAAGAAAGTAATTTGAATGTAACATTCTTTTCAAGAAGCGAATGCGATGTTTCATTTGTTGAGTATAGAGCACGTAGTGGAGGATCTAATAGAGCCACTGGAAGGATTGGAGTGTACTTGAAGAAGAGCATTACTTGATCGCTTATATCCTTTTCAAACGCGTAAATCACAGAGTATACATAGGTCTTTAAGAGAGTCGCCCCTATGATACACATTCTTTTCAAAGTAGATTTTTGAGATCTGTCTTAGACAATCTTAGAGGTATCTTTAGAGTTTCAGAAGTAACAAATCAAGAAGATTTGACGAGAACTAATTCCGTGATTTAGTTACTCTTTATAAGTTCTCATCGAATCTGATCAATCTCGTGAAATTGACAGTTTACTATTTTACAAAAATATTCCCATATTTCATAGTTTTGATAACATTCTTTATATTATTGAACACGTTTGTTTGTATTCGTGATAAAGTTAACTATTTGAAAGAACATTATCACTGAATATATTTTCTATTCAATTTTTAAACGTTTGGAAGAACCACGCGTAATCCACTTACAAGAGAAGTTTCACTACCGAAAGGGAGGCCAGAATTAAAATCTTTGTAAATGCTCAACACTAATGAACATTTTTCTCTTTCCTTTTGTTTCCCCAGGACCAAATACTTCAGCTTCGTGTGGAAAGAAATTACAAAATTAAAGAGTTAAATCAGCAAAACAATTACTGATGCTGAAAGATATCCACACCGACATGCAGATGGAGACAAAAGAAATAAAACTAAACAATAACTCAATAGAAGAATTTCAGATTTTGAGATAACAATGAAAAACAAAAAGTTTCAGCAGCGTTCTTTCTCAAGGAATTAAGCTAACGTGCCTTTATTTCTGGGAATAGTGTGATTGTCGCTACGCGATTAATGTTTGCAGAAATAGTCCAGTAGGTACACGTTTTGTTGTAGGTACAAGAGGGATACAGCAGGCTGAAGGGATGATCAGAAAGCGGATCGATATAGTATGTTGGCTTTGAAATTCTATTCCACTCTTTGCATGACATCACGAGAAACCAAAGAAAGATGACTTAATATATTGAAAAATTCAGAGCAATTGAAACAATTACCTGAAATGTTTATTGCCATAAAAATGCATTCTGAAAAAAATATTTAACAACCTCAACACTACTCATATGTTAAGCTTTTGTTTATATCATATTTACACAATTATACAAAATTCATTCATAACGAAGAGGACTTTGCAAGTTATTAGCACAAAGTTCAACGCATGCTTTATACGAGTATAATTCATGACTAGGGTTCGAACCTTTATACAGCTGTCACAAATTGAGGTGATTGCAAGTTACCTCCAAAACGGGCAGAGTGTGACGTCATTGCCTGAGTACAAAACAGCACAAAGCACACTGCATATAGTGCATAGTGTCTCTCGAATGTGTGCACTAGTTCCACACAGCAAAATGTCTGCAGTACGAAAATCGAAATATTCACGTATTGCTGAACTTGTACAAGAATCTGTGAGTGAATTTTTTACTGCAAATGGTAACAAAGTTGAATGTAAGTTGTGACAATATGACAGACTGACCCTTTCCACTTCCTATAGTCCAAACCCCGCAACTTTTTGTTTCCTGTATGAAGGTTCGGTCCCTAGTCATGATAATATTTTAAATATGTAGTATTTTAATCAAGATCGTTAGAGAAAATCAGCAATAGCGAAAAAACAGATACAGACCACACAGAACAAAACATTTACATCTCAAAATGTTTCCTGTGAAATATTGATAAAATATGTTTGGCTTGCAATATTACAGTTTTTCCACCTTTTAGAAATAGTTGATAGAGCAAGTGAAAAAGTTCTGGGAGGACTAGAGTAGATGCGAATAGTCTTTGTTAGAAACCGGAAGAGCTCAATAGTGTTAACAAAGAAGCAAAAGAAGAATCAAACAAGGAGATACAAGGAAGATCAGGAGGCTAACAAAGGAAAAAATCATTGAAGTACGTCAGCGCAGCGAACAGAACAAACATTTATACTGCACTTGATTGACGGACCGAGGTATAATCTTTTCTCGCAGTCTGGCCTTTACACGCTTGATTTATAGAAACTTTCAGAATTTACTGGACAGGTTTGTCAATTTAAGCGCAGTTGTTCCACTCTGTCTGCTATTTACGTTTGTTGAAGGACAGCAGAGGTGAATTTACGATACAACAAGAATTGCGTAGCTTTCATTTTTAATTTTTGTGAAAACATAAATGATTACTTTCTCTACCACCACAAAAGGAAGATGATAAAGAAATGTGTCCAACGCAACGATTCAACATTCGGATTTCACCCGAAAAATGAGGTTCACTGAATACAAAAGAGGGCATTTTTAGAAAGAGGTCCTGCGTACCCACGGATCAGTATCATAGACTGGGATATTTGATGTTAATTTATAATTTCCCTCAATACAAAATTTGTCAGACTGATTCCAAACATATTTCTTGTTGTAATGAGTGTTCTGAGGCTTCCCTTTTCGAATTATTTGATCTATTTCAGCATTAGCTATTTCGCCGAAACGAGAGTCAGCCATATTTGACATTTGAATAACGTCGAATTACTCAGCTGTTGCGCATCTGTAGCACAGTGCAGGTGGATTCTCTAACCTGATCATAACATAAGAAAAACAAAGGCGGTGATAATATGTGATAATTTTTCGCGAATGAAGGCTACCATTGGTTGAAATTTGAAATTGTTGTGCACATGACTGGTTGGTTTTAACCAAGTCACGTATGGGTGGAATAGTCAAGTAAACCCCCTACCCCAAACATTATTTATACGAAGAACTGCCTACTTTTTGTGTTTCTCTAGCTTAACGTACTTTAACCGGATAGCTCATACTGAACATTGGATGAATGAAATGGATGAAATGACGCTCAAATGAGGCCGGAGTCTATGGAGGTTAAAGTGTAGCCGACAATCATGTCTTAAGGACATCGGAAAATAACCTTAGCCAGCTAATCAACCTTCTGGGAAAATAATTATTAAAAGCACAGTTGTTAAAACACAATTGTCAAAGTGTTTTGAATTACCTAACATTTTGAGTTCTTATTTATAATCAATTGTAATGTCTCATAAATTGTTTTTCAGAGATTTATGGGAATGCAGTTGGTAACACTGACTAAACGAAATAATTATCTAGTGATAAATGATAAAAACAAAAAAAGGATCAGGTAATAAATAGTATATGATAAATTAACGCCTCTATGTATGAAGTAGTCATGAGTAATATATATATATATGCAAACTATTTCCTTGTTTAGTTAAAATTAAGAAATTCCTAAACAAATATTTCGTTAAGTATGTGTATTAAACTCAATTAAAATTTTGGAAGCAATAGATAAACCGTAGGGTTCAAGGAGCATTTCATATTACGACATCAAGAAGTATTTATTTATGAATATGCATATAAATATCTTACCTCACTAACATGTTGTATGTATTGTATGAGTTATGTTCTGAGTATGTAGTCAAAAAAATAAAAACAAGCCTGAATAACACTGTAGATTTATGAATTTTAACACATAAATTGCCTTAATGTCACATTGATAAAGGAACTAATACACATTACAAAAGATTTTCATACTTATCAAGTCACTGTTCTTGCTTGTGGTTAATATCGAGATACAGAAGCGCGAATCTCGACACAGTTTGACATTACATCATAACCTAGAAAGCAAAATGACTGTTGTGATAGCTTTCTGGTTAGCCACAACCTACTAAGTAGCCACGACCTGAAAACTCGGCCATTACACAAGTCACTTTTGTCTAACCACCGCGCCCGCTACTAATCCATTTCTTCCGTCTGGTTTTTGAGACATTATGGCTGTATAGACAAATATCTATGTTTTGCTTTTATCACAATACGAATATATTTTCATTTTAATATTTCTTTAGTGAATTAGCTCGCAACTTGCGAACCGCTGCAAGTAGGGAGCTGAAATGTTATACATAAGAGGTTGTAGAAATTTTGTCCACATATTTAGATTTTGTTGACATCGGTACAAAACTAAGAGTAGTTTAGATGGACAGCCACCTACAAATGCTCAATTTTTAGGTGAACCACTGCACGTATGGAGTTGAAATTTTATACTCACAATTTTGCATAAAATATATTGGTACATTTTATACTTGTTTGTAAAAGGAGCGTATGCTATAACCAGGTATCGGATGTTGATAATCTAAGTTGTTTTAGAAATAGTCTAACATTTAAAAATACATGACATACTATTTACAGGAAATTGCCTAAAACTGATATTTGTTTAATTTATTTAAATTACACTTCCGAAAGCTATAAATTAATTTATACGTGGGTAAAACTGGTATGCAATTAGATGACGTAGATATTAAAATGCGGTTGTAACTAAAGCGCTATAAATATTATGGTGAAATGTTTTAGTAATGAAGTTGTTATTATTACTTCCATTATTAATCAAATCTTATTAATTTACTTTAGCTTTTGTGTTAATTCTTCTGCCTATTTTCTCATAAATATCACTTTCTCTTCGCTTTCATTTACTGTAGGTACAATTGAGGGCGTCTCGTAAAGCCAGCTTCAGTGTAGCACTCCATGAAATTAAAACATTAAGCGGTTTTGGATATAACCGCAAGTGGTTTTCTGTAACACCTTTCCTTTCCATACATTGAAATCACATTTATTTTACTCCAGCCATATCTTTGCCTGTTAAAATAACAGTAAAGAAAGACATGCAACCACAAAAGCAGTGAACAAGGTTTGGTCTCTATGTATACTTCTAGACCTACACCGTGGCGCTCTGGAGTACTCCGGTTCCCTACCATGGAATGCTCCTGGCTTCCAGCCATCCATTTATGGGACAGCATTGTGAAGAATATGAGGAGGAACGATTCGTAATGACCTGGGGTCACGAAAATTAACATTTGATCTGTAGGACACGTAGCTGCTGACCACAGCACCTCCTCGCACCGGTTGGTGGGTGGTGCATCTCTCCCGGCAGCCGGGATTACAGGCCCTTCATGCTTTCGTGCATCTAACTGCTATCCTTTTTATTATCTTAATAACAGCAATAATAATTATAATGATAATAATACAATTAAAAACAACCAAACAAATTGTAATAGTGGTAAGGAAGCCTTCTTATCGTATAAGAAGGTTTGTTAAGAAGTATTGTTTGAAATAAAATGCATACAAAACACAAACACAGCGGGAAATCATTCTTATTGCTAAACTGTTCCGTACTGTCAATAACATTGACGAGCCAATGCGCGATAATCCCTAAGAATTTTTTCAGACACCGAGGGAATAGACATTTGATGGATGTGTCTGGATATTAGTTTAGTCCTCTGAAGTAATGCGCCCGCAGATGACGCAGATAAAAATGTAGTGAATAAACAGCAAACCCTTGAAAGAGAAATTCAATTCCCATTTTCCCTTGGTTAAAAATTATTTTTTCCCATATTTTCAAAATTACGCTGTCGATTCTGAAGTGTTTTGTTTCCCAAAAGTACCTAATCCAGTGTAAAAAGAGTATAAGATTTTCCAGTTTACTGTAAAATAGTTTAAAAAAACTGGGGCTGACGTAAATGAAGTTGGAATTGTGAATGATACTCTTTGTTTTTTTAGTACCTACTAAGATGCATTATATTAATTTGCGAATAGCATAAAATGTATCTGTTGATTTTGAATGTGTGTACTGTGTACATAAATCTTTTTCCAATTTTTTAAAATCCAAATATACTGAAATTCATTTATATAAAAATATGTATCATAACCTCTAAATAAATTATAGAATATCTTAATCTTTCGAAGTTTTCAAGGAAGTCTAAGAGCTCTAATTTAAAGGGTGGATTAATTAAAAAAAATTAAGGCTGTTTTCCACTCTTCCAGAATGTATTCAGTTACGTAAGTCACTAGAAGGCCTATGAAAAAACTTCCGCTTCATTTATTCTAGCCTAAAGAACAATAACAAACGCCACAATATCCCCCTTATCGTTATTAATTAGGTATAATTAATAGATTTTCCTTTAACTTTAGAACCTGTCTTAGCTATTATCCAGTCCTATCCTTTTACAGTCCTAAGAAATTTATACTCTATAAAGTTCATTATAATGTCAATACATAAAAATCATCCATAATGCTTAGTTACTTGAACCTGCTCTCGTAACAGGAAGTGTGTCAACCAATTAATTGCTCTTCGAAATGATTATTATTTTTTATATTTTGTAAAGAGAGTAAACCTTTAGACATTGCAGTCAACTATGTGCTCTATGGAGGTATAAATATATTTTTGATCTTAAAAGAAAGCTAAAATTGACTAGAAACTGTGACAAACATTAACCTGCTGTTATAATTAGTCATATAAATTCTGCACTGCGGTTGTACTCGAGGAACGAGTATTGGCTAACGGTAGACATGCCACGTCACTGTGCGGACTCGGTGAAGTATTTTTATTAGTAAGCAGGTATCTTTCTTAATCTGCTGGCATGTTTTAATTAGTATGCTGTAGTATACTATATTATTCCCTAGGAGAGTACAAATTAATGAACATAAGAGAAACATTTTCTTTGGTCTTAAACCAAGCATCACTTTATGCCCACCTTTTATAATTTTTTAAATTCTGTCTTTTAATTTTTTGATCAAGGGCATGCAGTTAATATTTATTGTCAATCACTGTTTCTACTACTGAATTGCGTAGGTAATTGTTTTAAAGTTTTCATTGTTGGTCTTTTTGAGAAACAGTGAAATGTCATAGTGGTCATAAAGTCGGTATGTGATTCATGTAAAAAGCTAACAAACGAATAGTTAAACAACTTTAAACATTTTCTTTATAAACATGACAAGATATAACACCCAATTTTAAAATTGCTCAGACATGTTACCGATGGTAGTCACAAAGTACCCTCTCCCCGTTGGTAGTTTTAAGTTCTGTCATGAGGCTTGTCATTGCTAGGGTTAAGCTGACCTTTAGCGAACTCCAATATCGAAATTTTCATTTGCATCTGAAGTGTGTAATAAAATATTTTTGAAGTCGATACTTGCTTACTGCTTTCAGAAACACTTATAAAATTCCTAAACACTGTAAAACTCCATAGACAGCACCTCACAATCTTCAATTCTAATAGGCCCAAGTGTCCGAAATACGTAGTAGGTTTTTTGTACTGCCATGCATCAAAATGTGGAAGACCTGCATTTCTCCAGCCAGAATGGAACTTTGTAGGCAGAACACATCGAGTCTGGTTGAACTTCATTATTGGACGCTGTTAATGGGATACGTTCTATATTCAACGCAGTTCCAGAATGTGATTCATTCAATAATAACCATCAACCATCTTAAGAAAGAAACACAGTGCATTAAAAACACCTGAAAGATGGGTCATACACAGCGACAGTATCTACCACTTAAGCAGAACACTTATGATACATGAAATATAATGATGAATTGTTGAAGATGGTTGACAAGCAAGATTTAAAGCTTAATTAACAATCTTGCTAGGTCTGCAACAAAGAGAAAACCCTCACAAATGCTGTGACTGGTAAGGAAGATTTCTCCTTCTCGAAGTCCTAAGTACCGCCAAGGAAAAACAAAGGCCGGTTAGTAAACAGTTCATTTTTATTTATTTGTTTATTTATTCATGTATTATTTATTTATTCATTCATTTATTTATTTTTTATTTTTTTATTTATTTTTTATTTATTTTTTTATTTTTTCATTTGTTTCCTTCTTTCCTTCGTTCTTTGGTTGGTTGGTTGTCTGTCTGTCTGTCTGTTTATTATGTAAACATTATTTATTAGCTAATAAAATATATTAATGGCCTACGGCAGAAAAACAGTTTAGCACAACTTCATGAAGGTTACGGCATTAATATCCACTCTACTAAGGGAACAACCATTCTTTAGCAGAATCAGCCTACCTCCAATTCATGGTTATAGCCACCATCACAATAAAATCATCAGCTCTATAGTTTAGGCCTTTCGGCCGGTCCAACAGTTTTCAATAATGTTCCTTCCAACATTTAAGGGCCTATTAACTGGCCTTGTCCCTGTCTATGCTTCGTGAGTAATCATATATCATTTATCTGTAATTTAATGGTTAAATACTTATATTTGACCACCCCATAGTGCAGTGGTAGCGTCTCTGGCGTGGGAGATTCGAGTCCGATGCCCGATACCGACGTGTGGATTTTTCTCCGCTGGAAGGTCTGATCCGGGTGCACTCAGCCTCGTAATGTCAATTGAATAGCTATCTTGATGGAAAAGAAGCGTCCCTTAAGAGGTCAAGCAGCGGCCTTACGCTCTGGGGAATCGGCGCGTTGACCCCCGCCAGCTCATCCTGCACTCCTCATGGCTTTGGCTGCGGCTGGACGATAACGGTACCCTCTGTGTAGTGAGGACACCCTAGGGATTGTTATTATTTATTATTATTATCATTATTATTATTATTATTATTATTATTATTATTATTATTATTATTATTATTATTATTATTATTATTATTATTATTATTATTATTATTATTATTATTATTATTATTATTATTATTATTATTATTATTATTATTATTATTAAATACTTGTGTTTTCTTTTACGTGTTTATTTTTCATTTGTCTTTTTGATTGACTTCTTCCACTATACTTAAGAATCTCATTTCTGCTACTTGGACTTGGCTAAATCCCTTCTGGTTAAAGCCCCATACTCACTATGCAATGTCATAGTTTTATAAACTTTTAGTTCAGTTTCTTTCTTGGTCCTATTTTATGAATTATTGCTGATGCTCCACAGATTTGATTACATTTAGTTATTTTGTTCTTTACATCTTCTGCTTCATAAATAGATAACTGACAGCCTAAATATAGGTTTGTTCTATTACTTCTTCGTCTATTAAAACTTTTATTTTGATTATATTTTTCCTTTATAAGCCATATATTTAAAATTTCTTAAAATTTTACTTTGAACATTGAACCCAAAATTATCCACTTCAGGTAGGACTATTTTCTATAAATTTCCTTGAAATCGGGTTACAGTGAGAAACTCGAAAGCATAATACTTGAATAACATTACTGCTACAGAGAAGAAATGTGTGGTTTTATTTTAGTGAAGGTATAGTTGTAGTTATAAAAGTTATCCATTATAGTAAGTGTTAAAATTCTTTAATATTTATGAGATTTTATTTTATTAAAAACACAACTCTTCGATTCCAACTGTTCTGTTCGTTATCTTTCCCTCGTGTAACAAGGAAAATTAGTAGTTTAGATTTGAAACATACAATATTTTAAAATAAAGGATAAAGCTGATTAAAGTAGGATAATTCACCACAAATACTCCTAGTTTTATCTTACGTAGATGAGTCAGGTCGCGATGACCGCATAACTGGCCGGGAGGGCTCGGGGCGCTAACCACGCCTCACCCTCCGGTTCTGTACTCCACTCATGACGCCTCAAGTGGGCAGGCGCCCTTGGCCTGTTAAGGGCTGTTACTCTAGGGGATATTTTTTATTTTTTTATAGTAATGAGACGGAGGTTCTTCCGATAGTACACAAAATAAGCAGACACTCCGGACTGCTTCCAGTTTTGCGGAACCAAGAAACGAACTTAACTACTGGACCATGCATACTGAAATATGTATTACATAATGGCTTTTTTGTATTGGAATAATTCTCTAACCATCCTTCGGTTAACAATGGAATGTCTGGGAGTCAGTCTTCTAAATACACCTAGTGGTTAAGGATAAGCTTAGAATACTTTTTTTTTTTTTTTTTTTTTTTCCAGAATATGAATGTTTATGAGTAAACTGACAATTAATAACGGATGATATCGATAATGAAATGGGTTTTATCAAACGACCATTGCGGTCAGTAATTAGAACCGTGCATCTCAGATAATGCCGTTGTGCAGTGCTGATTCCGTAACATCATTAATAGCAAGCGATAATCCGAGAAGAAATAACGGCATAATCTGTGTAGGAGAGCCATTAACTACCTTCACACACTTACGTATTTGTTTAAGGACACGTTAAGGTGGACCAGTTTTTACGCGCGACTGAAACCTTCATAAAACAAGATGCTGAACCGGAAACAAAACATCTCTAACTGTTATTAGAAAGCTAATGAAGTTGTAATTAGCTTGGTGGAGTTGAAATGCAAGTGTTTTACTGAATGCAAATCGTGGATATCTTTCTGCACCTACAAGTCTTTCTGTTCTGGTGCTTGGTCTAATTTTCAACATTAGGTCACCAAACAGTATTTGAGTGCGCTCAAGAATCAACATGGATTTTATCTAACTTACTAAGCCTGAACGTCACTGCTACTCAGTTTATTAGCTTCCTATTGACCAAAATTGAGGCGTTTTTCCGATGGTAAATATGTTACGTTTATTTGTACATATTATCTAAGTAAATTTGTGCACAGAGAAAAGGACCAGTTCCCTTACTTGCAACAGTGATTTTTCTTCCTTAAGGTTTCCTCATATCTGAGCCTGATCAGTTCTCTCCATCACTAACTGAAACAAATGCCACCTAGGTTCAGTTCCCATGCACCGATCATGTTACTTGACTTTCTATCTCAGTTTCTCTCTGTCATGTGGTAAGTACTGTTTTGCATTTTACAAAACTATGACCCATTGATCATAGATCAAAACAAATTAAAATAAAATACGTAATTTATTAGTAAGTTAATCAAGGCTGTACAGGCAGACAGCTCTGCAACTAAGGCCATTTGTTCGACATTTTACTGACTATAGAACAGAATAACTACTTTTTCATGTCGGAAATACACCTTCCAACTAAATAGTAGAGTAAAATACATGACACTGGTGGACGATTACGAATGATCTTTCAACAAGCTGCTAAAGTATTCGGGGTATGTTTCTGGCACACACTGATTCGGTTGTACCTAAGAACCTACAGCTATATCATTGCAAGGTAATTTCATAATTAAAAGTGAGACAGTAAACAGGCCACAGTATTTTCATATACATATTTATTTTAGAAAGTTGTTTCATCAATTAATTTTTTTCTATATTCTTTAGAACGAATTTCCTCTTTCTCCACAGTATTTTATTTTAAAATTGTCTGTGGGTAGCCTTGCGGGAAACAAAAACAAACGAAAATAAAAATAAATTATAGGCTCATAAGTCAGCAATAGTAGCTCCACACGTTCAGCAATGATGAAGTGTAACGATTCAAGTCAAGCATTAAAACAGATAAACAAATAATTATCACGTAGACTACGTTCTAATATTCAGTACAAAATCGCCCATTCAGTAGTCGCCCTCTGACAACCTGGGTAAAACGGTTCCAGGCTCTTTATAAGCTTGCCTAATGCGTCCACAAGGCACTCAGTACTTCTTTATGCTTGGTTACTAGATCTTGTTTTAAATAACAGCGCACTGGGTAGCTTTGTGCTCAAGTTTCTTTCTGCATATTCATTCAGTTATCATATGAACTGCTCAAAAAATATACTCGTATCCCCTACGTTGTTTATTTGCGGCCAACGCAGCAACCATCCCTCTTATGTACAGCGAGTACAAACTACTTGAATATGAATAGGATAACAACACCCTATCGAATGTCCGGCGCAATACAGTGTATGCTGCCATGGAAGACGCGCGAATATCCTTTCACCTCTTCATATCAGCGGTTTAGTCTCACAGTTTATTACCTAAAATACATATGCTCATATATCTATCGAATTATGTGGAATATCCTGGAACAGAAAAATATATGATTCCAACATAGGCAAAATAAAGCAATATAGCTAAATTATTTTGTTGTTTAACGACACTGTCAATTGCCAGGATCACATCAGCGTCACCGGTGTGCCGGAATTTTGTTCTGCAGGAGTTCTTTTACATGCCAGTAAAGCTACTGACATGGAGCTGTCGTTTTTAAACACACTTAAAAACCATCGGTCCGGGCCGGATTTGAACCCACGACCTTGGGATCAGTAGGCCAGCGTCTAACCAGCTGAGCCGCCGAGACCGACTACAACGTTCTTGTAACACGTTTGGCTGGTTTATCAGTCAATAATATAAACTTCACTATACTTGCATTAAACTTGAATTCATATAAGAAACAAAATATAAGATTGTCTCTATCAGCATTCATAGTTTTAAATGCTACTCAGAATCGAAAAATTGCTTAATTAAACATCTTCGAGAGCAGTATCTATAAGGTAGGTCTGTTAATAGAAAAATCATCTAAATTCTCTTTATGTTTTTACACTAACAATATTTACTGTATTTCTTTTCTTTTTTTTATTCATTGTTGAAAGTAAGCAAGCTCCCAAGGAGTAGTTTGGTTTATCTGATCGCTAGAGGTTATCAGCAGACACTTCAAGATACATAAATCATTCTAAATCATGCCACGTAAAAGTCTTTTCCGGGCCAAGGCCTACTGACCGGCCGCTGCGTCTTCCACCTCTCTTCACCACAGGAGTCATGAGTGGGGTGCAGTACTGGAGGTAGGACCTAGACAGCGGGTTATGCGATCTTCGCAACCAGGGGCCGCTACTTCTCAATCAAGTAGCTCCTCAATAGGCCCCTCAGGGTTGAATGCACCCCGGACCAGATCTCCCAGTGGGAGGAAATCCCCACGCCAGTACCACGAATCTAGCCCGGGTCTCCCACTTGGTAAGCAGCAGCGCTACCACCCCGCTAAGGGAACGACCATGAATTATTTTACATATTCGGAAATCTAACTCCAGAAACAAAAGCAAAAAGTTAATATTTTATGTGTTACATTCTCATGATTTCACAGGTTTTACATGCGTCTGAATACAACTTTCACGCGCGCGTGCTTACGCACGCACACATCTTTTTCTATAAATGTTACTTTTGTGTTCAGGGATCTTCAATGCATATTTCCAGTGAGATCTGGGTATCAAATTTTTGGATGAAATGCAAATATATGCAAATATATATATCCTCTACTCAGTATTGGCAAATAGTAGAGAAAGTGAAAATATCCAGCCAACAAAATACACGATATGCATGTATGCAGTTTTATCGAAAGGACCCATCTGCATTGCAGATAATTTTAAGTCTCAACGTGAAACTGATGTTGAAATTTGCTCTATCGCCATTGGATACGGGCATGCTTGAGATTAAGTTAAGGGACAGATAACTCCTATCTCCATGCTCCACACGTATCCGGAAAGTTTGCCTCCAACGTTAAGGGATGGCTAGAGAATAGAGACTATGTCAAGCTTTCGCAAATTAATTTCCTCTGACTCAGTGTCTTTCTTGAGTTTTCATATATTTGAATATATGAATATATATATATATATATATATATATATATATATATATATATATATATACCGGGTGTTCTGAAATTCATGTTATAAACTTCTAGGGCTAGTAGAGGGGACTGAGTAGACGCTATTTTAAATAGGAACCCATGTCCGGAAATGAACTGTTTCCGTGCTACAACCATTGCAATTTTCCGATCTTGTTATGCAAGCTGATAGACAGTACATGATGTCAGGCGATCCCTTGATGTCACGTGACGTCTCCTCTGCTGTGGTATCATGCCTGAAGTCCCTGTGCAGCTCCGATAAACATGGTTGGGTACTCATTTGAAGAATACATGGACATGATGTTAGGTACGGTGCCGTTAGATGCCGTACCATTGAATATAAGGCAATAACTGTGGTTTCAGCACGATGGTGCACCGCCGCATTTTACATTTAACGTTCGGGAACATCTTGACCGAAGATTTGGGCAAAGTTGGATAGGCCGGAGTGATCCTAATGCATGGCCCCCACGATCGCCGGATTTAATGCCATTGGGCTATTTCCTGTGGGGTCGCATGGAGAGTTTGGAGTACGAGACTCCTGTAGAGACCCAGGGAGAACTGTTCGCACGCATTATGGCCGCTGCATAAGAGATTAGCGGGACCCCAGGAGTGATAGAACGAGTGTACTGGAACCTGATTCGTCGGTACAATGTGTGCAATGACGTTGGTGATCGTCACATCGAGCCTCTGTTGCAGTGAGCAGTTTCAGTGCAGTATGCGACATATCAGGAGCAGAAGACAAATACATTTCTTTTTTCTATTGTTGACACAAGTGTTATTGTGATCAAAGTAACTGTTTTGCTTCTTTGGTATTACAGTATTCAATTTTCCTATGTAATGACTTAAACGTCATTTAATTCTGTACCTAACGTCACACCACATTTGACGTGGAACTCTTCTGACGTCATTATACTGCCTATCTGTTTGCAGAACAACACCGACAAATCCGACACATTGTAAAGTTTGTAGCACGGAAACGGTACGTTTTCGGACATGGGTTCCTATTTAAAATATTGTCTACTCAGACTCCTTTACTAGCCCTAGAAGTTTGTAAAATGAATTTCAGAACACTCGGTATATATATGAATTTAGTAACTTTTCTTTGATAAGTCTGTAGTAGTTTGGTATGGAGGGGATTTACAGTAAAATATATATCGAACTCCAACATTGGTTAAATGTTCAACTGTTTTCAACTAAACTGTTTTATAGGTCATACAGCTGCCATAAAGCTATAACAACAAAACGTTAGAGATATTACGGAATCCCTGAAGTTAGCCAATTGCCTTAGGAAGAAGTCCCCAGGCAAGACTGAAAGCATCTTCTGGATGCGGAAATTAACGGTGATACGTGCTCTAGTGGGAGGCCTAGAAGATGCTGTAAAGTGCTTGGGAGTTCAATCTAGTAAACACTATTAACTGAAATGTTTTCTATATTGAACCAAATATGACGAAATTTAAAGGACATTCTATATTACTGGTAAGTCCTTCCTACAATATGAATATTTATTTCCCCTTGTTAAATATTTCAGAACTATGCTACATGTTCCATTTGTGGAGACAAAATCAACCTTTTTTTACTTTTTCTACTACGTAGGGGAAGTATTATATTCGACCCAACAATTTGATGTTTAGATTTCACCGGAACTACATGTTTTGAGGCCCCCTGAATCCAAAAGAAGCATTTTTGGAAAAAGGTCCGTGTGTGTTTGTGTGTGTCTGTGTGTCCGTGTATGTATCAGTCTGTGAACAACTCAAAAACGAATGGCCAGTTAAAATCCAACGTTGGTATTTAAGTTTAATATCCTTCAACGATGCCACACGCAGACTTTGAAGAAAATTTCTGCACCCTAAACTACCCTTTACATGGAAAATGTTTTGAAAATTTTGATTTTCTAAGAAATAGCTCTAATGATTTTGATTAAAATGCCATATTTTAAAGATATTTTTTATGGCAAATGCAATGTGTATTTTTAATTTTCTGGTTATACCTCAAGTAGCGCTGTTTACTCTTGATGGCTTTTGCATAACTGGTAAACCGTAAGAAATACACCAAATCTTGCTATACAAAAAACTGTAGATCTCGTTATAACACATAGTTTATGTCCAAATGTACCTTTTTGTGTAGAGAACTATTTCGAAGACATTCCTTCTTATTTATGTGAGTTTTGCAATACCTGTCTCAAATGGAAGGTCGTCATTCACCTTTTATCTCTTGGTTATGCAAAGAGAACGGAATTTCAAAGCCCTCATATGGCTATCGGCTTTGAAATATTTTATTATTGCTCAAAACCTTCCATATTTCCATATTCCCCTTGCACCTACAAGAAAATTAGCAACGAGATAATTTCTGTAAATGTTTGTCTCAACTAACACGAAGAAGATAGAGGAATAAGCGTTTGTAGGAATAGTTAGCACAAGAGTAGAGAGGCATGTGAGTGCAACACATAAGATTCTTTCAGAGCAATTTGACAGAAAGAAATATTTAAAGTTAATAAAATCTGGAACAAAATCTGCAGACTTCTTATACTAGGTTCTGTTGTTCACTTGTAAAACTGTAATGTTTCGTTTAGGAAGGTAAAATTAAAGTTCAATATAGAAAGTAATACGTGTAGTTCTGCACAGGGGCGCATCGTAATACGTATTCAGGTTACGATTGCACCCCCTAGTTCAGCGTGCATTAGGCATGTTGTTATATTCGTCTTTCCAGAGCTTATTGGCAAAATTTTGGTAATCTTAACTGTAAAGTTTGAGTGAGAAAGAATTCATCTTGTAAAGATTGACGGTTTTTTGTAGCCCACTATTCGTTTTAAAAATCTCGAGCCTGCAGAGATGAGATTTTAAGGCGAATAGTGGGATACACTCTTACGAGTTCACATGTACAATACTGACATAAGAGAACAATAATTATAAGTGTTTGACTCACAAGAAAAAAGTGATTACATAAAATATGAGTTTATGAACACACTGAAAGATTTAAATAGATTAACAAAACATGCATTTCTTTACAACCACGAGGTAAAAGATCAATTGAATGACCGATATTACTTTGGAAAGACAATCTTTGGGGCAGAACAGGCTTAAAGTATATTCTTCAGGTAGAAGAAAACAAGACTGCCGTTTAAATATAGAGAAACGTATTTATGTATAGTTCATGAAATCGCGTTTACTATTTGAATGAGCCTTTCTCCCACATTGGGGCCACTCCTCGGTGGTTGATGCGCTGATCGCCTTGGTTCAGTCTCCCACCGAAACAGGTATATTATATTCCTATAACCGCTTCCCGTTCTCATTGTTATAATTACAATTATAATAATGATAAGCACATTATAGAAGAACTAGGCATTTGCCCAATAAATGATAAACCAATATAGGAAAAGTTGGAGAAATCATTTACAAAGGATGGACAATACTCGATATCCCAAAATGGCGTACAATTACCAACCATATGGGAGGAGAGATGCTGGAAGACCGATGAGAAGGTGGAGAAAGACTCGAGGCCGGAACACGAGACGTCTCCTAATCCATGAAGTGATGATGATGATGATGATATATTGTAGGAAATGTTGGAAATGTTGTCCTCTCCTATCCACACATTTCTGGCAGGTTCTCAGGAAATTTGCGATCACACTCAAGAGTTCAATAACCGAAACTGAGTGAATTTCTCTGCTGATGTTTTATTTTAGTTCTTCCAAAGTATGGGGATTAGCTGCATACATGTTATTTTTAAAGTTTCCCCATAGATGAAAATCACGTAAAATTAAATCAGGGGATCGCGAGGGCCACAATACTTTACTATTTATCCTGGATTCAAATTACCTAGTTGTCACGGGCCCTTACACCAACTTTCTCACTCACTATTTAACCTATCTTTAATGCAAATACCGTTCTTCTACGTTTGTTCACAAGTCATCGCACGGTTTACACATTTGGGATAGGAAACCGGGAAATTGTTTTTCAAATCGCCTTCTAACTTCCCTACAAAGTTATCACATTCTGTGTTGTACATAAAAATTGTTTGTGGTAATGTGTAATCGTTTCGTCATTATGTAAAACTGACATGAACAGTAACTCTCTACCTTAATTATCACTTAAAATTCGTAAATTTGTATGGACAGGAACGAAACTGGACATGATAACACTAACTTATTAGCGCTGTTTAAAACTTGTAAATGTATAAGTATTGAACAAAACTAAACAAACTAGAAAATGGGTTCAGTAAAACTAATGTTCATTCACATCCTCCTGTTGTGAGCAACAAATAAGCGCAATGCATTGTAGGTATACAGCGACAAGTCTCAGATTTATGTGTTGACGTGCATTCTACTGGTACCATTGTCAGCCGCAGAGTGAGGAGAAAGTAATGTAGTATACCTAGATATTACTGTACATAGAAAACACTCCAAGCACACATAAGGGCAACTTTATTGGCACAAATTAAGAAATAAATGGAGAAAAAGAATAAAGTAGTCAATTAAGAGATGATTATTATTTGGAGATTGCGGAGTCACTTTTTCCCAATCAGCAAATGACTTAATTACATGTAAGAACAGTGAAGCTCCCGAAACGGTTACTGTGAAACCATAAAGATTTATATTTTGTGGGTCGGAAACAGCAAGAACCGAATATATAATTGAAAAACATTAGAATGTTTAGTTACCCATTCAGTAAACAAATATAATTAAGCCATGAAATTAATATGTAGATAAACAGAATAATTTAACTAAAAAGTTTATTTGTTAGGCGTTTAAATATATCTACTCCAATAAGAATGCATCAAGGATACGTTGTCAAATAACCTTCTAGGGAATTTCAAACAATGGCTCCTTAAATTACAAGAACACGCACTTGGCCCAAAAACCCGTTAATGTGATTTATGTACTACCACCGTTTGTTTCATACCAAGATAATGAACTAAAGTTTCAAAGAAATACAATCTGAAGAGCGTTGTTTACGATCTCTCTGAGATGGAAGAATGCGTTTCCGAGATTCCATTAGGTCTCGAAACTTGTAAAACATGAAACAAGTTTTGTTACGGGCTCTGCGTGTGTGCTGAAAAACACGAATTGAAGCAAAAAGAATGACAATAAATCTTCTCTTTGCAACGGATCCGTTACATTGAGCAGTAATAATCATTAGGATGTAGGGCACTTGTTCACATTGCAGGATCATCCTATTTTTGAGAATCGTTTCCATTACGAGAGAGTTCACATTTGAGTTCTAGATTAATCCATATTTATATGAAGAAAATCTCTTAACTTATAAAAAATCCGATGTGTTGCACTCACATTACTTTCTCTGCTCTTGTACTAACTATTCTTACAAACTCTTATTCCTTTGTCTTCTTTATGACAGTCGAGATAAACATTTGCAGAAATTATCTTAATGCTAATTTTCTTATAAATGCAAGGTGAATGTGGGAATAGAATAAGCTTTGAGCGATAGTCAAATCTTTAAAGCTTTGAAATTCCGTTCTTTTTGCACGGCCAAACAGATAAAAAGGTGAATAACGACCTCCCATTTAACAAAAGTTCAAGTACTGCAAAAGTCACACAAATAACCAGGAATAGGTATCCCCGAAATGGCTCACTCCACAAAAAAATACATGTAGACATAACTGGCCTTAGTGACCTAGTTGTCGACGGGCCCTTAAACCCAACTCACCCACTCACTAGACATAACTTGTGTTTTAACGATGTCTACATTTTTGTATAATAAGATTTTATCTCTTACGGTTCACCAGTTATGCAAGTCATCAAGAGTAAACATAACTACATGGGCTATAGCCGGGAAATTCAAAATATGCATTTAATTTGTCATAAAAATATCTTAAACATATGGCATTTTAGTTAAAATCGTTACAACAATTTTTAAGAAAGCCAAAATTTTCGAAAGATTTTCCATGAAAAGGCTAGTTTAGGGTGGAGAAATTTCCATCAGAATCTTTATGTAGCATCCTTGAAAGATATTACTCTTAAATACCAACTTTGGTTCTTAAGCAACTCTTCGTTTTTGAGTTACGCTGTTCACAGACAGACAAACGCACGCGCGCGCGCGTGCACACACACACACACACACACACACACACGCATGCGCGCGCGCGGATCATTTTCTAAAACTGCTTTTTTGGATTCAGGGTACCCCAAAACATACATTTCCGGTTAAAGAAACCAATAACTGGAGTTAAAAAAGCAAAACAACTGAGTTGTTTGCGCATATCAGCAGAAAAACATGTGAAGCAGGCAATAGAGATGAAAGTAGAAGGAAAAATAGGAATTAATTAAGTGGGAAGATGCAATAGATAGTATAACAAAGACGAGGGAGAGCAAAGTTTAAAATACAAAGAATCAGTACGCATAAAGCTAAACGGAAGTAAAGGCAGAAAAAGGTGAACCCACACCTGACAGAAACAGAGTTTGAAGAAGAAGATAATGAAGATGAAGAAGAAGAAGATGATGAAGATGAAGAAGAAGAACAACAACAATAACAAGAACAAGAACGAGAGGATTAGAAACTTGCTTTACAGCTACGCTCCAATCACGAAGGAAGACGATTTGACCACCCCTGTTTTATGCTCATAGGATTTCAAATTATGTATTCATGTTCCAAATTTAATATATCGTATGGTAGGTTCAGAGCTGTCATTTTACATTTGTATAACAAGCATAATAATTGTTTCTTAGCAAATCAGGCTAGGCATTTGCCATTGTTCTGTGTCTGTGACCTAGATATGGTGTCAAACTTCAAATGCATAATAGCCATAAATGGAAAAATAGCTTTACATATGCTTCTATAGACTCTAAATTATTAGAAAAGGGCAAAACAAAATATAACAAATTGGTAATGTTGAAGTTTTTAAACAAAACCCACCAGAGAGTTGCCTCAAGAAGCACCGTATACGAAGATGTTGCAGACAAAGACCTTATCAGTTAATGTGAATAACACGAAGTGGATTTGATTACTAACGGAATCAATAGGGAATTTTGAACTTCAGGGAAGTTCAGATTGCAAGTACAGTGTTTGGGAGTAGGCGGAAGTTCCTTTCTCTTAACCTTCGCCGAAATTAATCCGAAAGAACTGATGAGGGCAGCCGTGAGAAACTCGTGCGACCATGAATCGAAGCGAATTTATTGCAGCCGACCATCTCTCACAACATTCGAAGCGTTGCTGGTAAGTACCGTTAACCATATTAGAGCTCTGCTTCAGCAGTTATCAATTGCCCCAACCGCAGAAGGTGCCAATACCGTTCCATGATTATTCCTTCAGAGAGTTGTACTCTTTTGTTTTCCAGCCTTCGTCTAAACTTAGTACCTTACTATCATTACCTATGGGGATAATTTTTACTTTCTCTACCGCATATCTATATTAGGTACTCGTTTTAAAGCCCCCTGAATTACAAAAAGCATTTTAGAAAACCGTTCGGATGTGTGTATGTGTGTGTGCGTGCGTACGTGCGTACGTGTGTATGTATGTGTGTGGGGGCTATGAACAGCATGACTCATAAACGAAATGTCGGTTGAACACCAAACTTGTTAAAAGTCTTTAATGAATGCAACACAAAGGCTTTAAAAACTCCCCCAACCTGAACTATCCTTTGTATAGAAATTATTCTTATTTTTAATTTTCTTAAAATAACTCTCTACGACCTTTGATTAACATAGCATGTGTTTGAGATATTTGCATGACAAAAGTAATGTAAATCTTGCATTTTCGGGAGTAGCTTGTGAATTTCTCTCCATCTTGAGTAACTTTTATATAATTGGTAAACCATACGATATAGATAAAGTCTTCATGTGTTTTGTATAAGTTTGCCAAGCTGTAGAGGATAGATGAAGCTTACTATATTATTTACTATTACATTAAACAATACAATTCATATCAAATGATTTTTATGTAATATTAGCCGCCGTTTTCAAACTATTCGTTAACGTCATCTAAGTTTTTCCAGGATGAACTATTACGCGACATCTTCCAGATATATACTGCAGCCAGACTCGGTGATTATATTGAATGAGTCGCTCTACGGTAACCTAGTTCACGCATTTGCGGAGAGTAACGACAGTTGCAGTTCATCTAATGTTGAACATGGTATAAAGTGGGAATAATGTTATATGAAGCTATCTGTTCATTATGTTAATCACGTGTATAGTGAAGAATAGTGTATGTTATTGTGTTAAGGTTTGCTCGTGCAAAGTCACGTGTGGACCGTCAGCTTGAGTTTCACAGACATTCTCTGGTTTCACCATTCCTAAAAAATCAACAATTTATCGCTTATTAGAAAAGTGTAAGCAGTCTGTTCATTTTGAAGAAAAGAAACACAGACAACCTACAGTTCTAACCCTGGAAAAATTGGACGAGAAAGCCGAGCAAAAAGGTTGGACATTGCTGTCTCACATTACCTTTTCACTTTACCTACTACGTAAGTAGAGGAAGTATTGTATTGGACCCAAAATTTCGATGTTGAGATTTCACCGGAACTACATGTTTTGAGGCCCCCTGCATCCAAAAGAAAAATCATTTAGAAAAGTGGTCCGTGTGTGTGCGTGTGTATGTGCGCACCTATGTGCCTGTGTGTGAACAGCATAACTCAAAAACGAAAAGTCGGTTAAAAACAAAAGATGGTATTCAAGTTTTAATATTTTTCAAGGATGCGGCACAATAATTTCGAAGAAAATTCCTCCAACCTAAATTACCCTTTACATAGAACATTTTTCGAAAATTTTGAGGTTCTCAAACATGGCTCTAAGTATTTTGATTAAAATGCCATATGTTTGAGATACTTTTATGGCTAAGAAAATGTATATTTTGAATGTTATGGTTATAGCTCATGTATTCGTGTTTACTCCTGATGACTTTTTCATAACTGGTAAACCGTAAGAGATAAACCACATCTTACTATACAAAAAATATAGATCTCGTTAAAACACACAGTTGAAGTCCAAAAGCATTTTTCATGGAGTGTATCATTTCGGAGATGGCCCTTGCTATTTGTGTGAGTGCTGCAATACTTTTACTTTTCTCACATGGAAGGTCGTTATTCACCTTTTTATCTCTTGACCGTTCAAAGAGAACGAATTTCAAAGGCTTCATGTAGCTACCAGCTTTAAAAGACTTTACTATCGCTCAAAACCTACTGTATTCCCATGTTTCCCTTGTACCTACAAGAAAATTCACAGTAAGATAATTTCTATAACTTATCTTGATTAACATAAAGAAGATAGAGGGATACGAGTTTGTAAGAATAGTTAGTACAAGAGTAGAGAAAGTCATGTGAGTGCAATACATCGTCGTTTTTATGTTCGCTGTGAATATCTAAATGCGTGTGATTATGTGTGGGGAAAGCTTAGATATTTTTATGCCACGAATTCACTTGCACTCACCAGCTAAATAACAGCATCCGGCGTGCGTTTTCCAATATTTCGTCTGCATAAATTCAAGTGTTCATTAACGTGTTCAATATTATATGTTTATATGCTTATATAAACTTCTAACACCTTTTATAGCGAAATTTCAGCGTAACATATCCATACTGTTTCGCATCGTTACCATTATTTAGGGGAGAATCGGTGGGCAGGTCCCTCAATACTTTAAGGTGTGCATTGCAGTGTCGTGGGGGTGGCAGGCTGCTCCTTGCCTTATTCGAGAGAAATGTGGTATAAAACATCTTACGCGATAACCCCACTCCCACCATGATTATTTATTAGTGAAAAAATTAATTTTTGATATTCGAACGGTTGCCTCCCCCACAAGTGCATGCAAAAGGGTCCATGCTTCATAATTCCAGAATATAGCTGGTCAAAACTTATCGTACGCAACGCGAATAGAAGAATATCCTTACATGTGAGTGCACAACAACAGTACGTGAAGTTGGAATGGTTAAGAGAAAATCGAGCGAGTGTGACGCATAATTTTTTCTTTATGTATGCAACCTGCTAAGCAGTTAATGCGCCTTAACTCTGCCACCGGCTAATATGCCTATGCAGTAAGTAAATATATAGGTACGGACATACAACTTTGGGAAGGAAATGTTCGAGGATTAAGATTAGGGTACCTCTGCAGCATTTCCCAGTTATGAGAACTGAGGAAACCCGGGGGTTTCAGAGCGAACGATTCTGGAATCGCAGACCTGTCGTTTACAAATCTGTGCCTTCGTCGGTTAAGGTGATGCACCTGAAAACCAAACAAGGAAGCATTTTAATAGACGCTAAAAGAGTATTCTAAATGAAACAATCTTATGGTAAATCCAAATAATGTAATACTCTGAATGGTTAACGTAACAGTAGTTTACATATTCGCAACAAAAGAAAATATGTATCAAAGTTGTTGGTATTGAATAATTGGTATTAATGCTTACCAAATAAAATATTTGGTTTCGTATTTATGTAAGCTGTCTGTGCGCCCCTCGCCCTCTTATCTGTTTTGGGAGCCACAGGTGTACGAGTAGTCACTCCAATACAGAATAGATGACAATAACTGCATAGTACTGTTGTTACTTAGTTTATTTCCGTATTTTGGATTCTAGCCAATAAGTAAAACCTTAACTCAGGACCTTCCGAATGCCTTTTTTGTGATTGGGGGGGGGGGAGGGTGAGGCTACTTATGCCCTAACTCCATACAAGCCTGCGAGTGTGCAGCACTACTCACTAAAAAACCCCACCGGAAGTCTGAGGTCTACACCTCACTTTTGCAGTACCGCATAAAGCACCTCCGCATTTCTGGTCAACAATGAATGCTGCCTGCCAGTGCCTGTATTAGCGAGTGAGTTACTGGAGTGCCAGTGGAGCGCCCTGAGTGCCCCCTGGGTGTAGTTTAAGGTGCCATGTTTGGTAGTTGATTGGTGTTCCTTGTTTGCTGATTGGTCAGCCAGATGGGGGCTGATTTAGTATATAGTATATAGTAGTTATTTAGTATAACTACTCTAGATGAGTGTGATAGGTGAATGAAATGAATATGCTGATTCGCCCTTGGGCTTCGTTCCTAGTATGGTTATTCGCCCTAAGGTTTCGTCTGTTTTATTTGAGAGAATGATGGTGGTCTTTCTTTTTCTTATTTATTTATTAATTAATTAATTATTTATCTATTTATTTATTTGTTTGTTTGTTTATTGATATATTAGTTTACTTGTTTCTTTATGCATATATGTGTGCGTGCGTGTGTGTGCGTGTGTGTATTTATTATTGAAGATTTATTAGCTTATAAAATACATTAGTAGCCTACGGCAGAAAAACCGTTTTGTACAACTTCATGAAGTTTACAGCTTTAATATCTAATATTAATAAGCTCTAATTAGGGAACAACCATTCTTTAGCAGAATCAGTTTACCTCCAATTCGCGATCATCATAAGCACCATCACAATAAAATCTCCAGCTCTATGGTTCTTCAATGATTCAAGGTAAGAAACATACTGTCACCGCGCCCGCCGCATCTAATTGCCGACAACAATAGGAGCGTGCGAGACAATAGCTATTACATGGCGGTGCGGTTTCTGGACCGTTCCGCCACAGGCCGCCGACAACAATAGGAGCGTACGAGACAATAGCTATTACATGGCGGTGCGGTTTCTGGACCGTTCCGCCACAGGCACTCCCGAATATTCTACCTCCAAAACTTTCCCTCTGCCTAAGGACATATATAAGTCGCTGCCAAGCACCGGGGAGGAAGAAAAAAAAAAAGACGTATACGAAGCGTTGAGGAGTCGTGCCGACGAGCAGTTCAGTCTGACAGTTCTTATTTGTGATTCGGCAGTTGTTCTGTTGCTCTGAGCTTGTACAAAAGTAATCTAAGTGTAACGTTAGCACTACGCTAACTGACTAAAAGGCAATAAAGTGTGAATAGCAGTAACTGGTGTTTTCTTCATTTGTTACAATACTAAGTATAGTGTAAATGTGCTGTTAACATATTTTGAAAGTTAAAATCAAAATATGGATTTCTTCAACATTGTGGGAAAATTACTCTCCGAACAGCCTCAATGTCAAGGACAACTAAGATAATGCAAATCAATTGCATTGTTGAAAGGGATTTCTAAAGGTTAGAAGCCGAATTAATTTCTTAGCCTTCTTTGTGTATAGTGCTATTTTGTCTAACCCGTGTTGTCAATACTGATACTAAAAAGAAACAAGTGACCACCACAGCCACGTGGAGTATCACAAATAGGAAATGGAAAAAAAATCTAATTCAAAATCTATAATTTGTCTATACATATTGACGACTGTCTAAATATTGTATATCAAACGCATATTCAAAGCAATGTTGTTCTTCTCGCAATATTATGTAACGTTTCTTTTCGCAATCATTCCTACTCGCAGAATCAAATCTCGCGTTTTATTCCTCTATAGCAAATACCTTTGAAATGCAGATATTTAAAAACGCTCAGCTAGGAAGAGTAAAGAAGCATTCTCTTGGGAAAGTAGTGTTGATGATGTGTAAGTTCTGCTTTGTTAATCAGTAAATGTGACGGTTGGCAGAATGGCAAATCACGGTGGTTCACACGTAATGAAACGTGACACAACTATGTGTAGCTTACGGGAACATAACGAGGAACCACGAAACGGAACGAGAAGATCCATCTGCTACCCGGAAACTGTGGGACCTCATTACTCGAAGCCCATTTATCATCCCGAAGAAGAATGCCAGAAATTGCGGTACGTTCTTCTTTGTTGGTCCGACTGGAAGACTCACACAAGGTCGTACACCTCTATTAACAAACACACACAAAGAACAGCTGCAAACATTTCAGCCACGGTTTTAACACTAAAATAAGCCTTTGGCACTCTGTGTTGTTTCAACAAGCAAATTTATTCTCAGCATCTTTCACCTTCGGAATCAGTAAATATCCTCACTTATTTTGAATGGTAACACTGTGCGATTAAATGGACCAGGGCTGAAATGTTCTTCCAGAGTAGACTTCACCCTGCGAAAACTATACCTGTATATGAATTCCAGATATGTGTGAGGACAACTTCAAATGATTTACATACATAAATTTCAATATACCGGCTGAAGCAGCCGCTCCTCGGTTTCTGTGTCTCTGCAAACTGCAGATTAATGGCTTAATTTATTACATCGGTTCTTTAGACAGTATGTACGTTCATCAGCCAGGAACTTTTAATAAGTTTACCCGGTTCTGTGACTAACGGAATGTATTAATTAATTGTTGGAAAACTGAAAGAAGCTGACGAAGTCTTAAAAGTTGAAAGTATGGCATGGAGCTGAAAGCAGGATTATATCGTTATTTTCTTGTAGAAACCTTCTGCAAAGGCACCCTGAGCTCAAACGGAATAGTGCTCCTCCTGGACTGTTGGACGGTTCAAGCTCTTTGTGTTTTGATCTTTTATCGGTTCACGTGAAGAGTTGAACTCATATAAATATCCCTATATATGCTGATGGGTCAAAAATAAATGCTAGTAATGGTTGTGCTGTGGTATATCCCGAGAGTACAATTTCCTAGTCTCCCGAATTACCTCACTGTATTTTCCTGTGACCTTTTTGCCATAAGATTTGCCCTGAAATGTATAATGAAAACTGAACATCATTGTAACATTATATTCACCGATTCTATGGTCGGTCTGGGTGACTCAGTTGGTTAGACGCTGGCATACTGATCCCAAGGTCTCGGATTCAACTCCGGCCTAGACCAATGGTTTTCAACTGTGCTTAAAGACGACAGCTCCATGTAAGTAGATTTACTGGCATGTAAAAGAACCCCTGTGGGACAAAATTCCGGCACACCTGCGACGCTTATATGATCCTGGCAATTGACAACGTCGTTTAATCAAGAAAATATTTATTTACTGATTCCATGAGTGCATTCTTGCTCTTCAACAAATGGCATTCAAAAACTCTTTAGTGCAGACAATTTTCAATTTTACTACTATATAGTAAGATTAAAGTATGAAATAAATGTGTGATACTGGTATGGATGCCATCTCATATTGGCATATCTGGAAACGAGAAAGCTGATAAAGCAGCTTGCCGCTCTACAAGCTCAGCTAGGAGAACCAAGGTTCTCCATCATGACTTTCAAAGTTTCCTGAAATATGAAATATCTGAGCAGTGGAAGCTACACTGGAATTCTACATGCAAAAGTAAATTAAACACCGTAATCTCCAACAATAGCTTGAATTACCCAGTAGATCATCTGCAGTTACGCGTTCCTACCTCCTTGCAAAAGAACCACAGACTAGATGTAAGCACTGTAATTCCATCCTAACAGTTCAGCACATAGTTTCAGAGTGTCCTTTCTTCAATGTTCGTTGGCTTCAGTGTGGTGTTCCTGCTGATCTCTCGGTGGCATTGAATGATCCAACTGTGCGCCGTAGTGTAGTAAAGCTTATTAAAACAGTTAATTTGTATAATGTTAAATAACCTTATAAGAATGACAAAGTATTAAACAAACGGCTTTTGAATAAAAATTTATATTGGTATCTCGGAAATACTTTATGATAATTTTAAATAAATATTTAAAACTAATTTTGTAATTATGGACATCCATTATTTGTGCAGTAGCTTAACATTTACCAATTATACAAGATTGTACGCAAATCCTTCGGAATAAAGAGGACTTCGCGGACTATTTCCAGAAAATTTAAGATATACAGCTTATTATTTGTCATGTAAATAGTTTTGATATATTATGGCATATTTTAATCAAAATCATTACAACAATTATTGAGTAATTCTGCAATTTTGGGGAAAAAAAAAAACCTTCCATGTAAAGGAAAGTTCGAGGTGGGAGATTTTCTTGAAAATCATGTTCGTGTTGCATTTTCTTAAGATACTGAACTTAAATACCAAGTTGAACACTTTTTGTTTTTGAGTTATTCTCTCACTCTCATTCACTCACACAGGTAGACAAGCACACGGACCTTTTTTTTAGGTTTTCTGTTTCTTTTTTTAAATTCAAGATTGTCTCAAAACGTGTGGATATATCCCTACTATGGAAAACAGTAGGGTAAGTAATAAGCAGATACATGCGTTAGTTTGACCAAAGGTGATTTGAACGAAGTTTTAGTTCTTAATGACGGGTTTCATATTCAGTTGCGATCACTGATATTTATTTTGACCAAAGTAGAAGAATGTTCTGTTTTAATCATTTTCTAATATTATATCACGAATAGGTATCGCACAGTGAAAACTCATAGATGAAAATAAATAGAAAATTATTTTACCTAAAATTGTATAGAAACCAAATGATACTTTGAAATTAAGGAGGAATTTTCAACTATGACGTCTATGACGTAAGTTAGGAAGGCTAGAAGAATATAAGAATGGAGCTGGAGTGCTTCGTTACATTTGTCACATGAAGTTGGATCTTAAACTAGGACACTGAATTTAATTTTAACATAGTCAATGTTAGGCATAAAAGTATTGCTAGGTGTAAAATTACTAATACTGAGGATTTCATTTCTATTAGACTTATTAGATGCAATTAGTATAATTTAGGAATGCATCCCATATAGAGAGAGATAAAAGTAATTGTGGATGGATGATGGGTATGTCGGGTGCTACCCATAGGTGGCAAAGAGTGATTGGAGTACATTTCTGTTCAAGACAAAACAATCCAGTTGTTGAACTGTTGATAATGGGAAAGAAGTTAAAATGTGTATTATACAAGTCCTTTATTTTATTCTCTGATATTCGTTCATTCATCCATCCATCCATTCGTTCGTTCGTTCGTTCGTTCATTCATTCGTTCTTTCTTTCTTTTCCTTCTTTCTTCCTTTCTTATTTTCCTTCTTTATCATGATGAATATAGGAGCTGAAATCCAATTGAGAATGGTTTCATGGTTTCAGAGTGAATGAAAATGCAAATACTTGCATCTCAGATCAGAATGAAATACGTTTCTTCTCAGAATCTAGAAGGAATGGAGTTAGTTGAATTGCCAAAGATGTGAGTTTATTCACGGAACACCAACTGATAGTAGCGTGAAGAAAATGACCTTGCATCTAGGCTAGTCAAGCGGCACTTTCTAATTCCTGGTCACGGTGTATTGCTCTGGACAAATACAGACAGCTTCTTGTATAAAATGCAGGCTTCTTGCGGGGGAGCTTAGCCTAAGATGCCTACAAAAACATTATAACCATAACTTTCAACTTTCTAATCCTTACAAAAACGGAAGCTTATGGAAATGGTGAACTTTAATCTTATGTAACAAGATCTTTTTTCGGAGGATTTTCATTGCTCGTACGTAATAGTGATTTATATTATGTTCCTCTTCCACCGGTTTCACTTTCAATAATAAAGCTTAATCCTTAATGTCATTATGTAATCGTTTATCTGCTCGAAGAACTTGTGGAATCTTGAAAATATTTAAGAATGTTCCACCTAAAGTAGAACAAAAATGCACTTGACATACATTTGTACATTCAGGTGCAACATTTAAATTTTATGTTAACATTCAAATAATTCTCATTTTTCAATTATTAAAACAATTTTAATTTGTACTTTATTTTGATTATTGTTACGCTAGTATATTACAAGATCTTTTATTGGTAGTAAAACTCGTCAAGATATTTTATATCATATTGTCCGTAACATTATATGGAAAACGTCATTAAATTGTTATATTATAAAGAAGAATGTTTCATAACGAGTTTTACAATGTTTCTTACAAATAAACTGTTCTTGTTGACAGAAAATTAATTTTAACTTTTAATCACACAATATATAACATGTCATCTGAAATTTGACGGTTGTAAAGAAAATGTGTTTGTGGAAACAGAATCAGTAGTGAATCGACACATGATACATAGAGTAACAACTATTGGTTCACATCATTTCTTCAGAAAAGCTACATTAATATCACAATTGTATTTATTATGTCTATTTATGAATCCCTAAATGTATTCGAATCCATAGCACAAATGTTTCACACGAAAAACATTAGAAAATGAGCCTTTCTTTTTTACTACCCTTTCCTGTGCTAAGCATAATCATTTCATAATATACTAAAGTTCATTGTTTTATAGTTGAGGTTCTTTAAGAAAACGAGCAATCACAAAAAAATGTTCTTATAAACGGTAATTTGGGGTAGGCAGAATTTCTTCAGAACCTGCGTGGCACATCCCTGGATAATGCTCTGCTTAAATACCAAGTAGATTTCAGGGATTTCGTTTAAGAGTTACGCAGTTCACACAAAGGCTTGCGTGCACTTGTTATAAAAACATGTTTTTTTCAATTTAGGAAACGAAGAAAAAACTTGTTTTGCGACTGAAACCTCGATACGGAATATTTGTGTGGAACGGAAGACTTTTCTCTACCTACTTTAGGTAAGTAGTACCGAGCGGGATGGCTTAGGTGGTTTCATTTGGGAAGTCACGGGTTCGATCCCAGCGGCCTACCTACCTGACCTATGGATTTTTGGGGGGTTTCTCCGGTTCGCCAGGCGAATGCTGAGTAGGTTCATTACGTTCCCGGAATTTTCTGACCCTCCATTTCACTTCACTTCTCATTTCCTTTCACCCTTCGTCTGACTGGTCTCTTGCAGGTTAATAAGTGTCTGGGGTCTCGGTGTTGCATGGCAGGGTATATGTTCTCTGTAAACCTTCGTTCTTTGGCAGGGCGGTCTCCGTCCTCTGAACCCCCTTACGGTGGGTGGGCGGGACGCCGGTTGTAATAGACGCCGCCAGGGAGTTTCTACCATCTGGTCTGTCAGGACTCCTTGGGTCGGCCACCTTCTGCCTCCTCTCGCCTCATCCTTCCTACCGGGTGTGCCCAGCAAGGGGCATAGGTCGAGGTGTCGAAGCCCCTCCGTGGCGTCTTACCCTATCCTATCCTATCAGTATGTAGTGGAGAATGCGCACAGTAAACTAATTAAGGTTATCACACTGTACAAACAATAAACATTCCAATAGCTTAAATATCTGCTTGCACAGACAGCAATGAGTTTCTAAAATAGAAACTAAGGAACATAAAAATAACTGTAAATCACTGGAATTAACGTCCAAGGATGATGGGAGATTAACTAACAAATTATTTCGTTCCCACAGTCAATAGTTCAGGTTATTAGTCTAATGGTTTAAAGCTGCTAGTATACGATTTTCAGAGCAATGTTGGAATTTTCAGTGATACACTTTCGATATAGCGAAATAAAAAAGTTGAGTAGTGGAAAATAACAAACTCAAAGTAAGTCCCGTAAGTGGTGTAGCAGAAGACGCTAGCACCTTTGTGTACTTCTGGTCCTGAGGGTTTCAGGATTCTATCACATACATAATGGTAAATAATTTTTTCCTCGTATATATATATATGCTTTTTCCTAAAGATGAGACTGCTCGTCACTGGACCGCATTTTATCTTCCCCTGCAGCACTGAAACATGAGTGTTGAAAGCTGCACACTTGAAGATCAATCCATTGTATATGTGGTGCTGCAGAGGAAAGCGCCAATGAATCCTTCCCCTAGGAAGTGACAATCGACACAAGGTTATCATCAAAATTTCACAAAGAAATGCCCAGTTCTTTGGTTACATCATAAGGTATTGAGAATAAAGCCTTGAAAGGCACACATCTTAGAAAATGTACATGAAAGACAGAACTAGCATATCTTATGCGTTGGACTAAGAGCGTATATGCAATTTTATTTTGGGGGAGGGCCGATAATGGCTAACCTACATGAAATTAAAAAATTGGAACACTTCCTATACACTGTTACAACGTACACACCCGATTGTCGAAAATTATTATTTCAAACAAGTTCACTCTTGTGGTCCTTTGTAAGGAAGAAATCTCCACTTTCTGTATAACATGTCTATATGAATATACTATTTCTTACAAAACGTTTTTATACATTTTAACAAGTGTAAAGATATTTTCAATTTAAAATTTTAGAAAAAAAATGAGGGTACAAACTTGTCGAATATAAAAATTAAGTTTTCTTAGAATACTAGCAAACGTATCTATAACTTGATCGTCAGACAGATGAGTATCATGGTGATATAATAGCAAGACAAGTCCATTTAATCGTGATTCAAATATGCTTCTCAAGTGTGCCTTTAATTATGTTGAAAAATTTGTTTCTACAGAATCAGAAGAAAGCGGCAAAACGGTTAATATCTTGAAAAGAACACAAAGGTAACCACAGATGTCACATCTTTAAAGCTTCCAATGTTCTCAGATTGTATTAAGAAAAATTTCTTCTGAAAAATATAAATTCCTTTTCTGAACAAATGCAGCAAATCCTAAGAAACCAATAACTGATGTAGGTCAAATTATACTGTAGTTTTTCAAAGCTTCCTTTTTTTCTTTTTTCCTTGGAAAGAATTTTCCTATGCCATTGAGTTTAACTAAAATATTTGCAATTGATTTTCTTTATAGAATTATTTTTGGTGTTGTTGTACCAGAAAAGAAGAAATTTCGAGGTGACAGGGCTCCTTCGGCTCCCCTTATTTAAATACGACCCTGCGTTTGACAGGTTGTATGAGTAAGCTGTTTGGCAGAAGGTCGCCTTGGATGGAAATGGTTGCAAAACATAAATGCTCAAAGATAACAATTTATTCTCAAGGATGTGGGAGCGATCAGAAGAACAAGAAGAAAAGTATGTTATTTTCTGCGACATAACGATCCTCTGCTACATTTTGTTTACCATGAGGTAAGAATTTAGCTCTAAAGTCGTTGTCCCAGGATGATAAACTGAAACAAAAGCTAACACAGTCAGCGTTCAAAGTGGCTATGTAAAACAAACCTGCCAACTGGGATTTTAATGAAGGAATGAATCAAGTGTTGACAGATGGTGCAGTAAAGACAAAGGAAAAGTTGAGGACTCGTTTAGAACCGTTACTTACGTCAGTCCGTTATTTTTTCCGGAAGTATCTGAATACTCGAATTGCGCAGTGAATGGAAACTTAATTTAATTATGTTTTATATCTTGCTCATTATTTAACTTAATAAAGTGTTCCCTTTGCTGTTTAACTTCAATTATAAGACTAAAATATAATGATAGCCTATTCAAAACAGTAGAAAGCAGTAAAACCACAACCCAAAATTTTTGTAACAGTTTTCGATTTTGGAAATATACCTGATGTTAACTTTTACAATGGGCTACCTTAAACCGAAACTTTACTCGTGCTTTGTACTTTGTGTGTGAGTATTGTTTTTTCACTCAAGAATTATGAAAATTAGTCCTATCACACATGATTAGTAGTGGTCAGCTTTAGCGTTTTAAGATTTGTATTTTGATTTGTGCATTTCGTATTTGGTATCGTTTATTCATTTACAGCTTGGCATTTTGTAGCGGTTTGAAGAAAAACAGTTAACTGATAAACACGTTTTGTAAATTAAACACGTTAATGTAAAATTAAAATCACATTTGTAAAGATGAAATAAAAGAGTAAAATCCAGACAGTAAATTGCACATTGTTTTAAAGAAAATATAGGTTAAAGCAACACAGAAAAATAGAACTAATGCAGGGTAAATGATAACACAGAAAAAGGCTAACAAACTTTTGTAAGTAATAAAACGTTTCACTAACACTATACTCAAAAAATGTTATTGTAATTTTCGAAAATTGGATGTGTTGCATTCACATGATTTTTCTCTACTGTTGTACAAACTCTTCCTACAGACACTTATTCCTCTACTTCATGATAATCGAGATAAACGTATGCAGAAATTGCCTTATTGCCATCGACATTTTGTCTTAAAATTGAAGTTGAACAGCAAAGAGAACACTTTATTCAGTGCCACCCAGCCCACACGTTCAAGTGAAACCGTCACCTCGCGTCCTAACATCCTTGTGAACGTCCGCGGACATGCCTTGAGCCACAGTTTGAAGTCCTTTCAAGAGATAATACCCGGCGCTTGACAACATTTATAGAAGCTGGCAGCAGTTATTTGCAGTACTTTCAGTGGGCGATTAAAATATTACCTGTTTAGGTCCAGATTTCAGTTTTCTTAATTTTTTACACCTCTCTGTATTTTGTGGTCTGTACCACCTACGTCCTCCATATTTCAGATACTCTAGCACATAAATAAAGCGTTTCTGGTTACTTAGGTTTCTATTATTATTATTATTATTATTATTATTATTATTATTATTATTATTATTATTATTATTATTATTATTATTATTATTATTATTATTATTATTATTATTATTATTATTATTATTATTATTATTATTATTATTATTATTATTATTATTATTATTATTATTATTATTATTATTATTATTATTATTATTATTATTATTATTATTATTGTTGTTGTTGTTGTTGTTGTTGTTGTTGTTGTTATCATCATCATTATCATTATCATCATCAACATCATCATCATCAGCATGGTATACTCTGCGTGTTCTACTGCATGCTCTTAACTAATCTTACATTGTTCTATAAATAACATAGATAATTTACTTGTTTCAAATTGATAGCTATTGTCCATGATTCTTTTAGCCTTCATATCTGACTAGCTCATGTGAAGTATTCCTAAGACCCAACTTGGTTTGGAGCCCACGGTAAAAGCTGTAGGTCCTTTCATTCCACCGCCATTTTCAACATCACCCTACCATAGGAGGTGAGAACTCCGCCCTTTGGGTGCTACCACCTCAGAAATGTGACCAGTCATCTTGGTGGAATTAGGTTATCCCCGAAGGTCCTAGACCATACATGTAGATCGTTAGAGAAGACGACGACGAGCGGAACACTGATTATTAAAATTTCTCTGTCATTTTTCACTACAATACATTCCACTGTCTGGATCTTCTGTAACAAGAACACTCTGATCTGCACTGGACCTTAAACCTGTGCAGGTACAAGTGCATTTCCCACGTCCAGTTACTATTGCTCTCATATTTGGCGTTAAGATTGATTTTCGTTGTTACTGCGCTTTCTATTGTTGGACAAAATTCCTTGCGATTGTACCTTTTATCTCTCATTTCTGTTCCATACTTTTATAATTATATTCTGCCCTGAGTTAATTTTTTAGCTGTTATGATGTGTAATTTCTCGTAATAGATTTGGTTTTATTGACAAAATATATTCAAATGATGTCCATCTACCTACTACCCAGCCTTGTAACATATATTTATGTACAACCTGTAGGTACGAGTATATGAGTAGAATACGTTCTTTAACTTGGTCGAATAAAAAGCGAAAGAAAAGTACATGCTCCAAAACGCAAATAAGTTATTCTCCTACATCAACGTTAACGGGATAGAAATGTTAGCTGAGTTATCAACATTTTTCGTTGCTGCTGGCATACTTTTGCTTTATAACTTGTAGGAGACATTTCTCCTACTCTAATGGGTGCGTCTGACACTACAACAAAATGAAGTTCGGTGTGAGTGGCTTTTGGTAACAATGGAAGGTGAACATCATAAGTTCCATCGTCAGAGAACCAGAAAAGTTGTTCCGCCTGAAAGAATGCTTACGCGTGTCACTTCCCTGTCACATGGTAGGAGAAGCAATTACCAGATTGATTATTATGGAAAACTAGATGGAAGCATGCAAGGTGATCCAGATAGCTAACGGTGTGCAGTCCTGTAATTGGGTGTAGCTGAGAGAATATTTCATGTTCTCTCTTTGTGACTGCATTTTACAGTTATTCATTGTCCACTCTTCTTTCCTTATTTGTTTCACTCTCTTCTACACTCCCTATTTGGTTTCCTACGCATATGAAAAAATTGTTCTAGACTATCAGACTGTGCAGTATAACGATACATTCTCAAATATTTACTTCCATTACGAGAAAAATTAATTAATTTCTGTTTTAGCGTTAAAAGAATGGAAATACGAGTATAAGAAAGTTGATTTACTCTCACTTAAAGACAATAGTAGTATTAATTGTATAATGAAGGATACGTTAGATAAATGAAAACGTGCTTCACAAATGTTATTATATTGTACTTAAAATGCCTGCTAGAATTACTTCTTATGCACCCCACTATTCTGATATTCATTTATAGGAAACTTATTTTGGTAAAATTGTTCCTTGTAGAAAGAATCAAGAGATGCACGGTTGAAAGATGTTGCAAATTAAAGAAGTAGATTGAATGTTTTCATTATTACTACTGTCATATTCCTAAGGTCCTATTTTAAATTTAAGTAATTTAGGGACAGAATATTTGACATTAGAAACTAAAGGTTTATGAAGAAGTATTTGACCTGGGTTTTCTTGGACATAATGGTGTTGATCACATAATAACATCGCTAAAACTGTTAGCTAATGAGTCACACTTACCAAATGAATACTTGATATCAACTTTATACATTGGGATTTCCTGGATAGAAACTAATAGGTAATGCGTTAGCTTATTGCTAATACATTTTAGTTCTTAAATATCGTATAATCTCGTACTCTCTGACGTAAACACAGGAAGGAGTATTTGAGAGAAAAACAACATCCTTCTTGCTAAACAAACTCTGTATCCAGTATTTGTAAGTCTCCTTTATGTTTAAGTGTGTAAAGGAAGTTTATATGAAGTACACTCACACGACATTCTCTGTTACCATTTTACAGGTATCACGTATTTATTATTAGAGCGTGGAACCGTGTGCAGTCACACGCGATACAGGTTAGCTGGGCACGGAGAATGAATGATGTAACCGATACCGCGCCACCTTCGTATATACCTACAAGGGCATCAGGGGACTTCTGTCGCTGTGTACCTGAGAGAGAAACAGTAGAACCCATGTGCACTAAACTTGTGCCTTTTTGCACACTTATTCGCCCTCTATTTATTATACTATAGGTATATATGTAATAAGACACTATCCTGTCTATGTATAAAGCCATTTGCCTAGAAATTGTTTTACATTATGCTATATGTAATTACAGTAACTACAAAACAAGAATGAACATGGTCCTAGCCAATACAGTGATGCTGCCCTCTCGACGTTGCCTGTTGCCCAGCGAGCGGGCGAAAAGAATGGAAGAATTGACTGTCTTTGTCACACGGAAATCGCTTTGAGCGTAAAACTAGCAACACCGAGAGAGCAATATCACTGTATTGGCTAGGCCCATGTTCATTCTTGTTTTGTAGCTAAATATGTATTACTGTTCCATGGTTACACGCAAGATATATAGAAGCCGCCATCATTGTTAATGAGGTTTTGTTACCAGAAAAGCTTCACTACTGTGTGTATTAGACTGCGAATTCTTAAACGTAAGCAGGACCAAAGAATTCACTAATGAACAGGTGTTTACCGCATAAGATTTGAAAGTGCTTTCGTAAAACAAACGCAATGTAATATAACCACTCCGCTAATGCAACACAATTGAGTGTTAATAGAGTGGCACAATCCGCATAAAGTGAATGGAGGTAAATCCAACCTCCCTACTTTCGCAAACATTGGTCATCGCTGCCCTATGTATGTGTAGAAGAAGTAAACCTAGATGCCAGAAAGTGAACAAAGATGTGTGTAAAGGAAAAAGAGATGAAAATGTCGTTAAAGATGACTTCCACTGGGAATCTTCTGAACTTTAAAAAAATGATGCTTTAAAACAAAGCGCAAAGATGAGAAGTTTCATAAGCTCAGATAATTGCTGGCCAAAATAGTAAAATGCCCTCATAAAGGAAGCTAGATTATAGGTACCTGCACGAAACTGATAAATCATGGATCTGCGTTTCATAATCGCATTAACCAATTCACAATACATTGACGCAGTATTTAGTTCCAGGAAGAACGGCATACAAAGCACAGGAAAGGGAAAACAAGTGAATGATTCAATAATTGCAATATATAATTTCGTGTGTGATGTAACGAGCGACAAACAATGGAACACTGTCACTTTACCCGACCACAAGAGACCACGGCCAGTAACCATAGCGAGATAGATTACAGGTATGGTCTTACACGATATAGGATTACTGTGGTTTTACTTTTAGCATGTTACCCGGCAACTGCGTTCTTTACAAGCTTTCATTATGGAGCTGACTTTGCATTCTTACTCTACTAAATCTTTAAAAGAAAATATTTAATCCCAAATTAAAGCATTAAAAATTAAAAGATTTTCACAGTGTACGTATATTTAAACATGTATTGTGCGTTCAGAGTAAGATATTTACTAGGATCAAAAATACAATTGTTTTATTCGTGTGTTTTTCTTTGCTACTCTTCTGCAAACTATCTTAACAAAAACATATTGTACTATCTACTGCTTGTTAATAGAGATAAAGATGTATTAAATATTTACACATTTTCTAGATGGCTTCTGAGGTTTGCATTCGGGAGGCTCCAGGTTGGTTTCCCGTCCACCGCCCACTCATGATTTTCCCAGTCGGTAGGCGAATGGTGGAGTGATTTCTCATCTACCCCAATTCTTTTTCATCCCGTTTACTTCTCATCTTTTAGGTATGTTTCTAGGTTTTGTGGACATATGGCGTAGATATTTGCTCAAAGGAAAGAGTATACTCCGCGGACAGTAGTGGACTGCTTGGCCGACGAGTCGTTGATTGCGTTCTCCAGGCAGCTCCAGCAACCGGACGGGTCTTCAAGCCTGGGACTCTTAACGACGTCCGCGCATCTCTATATCCTGTCTGCTTGCGGCCTCCAGCCTCCTGTGGTTCCTTTACTTTATCCCTTCCTCGTGGGGGAGTGGTGACCTATTATGATCTATGTAGGTCACAGTCTGCAAGGTGTCCTCCGTTGTATAACCTATAACTGAGCTAAAGCGATAGTTAGATATGTGATCGATGGCTTTGAACCTTCATATTCTTTGCGAAAAAAAATTACTGACTTAACAATAAATTAGGTATAAATAATTTGAGAGTTTCAACCAATAACAAAAATTATCTGGGAAATGATTTATTCCAGGTTTTACTTTTTAACTTGCTGCACGTTACATGTACCGAAGGGGTTCAAATTCAACGTTCTGATATAATGTTTTTTTTATTTTTCCTCTTCGCTAATACTTGTTGCATGCCTCCGAACACCATTACACAAAAGTCATGTTCATCTAGAACCAGTAACTTAATTTGCATTAATAATATAACATTGGCAAAATAATCACAAGACTTTCTACCTAAAAACTCACTTGTGATACAATTTATTTCAGAATATTGCCCTAATTCGGTCTCCTTGCCAAAAAAAAAAAAAAAAAAAAAAAAAAAAAAAAAAAAAAAAAAAAAAAAAAAAAAACTGATGCGTTTTATGTATATGACTTTCTCTCCAATCTTTAACAAACTCTTCTTATTAAACCGTATTCTTCTATCTACTACATTCTAATTGAGATAAACATGTGCAAAAATGCCTTTATTACATATATTGTAGGTACAAGGGGAAGAGGAGAATACAGTAGCTTAAACGATAATAAAGTCCTTTAAGAACGGGTCGTTATATGCTGGCTTTGAACTTCCACACTCTTTGCATGATCAGGAGGGAAAAAAGCGAATAGCAGTATAGCAGCTGATGTATATAGTGTTTGAAAATTCAAACCTATAATAAAGAATATCATAGGCAACACAAACGTTATTTGATGTAGATTGTGATTTAACGAGATCTACATCTTGTGTAGCATGTTTCTGTCTGTCTGTCTGTCTGTCTGTCTGTCTGTCTGTCTGTCTGTCTGTCTGTCACAGATTACAAGCTATAAACGATAATTTAGAATGGCGATGGCTTCACAGGCTATTCCCAGAAAATGCAACATATTCATTTCATTCGCTATGCAGATATCTTAAACATGTGGTATTATTATTAAAATCGTTAGCCATTTTTGAGAAAATTGAAAAGTAACGAACGTTTCTCTAAGTAAAAGATAGTTTTTGGTGACGGGATTTTCTTGAAAAATTTGCGTGTCACTTTCTTGGTACACGCTGACTTTAAAATACTAATTTCGGTATTTAATTGACTTTTTTTTTATCAATTATGCTGTTCACAGACACAGGACATACGCGAACCTGTTTTAAAAGATGATTTTTGGAGGCCCTTCGTTTCATTGGAATTTCGGTATTATATTTATGGATAGAATACAATACTTCCTCTACTTAACTAACCGTAAGCAAGAAGATAAGTAAAAACATTGACTTCACTTCTCATCATTGAACTGAAACGATTAGTATGAAAAAGTAATTCAGAAGTAACGATGTTTATAAAATTAAAATTCAATTCACATCCATCTGATTTGATGACCTTCCAGCCAAATTAAAAACAAGAATTACGAATCTACGCAAACACCCTGCAATAAAACAGAATTCATATTACGCACTTGTAACTTTCTCTACCCATTACAGATTCATCCCGTATACATTATAGAATTCATTGAAAGTGATTCTTCAAGATATATTTTTGTCCCGTAACAACTTTTCAAATTAGGCAATAGGAACTTACATACATTCAACATTCTGAAGAATTCTCAGATACCTATCGGCACTATGGAGGATTTAATTCACAACTCAATAATAAGTTTTTGTAAAGGAGGAAGAAAAGGAATAGTTGCAGACATCTTCGGAGAGGGCAGAAGTAACATTTGGAAAAAGTTCATTTGACGGCATTAAATTTTGAAAACATTGTTATTTTCTGGACTAAGTTTCTGTGTACCTCTTATGGTTCCATAGTCATCTATTTATAGCTATAGAAAACCAATTAGAATACAGCGATCCTCATAATTTAATCACAGAAAGTCAAAATCCTAGTTCGTGAAGATGCTCTTGCAGTATCCTTGGAATGTGGTAGGCTTAAAATATCAATTCCGGTATTTATTGCACTTTTCGTTTTGAACTTTGCTGATCCCTCCTCCCTCCCCTCCCCCTCACACACACACACACACACACACACACACACACACACACACACACACACACACACACACACACACACACACACACACAAGCCGTATCAAATATTTTTTTGACCAAAGGTATATTTCCAGTGAAATCGCCCTATCAAAATGTTGAATAAAGTGCAGTACTTGCTCTAGTAACCATTGGTAAGTATTATAGAAACTAACATGTGCGCAGAGGTTTACAATAATTCCTCAATAAGTATCTAGTTCAGGTACATTCAGGGAAATCTCAACAGATGCAGATGTCCCCTTACGTTCTGTCAAGCTGAGTTAGGAAGGAACTCAAACGAATCCGCAGTCGAAGCACGTGTGTGTTCGCTTTGGAGCCCAGTGTTTTATCTTTACGAACTCAGGTGACAAGCATTGTTTCTACATTATACCTACTGGAGCTTCTTTTCTGGAAGGTTATGGCTTTTGATATCTAGGTTATAACAATCTGGCGCTACCATCCGTTGTTTCTTGTCTCCACTGTTGTGTGGTGATGCATTTTAATGTGTGGAATGAACATGTAACTTCTAAGCTGGTCAAATACAACAAATCCTTTCAGCATTACTACTTTTGAACCTACCTTTACCTTAGAAACTGTGCTCGTATGTGCAGAGTACGGAAGTATACAAAGAATCCATTCTTCTTGCCCGCCATAAAGATAAACAAAATAATCAGTTTTACGCAATGCTTCATTGTTGTACCTTATAATAATACAATTTGTTTTTAGGATTTTAGTTTGCAACAGAAGATTACTTTTTAACTAGGTCATGTTAAATCTAGGAATTTCATGTTCATTTTGCCCGTAAGTATTTAACATATTGTATTTCACAAAAACGCTTGAAAAACATTCTTATTATTATTTCGGCACATCCGAATGTGTAACTGTGTAATGTGTAATTACAGGACCAATTCTACCATTTTTGTTTAATTCTCCAAAATCCAAGTATAAGAAAACGAATTATTATTTAGTGTCATACTTTTAATTGATGTTCAAAATTTCAAGCGTCTGTTAATACTAGTTTATACAAATTCTGAGGTGTTAATTCACGTGACATTCTTTGCTCATCCTTCTATATATTATTCTTGCAAAAGCTTATTTCTCTATTTCACGTTAATCGAAAGAAGCTATGCTAATCGAAGCATATGGTTTCGTTACCCCTTTCGTTGTAACATACAAATACTGCTTCGAAAAGTGTAAAGAACTGGAAAATTGAAATCAATAGCCACAAATATCTCAAGTGTGGCTATTGCCACAAAAATTGTACTCCATATAAGTAATTTTTCGTACCTATGGTAATTTTTTCTGTTCTTACAATTTATCAGTTATAGAAAATGGTAACAAACTTCATTCCGAATGTACCGAACTTCATGGGCTATATGTGGAAAATACAAGATGTACATTTTGTTAGGTCTGTAAGTACTTTAAATATATAGTATTTTGAATTTTTGCTTTTCAGTTGTGCTCCTTACAGACACACGCCCTCCCAAACATATGCACGCTTATACTCTTCTAAAATTGCTTTTTCATTCAGTAGTCCTCCAAATATGTACATCCAGTGAAACCTCGATATTGAGGTTTTGGGTGGAATAATGCACTTTTAAGAAAGGAGAACGTTTTAGCCAGAAAAATATTAATACAACCTTTATTCTCGTACAAATATCGGTTTCCAAAAGACGTAACACAATGAACTAATGGTGAAATAATATTTAAAACAGCTACACAAATGTTAGATGTTTGTATATTTTGTAAAATATTCTAGCTATTAATATTGTTTTGGGTAGCTAAATATAAGAACAAAGGTGTGTTTCATTACTCAACTGAACATTTGTGATAAATTTAGCTCTTTAACAGGCGACATAGAAGGCCAGAATACAAAGATGAACATTATTTTCCAACCATTTTCAGCTGTCACTTATTTTAGTTTGTTATTTAACAGTAGTTACAAAAACGCAGCAAGCGTTTGTAATACTGAGTTTCGAATATCGAATACCAATATTAGTAATGTATCTGTACTTATACCGACTAATATTGGGATTCGATGTGCAATATATATATATATATATATATATATATATATATATATATATATATATATATATATATATAAAGTGGAAGAGCATCAAATGTGATTCAATGAGAGAGGAGAAAAAACCATAAAAAGACGAAGAAAGCAGAGGAAGTCGTTAGAAAGCATGCCATTAAACGTTATTTTTTGTCCTTTTGTTCTTATATAAAATGGCTTACACGCATTTAACTCTAGATAAAAGTGCCAATACAGAAGCTTTTATGCAAAACAGAGAATAACTGGTATGGAAAAAAAATGTACAATCCACTTAATGTCCGTTGCGCATGAGCGCCGTTGATGTCGAAAGCTTTCATACTTGCTTGAGGAGTAAATAACACAAAAGTTAAAAAACACAGACACACACACACACACACACACACACACACACACACACACACACACACACACACACAAACACACAAACACACACAAAACAGATTTTATCTTGAGGTATATGCAGCAGAGCATCAATTAAGTACTTTTCTTTACAAGTTGCATCCGTGTTATAAAACAAAGGACTTAAATGAGCTTTGTTGTGAGGTGCGATGTCCGGACTTTCACCTCCGGAGCTTCTAGAAGCGTGTCGCGGTTGTGAAGTCGAATATCATCACGATAACCCGGACGATTTACCATTATTTATCGAGGATCGTATGTTCTTCTTAACCTTGAAGGACGTCTGGTTCGATTCTTATTCCTGACAGGCTGCAATGTAATGCCAAATGCCAGGAAAAAGGAATTGATGGTTTGGATTCACCCCTTATATCTACACTCTCTTTTAAAAGCTATTCTTACAACAGCTTATTCTTCCATCTAATTCTTGTTAATTGAGATAAAATGTCATTACATTTGTACACGTTTAGTTGTAGGTATAGGAAGAACGCAATAGGCTACAGCGACATTCAGGATTGCGTTGTGACGGCTTTGAAATTACATGCTCTACGCTGTACCACGAGCAAAACGAATAGCAACGTAACACTTGAAAATTCAAACCAGTAACAAAGAATATATCTGAAAATGGTTAAAGCTACAAAATATGTTGTCATAATTCGTGTGCTTGAAGAGGATCTTTATGATTTTACCCAAAAGATTCAAGATTATCTGTTATAAACTATTTTATTTTGACTAATATAGTTATGAGTTGTCTTTGAGAAAATAAATAACAATGAAACATTTCCAATGTAAAGTGTAGTTTGGGATGGGGCATTTTCTTGAAAATCTTCGTATCGCATCCTTGGAAAACACCGAAGTTTTGCATTTAAGCAACATTTCATTTTTGAGTTAATTTGTTCATAGGCAAACACGCATAGGCAGATACAAATAGATCGTTCTCTATTATTTTTTATTCACGGTGCCTCAAAACATGCATTCTAAATAATGTTCTATACTCACTATATGTAAAGAGTAGAGAAAGCAAAAGTACCTCACTGGTTTGAGTGCTTAAGATGGAAAACTGTGCTGTAGCTTGAAACTAGGGGAGAGTGAATGCCACAGGCTGTATCATTTCAGCTATTAACATCTTATAGTCAATTAACGGTTCGCCATGAGCCATTTCGGAAATCTTTCCAAATGAAATACATACTCATTGAGTGTACTACTGTGCACCATTAATGTACACATGTTAAGCAATTTTTCACACAAAAATATCTTATCTGAATAAGAAATGTAAGAATGTATACCACACGTTGCACTGTTTTATGTTTTTGCAATTCACAGCAAACCAATTATTCGTCATGATTTCGCCTGACTTAATTGGAAATCTTACCTAAATGAAGTCCTCAGTAAGGAAACACGTGCTGAGCGCCACTAATTTACATAGCATAAGCACATTTTCACACAAATATTAAAACATTTTAAAGTTAACAACAATGCATACGTATAGCAATCTAGAATAACAAAACAAAACATAAAGCAAACATTGATTTAATCTTATATACTATTGCCACGAGCGCTGACAGTTTTTCCGTAATTAAATTGAGTGTATTGAATGTTTATTGCTATATTCCAATATCGAAGAATCAGTGTCTGCCTCGTTCCAGAAAAGATATTATCTTGACACCAAGTAAGCTTAAAAATATCTTGGTGTTTTGTTAGGCAGGACTTTATATGCATGCATTTTAGGTTGATCATTTCAATGTAAGAATGCCTTCACTTTCAACCAATTAGGCCCCCTTTTGGCTTTAAAAATATTTCAATGAAATTATCCCACTTGATGCTCAAGAACTTGTATATTGACACATCTGATTTTCATTTGTTTGCAGCAGTTACAGAAACAAAACTGAAGGGAAGAAGTTTTATCATGTCAAGTCCATTAAACTGAATAATAGAGTTGATTAAGCGTTAATTTGGTATATGTAAATCTATTCTATTCATCTCTGCTGATTATTTCCCTCACTCTCAATGCACGCGAAAGTATTGCCATGTTGGTAAACAATCGTGTTATTGCTGTTGATAATTTTAATAGGAACGGTGGTATTAAGGTTAACTGCATTTTAAACAACTAGGCCTCACATCAAAAATAAAATAGGAATGATGCAAGCTAATGTAGGAGGAAACAAATATCTCATTGTTTGTTCAGTGCCATGGTCTGTGATTAAACCACGAGAAGTATTTGCTAAGAATAGTTATGAATAGAATCTTGCAAGTAATTATTACTAATGCATAGCTTCGCATCTGTGCAGAAATGTTCTTTAATTTTAACGCATTTACTCTCTATTAATAGCGAAAGTTCATGTGCGATAATTTCATGGAAAGTTGACAATTAAATGTGGCAAGATAAATGCCATAGATAGTCATGATTTCAAAATGCAACTCTTTAGTTTGAAATGATTAGTATAAGATATCTAAAATACCAACGGAGTATTCATGGTAAATCCTTTTCAGTGACGAACCGCCGAGCTCGTTTATTGGGCGAACGATATTCACATAGAATTCTCACGACGCATTGAATCTATTGACGTCACCTATTTCTGCTGTTGAACACTATTTTGGTCTGTTTGCCCGCGTGCAGCTATGAGAACTCCCGAACTATTGCACGGGTGGAAATATAAAACTAAAGAATCATATTCCGACTTGACTGAATTTTAAAATAATGTGTGGATAAGTAACGGACATTTCTTATGCTCCGTTGAATAGACACGAAACAGGAAGGGAATTTTATTGGCATAATAAATTCGTATCCATGGTCTGTTAATGTCCACGTAAGGGAAGTGGTCGTCCGAGTGTGACTAAATAGAACCTGGAGCGAATCCAATAGACATTTGCAAGGAACAGCAGCATGACGTGAATAAGGCCACCATAATGTCCCTTCTAAACTTTGGCCGTTACATGAATTGTGCCCTTAATTTATGTAAAACACTATATTGTTCTATTGATGTAATTACAGATTATAAAAAAATCCTTGCGCAAATTTAAAATCTAAAATGATCACGTTGATCCGAGTTTACTAAATAGAGTGAAAGGGAATACAGTACGCTCCTTTTAAGACCTTATATAAATTTGTAGAGAAACAATCGTCAGTTTTGTTTTAAATGCAATAGCTATGGGGTTAATCATATTAGAGCAGCAAATTATAACGCGACACAATAAAATCACATATTTTGTAACTTCGGTACTTAACCATAATTATGTAGTGAGTCCACACGCTGAAAGGACAGGATTCCCTTGTAATCACACGCACAATATTGCCAACAACTTTCCAATAGAGTTTGTCAAAATTACGCCATTTTAACACTAATTTTGGAAAATCAAAGAGAGTAGAGTAAATTTTCATTCAATGAAACTTCTTATAATCATATTGGGCTAACAAAGCAATTGTCATCGTCAAATTGTTGTCTTTTACATAATGTGGGTAGAAATATGTAACTTCTAAACAATTTAACTTACGACCATATGAATCTTGAGGCAGCTAAAGAACGCTACATTTTATTTGTTTCAATCGAAGCGCAGTACAAAATTATTTTAATATTTTCAGCGAAATTTCAAAGTGCTGTGTAGGTACTCTAATTTTGTTATTCTTTCGTTGTTTCATTTGCATAGCTTCCTTTAACTTTTATGATCATATTGAGGCCTTTGACTTGGGAAACAATTGATGGTGTTACTACTCCCTGAGCTTTAGTGTTTCTTAACGTTGGCTTTTAACATTTTAACATTAAACACATTCGCATTCGCTCTCACATTCATACTTCCACACGCTGGAGTATAGGGAATTATTCTGAATAAAGAACAGTTCCCAACCGCACCCAGAAATAAAACCCAGAACCTCTGGGTTGAGAAGCCAGAATACTGACCACTCGACCACAGAGACAGCTGATATTTTATTAATTTCACAGCTAAGGGAGAAAGTGTCCAGGTACTTCCATAATCTGTTTGTAGGTAATTACGATTATAGCCTATAAATTCATAATGAATAAAGCAGTCTTTTATAGCAAAATATGTAGGTTAGTCACTACGTTAAAATAGTGGAAGTAAGTATTCTTTTACTTCTCCTTAAAATTAATAAAATTCAGATAGGGTATTTTTGTGCTAATTCGGGTGTATAAAGAATTTAACTACCTTTATGAAAAATACAATTTCTTCATTTTTTTGAAGAATATTTTATGAATACAAATTTCGTCGTTGTTACGATATTCAGGACGAATGCCAAAAGCGTTAAAAGCTTTAATTCATAATTTCAAAGCCTACTTCTGCGTCAGAAAGGCATCTTCAAGCTGTATCATTGAATAATGGATGAACAATATATCGCTGAGTTAAAGAATGTTTAGTTGCAAAACAATGCCATTTTATATCTATGATAGGAGTCCTTCACATTGATGAGATATATGTGCATTTTAGTTATTTCTTATGATCCCTTTAGTTATTTGGTTTACAATAAATACACTGCTCCCTATAAGCATTTCATTTTCTAAATTTTAAAGCTCTACGGAGAATTTCTTTTTGAGAGCTTCACAAAACTTATTCTTAAATATTTTAAAAATAAATATTTATGAAGTATTGTGCTATCAACAAACGTGTACATACAGAATTATGTCAGCCGGATGTTAAAACATATGTTTCAACTGTTGATCACAGGATATTTGAACCTACGTTGATTAAAGTGGAGCCAGAGTAATGCATCGAGAAATGTGGCCGGAACCTTGGGCGTATATGTAATTTTAATACTTCATTGGTTGTAGAAGGTCATTTTAGAACAGTAACCAAGGTCGACGATCGAGAACATGTTTTGAAAGTAGGAAAAGAGAAACGTTACTTTCAGTAGGCCTAGCTTTAGTAACTGCTAATAATTGCAACATAGCATACTTGCCACTCTCTTCATTTATTCTTCAGAGACTTTTGACTTCTCTGGTTTCCTATATGAAGAAAGTACGTAAGATAGCAGAATCACAGATTAAGACGTACATGTATTACAAGAAAACTCATTTCTCCTTAACGGTACTCTCAGTTGGAATTCGCTTAGTCTTCCATCAAGATTCATTCAAGAAAGATAGCGAAATTGAATTTTCAGATTAAATTCATTGCTTTGATTATAGCAAATCAACTGAGCAGGAAGATATGTTGGTGTTGCTAGCTACTTAGAGATAAAACAACCAAAAAGGGTTTCACTTGAACTTTTTTAATGAAAGCAAAACAATTACGATAGTGAACGTTCTTACTCCTCAAGGTCTAACTAACTCTTTGAAGAAAATGGAAGGGATAGGGAACGAAAGGAAAATTTGGCCGGAAAAACTTTCAAGATTACGTTTTTATAAATGATCTCCAGTGATAGCACCAGCAATTCAACCTAAGGGTCCCCTGAGGTGAGTAGAGGGAAAATAAGCAAGGGGTAGTTCAGCAAAGGTTGACCAGAACTATAATTCACATCTATAACGTGATCAGTTTAAGAGTAGCTAACAAGTGTATTAGTAGAGGGAACAGTTGACTGACTTCCAGTTACTCTGGTAGTAAGTAGTTTGGGGATATTAGTCTGTTTTATTCTATTTTGGTACATTTATGTTACTAATATTTTGTTTTATTTTATATTATTCTTGTCATTTTATATTAGTACCAGAGTTAAGTATTATTTAGGTGTAGGTAATTGTATTCTGTGCAATTATAGTGCAATGAATCGTGTAATTAGAAAGATTCATTAAATACAAATTTGGAATACACGTCCAGACTTAGGAAACCATATATTGCAGATAATTATATTCTATTTATAATCTATAATTGTATGATCACAGATAAACATATTATCTTAGTCATTTTAAGCATGACATATTGTGGGGTATACTACCCTCCTTTTCGAGAAACTGGGAACTTTGGATAAACTTAATGTATGCTGTTGCTACCAGGTTGTTACAATGCACATTTTATAAATGCTTTACTGTCATAAATATACAAATATAGCATTATCCTCTTATAAACACAAGCGAGTTTTGTCAAAATAACACGCTACAAGAAAATTAAGTGCCATCTCAGTGAAACTAAATCGACTGTTTGTGGGAGAGTCAGATATGATAACCTCAATATCTATACAGAAAGATTGCTCCGGTCATCGTCCATTTTATTTTGGAAGGCTGTTCTTGCCCTTCTCATAATCGCAATTATCTCTCACACCCATCACTTGGTATAGGAATGGTTGTCTATGCCTGCTCCTGGCGTTTTGAACAATAATTTCAAAAACACCAAAGTGAAACTGCTCAAGAAATCTAGTCCAACCCGGAAGAACTAGATAGTAACGGGGAACAAAACCTTACGAGCCGGTGTTTCGCGCGGTGTTTTGCCTGTCGGCGTCCTCGGTGCTCGTTACCGTCTGCCATTATCATAGAAAAGCGCGTATGAAACCATACGACATTTTTAAAACTACTTTTAAAGGCTTGCTTACCAACTTCATGAAAATATATATTCTAGACGTTCTCGGGCTTCAAGCCAGGTGTAGTGATGAAGAGCTACCAACGTTTTATATTTTATGAAAGGAGACTCTGAATGTGGCCACCGTCGTTGTCCATACATTTTTGGCATCTCTTTGAGAAACTAACCATCACTTCCCGTAGTTCACGTTGAGAAATGCTGGCAATTTTCTGGCGGATATTTTGTTTTAATTTGTTCAGGGTATGTGGGTTTGTCTTGTACACTTTATGTTTTAAGGTACCCCAGAGATAGAAATTGCACGGGGTTAGGTAGGGGGACCGAGGGGGCCGGAAATCTTTACTAATTATTCTGTTCTGAAACACACTTTCAGTTGTTCTCATCGAAAGATTGCTGTTCAGAGTCTTTAAAAAAAAAGGCAAAATCACGCTCCCTGTCTGTTAATTCTTTAAAAAAGGGGGTGGGGCAAAATTCTATTTACGTATGTACGGGCGTCAACTGTAGGGTCGAAAGAAATTGGCTCTATAACTCACTATATTAATTAGTGATTAGCTAGTGGCAAATAAATTATAATTATGGCCCAGTTTTTCATACAAAATTCTTGTTGAAAGTAATTTTTATTACATTTCACAAATTTTTAATTTCATTTTTGTTATTTATGAATATTTTGAAAACCTGACGTGACGGGAGAAAATGGAGATTATTTTCGAATTCAGCACTAAAACTCCGTTTAGGATCATCATCACATTCAAAAAAATAAAAAATAAGTTTTGAAATGCAGAACGGTGTAGTCGTCACACATCCCTGACGACCAATCCTAATGTGGACTTCACATCTGTAACGCAGGATGATCATCCAGCCGATACTGAGAGACAATGTGGGCAGCTCTAAGCTTTCGCAGATAGAAAGTTGGTTTCCTTGCACGCAACACTGTGCTCACTGTACATGGGCAGAAAAATCCTCTCCCTTTCCATTAAGACATGAGACTCATTCTTAGATAATTCATTACAATATCGTGTCATTGTCATTCATTGCAATACAAATCATTCACGTGGTACCCGTTTTCATTCGACGCTTTAGCACACCAAAGCCCCCATCCTTACTGATGTCACAGTAATTGCAATATTTTTTTAACAGTATTTTAGCATGTTTGGTAATTAGGCCCAGTTACATAATGTAAAGCAATCAAATTATTCATAACATCAAAGTTAAACGTAAACGAGAATTAAAGTGCTTAGGATATGTTTAAATCCAGGTTAAATGTAGGATTAACATTAATTTTCTTTCTTCATGTCCATACTCGTTATAACATTATTCAAGTTTCCCTTTGCGCATGCATTAACAGGTTTCTAGCGAGTTACGTAATTGTAGCTGTGCATATGGCATGTAACCGTAACTTCTCTTTCCCGGTCTTGGTGCAGCTGCCTTGTCTTTGTTGCAAAGGTGACAAAGATGCACCTGTCGAGGAGACGGCGCATGCGCAATACTAAGTTTGAATAAAAAACACGGTTAGTATAGTAGTGCTTGTAGTAATATATTTTCGGACTGGTGAAGATAATGAACTCGTACAAATATGCCATAAAGCTTCAGTTGCTGAAATGCATTTTAATTAGTATTCATCTCTTGCTGGAAAAGTAAGTTTCTTGTCTTTCGAGGTTTTCGTATTCTGGTTTTCTGTTCATTATAATTCTGTCGTTCATGTTGTTCTATTACTGTATTATTATTATTATTATTATTATTATTATTATTATTATTATTATTATTATTATTATTATTATTATTATTATTATTATTATTATTACTACTATTACTATTACTATTATTACTATTAGTATTATTATATTATTAATATTATTAGTAGTATTATTATAATATTATTAATATTATTAGTATTATTAATAATTATTTAATTTGTATAGTTCACTTAAACCGAGCAAGATGGCTCTGCAGTAACGTATGATTTTCGGACTCGGGAAGTCCGGGTGCGATTTCCGTCAGGTAGGTCACTCTGACCATGATTTTTTTTTCGTACGGTAGGCGAATGCTGGGGTGGTTGCTCTTCTATCACGGCTTTTCTGTACATCATTTCCTTGCATCTGTTTCACCTCAGTATTATAGAACCAGGTGACGGCGATAGTTGTGTTGTGGCACGACAGTGGAACTTAGTTCTGGAAAGATGTCCCCCTAAGGCTTGACAGAAATGCTGAGGTGGGAGATATTGGGAGATATCTCACTGCCAAGGAACCCCTAGGTTGCGATTGCTTAGGCAGAGCTAGTCGGCGTCAGGATTGGTGACATGTTGAAATCGTTAGCGATTCCGTCCTTGCTAGCGCAATCGTTGTGTGGACGTGGCTGCTCTTCGTGTCTCCTCATCATCACTTCCTCCCAGGGGTTACGTTGGAAACAAAAAGGGTCCACTGTGTCCTACTTGCGGTGTTGCAGTTATTGGAGGCCTCTTCGTCTGTCTACTTCTAACTCCTTTACTTTTGTGCTCACATGGAGGGCTTTGACTTGAGAAAGAAGCTTAGATTTTTACTCTCTGAACTGTAAGGTTTTTCTTTTATCCCCACTAACTTTTACACTGAGGTCACTGACATGCACCTTCTTATTCATATTACCAGAGAATAACTGGATAAGGAAAAATTCACTACCTCTTCCGGGAATTGAACGCGGAACTTTTGGATTGACGCTGGCCATTCGATCGCAGAGACAGTATTCAGCTTTTATGGGCAGCAGTTTCCATTTTTATATGCGTGCTCGAATGCATTTCCCAAAGTGTAACTCTAACCTGCAGTCCCCCATGCCTCGAACCACTAGGCGGCGCCGTGGCCAAGCGGTTAGCGCGCTAGCCTGCCACCTAGGCGGCCCGGGTTCAATTCCAGGGACCCGCATGTGGTATTTGTGGTGGACGAAGCGGCGTCTGGGCGGGTTTTCTCCGGGTTCTCCGGTTTCCCCCGCCATCTCATTCCATCGGTGCTCAATCTTCATTCCATGTATCATCAGTGTCACCGCATGTGGTGCCGTGGTAGCAAAAGTGGGCGTTAAACACTACACTACTTTTGTTTTAGCGGGGTACTAACAGGCACTTTCATTGTACAAAGCTGGTGTATAATCAAAGAGATTAAAATGCGTACATTCGTGAAAAACCTTAAATGGGCTCTTAGTGATATAACTGCTTAGGTATCATTCGCTAAGATTTTTTTCTCTCTGGATTTTGCGTAATGGCCCATGTAAGTTCGGTTTAGTAAAATACGAAATATTTAGTGTTTTAATTTTAAGTTGTTTGTTGACATTTCATTTAATCCTCATGATCTAGTAATCAATCCACCACGTTGCTATTCCGTGGTTCTCGAGTTGGTTTCCTAACCAAGTAGGAAGCTTTTGATGATCAGAATAAATTCCCATGTTGACTATGACCCGCTTAATTTAGACAAACGTCTTTCCCATACTGACTTCACTCTCAGTCTCGTCACACTGAGGTATCTGGACCATAAAGGCTGCCCAACTTCAGAGGGCTTCCGAGACGAATCCATTTATAGGAAAAGGCGTTGGTGACTGATAAGAAAAACCTGAAGTTGTGTTTAACTTACGCAATGGTAGAACAATTCTTAAAATCGAGAAATGCTGGGTTATATTCTATAAAAACATGGCAGACGTGGGAATCCTAACCTCTCACAAAGTCACAGCACTTCGGAAACTTTACCTTTACTTTTAAACCGCTAATCTATCAATTTCCCTAACCTTAGTGCACAAAAAACACAAAACATGCTACATCCGCAGTACAAACGACCTAGCAGATAAAGTGGCTACGTCACGGTTATCGTTCCTGTGGGTCACCGTGACAAACATGATCAGTCAACCATTTACCTCAAAAGCTGGAACAAAATGAAAAATACTAAGAAAACTATCAAGGTTCCTTCTTTGTGGTCGTAAACTCGGCCACATTTTATATGGCACACTGTTCAGTAGCAAGCAAATTTTTTGAAAGTTTATCTCACGTTGTGGTTTGTGGTTTATTTGAATTGGTAGTTGCATAAGAGACGCTATCCGTATTAACCATATTCTTGAGCTTAGGAATCAAAAGTAAACAATACCACAAAATCTATAAAAATGAAACTTGCTTAATTAATATGCCGAGATACTGGGAAGTCTATGCAGTTAATAAAGTAGATCCTCCTACCCCCCCCCCCCCCACCACCAGTCAGCGATAGTCGCATTTTAAATCCAGGGTAAAACATTGACATACGTATTAACAGAGTAACAGACTTCTAAAATTATACCGCAACATCATCATCATCATCATCATCATCATCATCATCATCATCATTATTATTATTATTATTATTATTATTATTATTATTATTATTATTATTATTATTATTATCATCATCATTATTATTATTATTATTATTATTATTATTATTATTATTATTATTATTATTATTATTATTATTATTATTATTATTATTATTATTATTATTATTATTACACTGTGATCTTTGGAATCAGTATTTTTCATTTGGCCTTAGATCCAATCACTCAAATTATAAAATAGTTGATAATTTGCTCGGGCGTTTGAAGAAACTGTCTCTTTGCCTGAAACAGGGGTTCCAAAACTCTAGTCACGAAAGCCATTTTAAAATAGTTTATTAACTTCATTCAGCGCACATACTATTGTTTAGATAGTATGTACATAAGGAAGCAATTTTGTAAACAGCCTTTAATAAATATGAACAACGAATGTCCTGCAGCAGCTGTATTTCCTAGCAGAGAGGCGGGACCAGCTACCAGAACATAAGAGGAACACGTCTGGATGGTGGCAGGGATGTTTAAATAAGGTAATAAACTTAACATCGAGAATATCAAAGTCAGTGTAACAGACGAATCTGGGGATCTAAAATCATAGTTACAACCATTCATGGTTTGATACAGGAAAAAAAATTATATGAACGATGCTGATATGTTGTTTGACGCAACTTTCAGAACTGTATTGACGCAACAATCGGCCGCCTCCGTAGCGCAGCTGGCAGCGCGCTTGCCTGTGGCGCGGAGGACCCGGGTTCGATCCCCGGTACCAGCATGGGGATTTTATCCCCTCTGGGAGGTCTGGCACGGGGTGCACTCAGCCTCGTTAGGTCCAGTGGGGACCAATTGAGGAGCTACTTGATGGAGAAGTAGCGGCCCCAGGTCGAGAAGACCGCATAACTGGCCGGGAGGGCTCGGGGCGCTAACCACGTCCCACCCTCCAGTACTGCACCTCACCAATGACGCCTGTAGTGGGCAGAGGTGGGGGACTCAGCGGCTGGGCGGTAGGCCTTGGCCCTTCGTGGGCTGTCGCGCGAGGTTTACATTACATTGACGCAACAATCAAAAGGTTGCACCTGAGGTTGCACCACTTGTAGCAAGAAAAATAACCAGTTCCCAACAATGAGCTCTATGTGCAGATTTTCTCTCTGTTTATGGAAGATAAAGGTATGCTTTGGTTCAGAAACTTACCTGGCATGAAAGGGTTAAGTAAGGATGTGCAAAGTGAGAAAAGGCTGCGTTGTTAAGAAATGTGTACAGTTTAATACAAAAAGAAGATAAAAACAAGCAAGCATTTTCATTAAGAAACTTCATGCTGTAGATACCAAGGTACAAGACTACCCCAGAGACCTTGATCCACCACCATGAAAAGTAGGCTTCATCTGAAGATACCGTTCTTCCGTTGACGTTAAGTTTAGTAGCGTAACATGCATGCTCCTCGCTTGTATTACATAATATTTTAATTATTGTGTGTATCACTTTACGTAACTTACACGCTTTTACACTCCGTTAAAATAGAAATGGATCGTTGTGTCGTAAGAGATATTAAAAATCACAATCAGAGGGATACATTTAACATTTCAGTATTTCCCGCCTAACATGAAATAGTATTGAGGAGTATGAGCGAAACCGTTAATAACTTTTGTTGATATTGGTATATTTTGGAAAATTGCTAGAACGCCTCGTTTTATTGGCGATTATTGTGTTTCATTGCTATTTTCTCTACAATGTATTTAAGACAAAGGAAATGCCGTTTTCCAAAAACTCGATATGGAGATCTCGCTGAAAATAAATATTTTGGGATCCTCTGAAAGAAGAAAAATGTGTCTAGAAAAAGGGATGTTCACATGCAGCTCTGTCTATGAGTTGGCTTTTTGCCTGTCAGTAAAAGGCAGAAAAATTGCAGTGGTTGCCTAATTAGAGCCATCCTGATGTAAATTCACTTAAAACTTTCGGTGGAGGTTGCAGTAAATGTTATGTAAGCAATTAATTATATTGCTCCTGTTTCAGAACTTCTAAAATGAGTACAGTTAATTTATTTTGGACATGACGGATATTAAAATTTCTGAAATTTCCTACTGTATAGTGGTTTTTACTGAAACGAATAGTGAAACTGAAGGAGTCAACAGCAAAAACCTATTATAAAGCTGTGGTTCCTAGACTGCTTGTATGAACAGAAAGCCCACAGTGTTGATTATTAACTAGTTTCTTTCTCTTTCGGGCTTGTACGCCGTGGTCTAGAAAGCATTTAAGATACCGACGTTTCGCCAAGTACTGCGCTTGGCATCCTCAGGGTAAGACTGGTCATCTGCACTGGTCAGAGTTCGAATGTGGAAGCAGAGAGAGAGATATGGAAGCAACAACCGTTAGGAACTGACATTTAAATGAGTAATAAAATGTATATCTTGAATTTTTTACCCATGACTTGTGAAGTCCTTATTCAGAATGAACTGTAACTGGTAAACATTACCGTACCATACTGTACCACAAAAAGTGGTGTATATATAAACACAAAATTTATTTAAAATACTTTTTTGTGACATCAGCCATTTCCGAGATATACTTTGTTATTCGTCGGAAGCTTTCCAAGCTTCGTCTCTTTTTGAAGTGCTGTAATCATTCAGGTGGCGCCGTGGCCGAGCGGTGGCGGCCCGGGTTCGATCCCAGTGACCCGCATGTGGTATTCGTGGTGGACTAAGCGGCGTGAGGGCGGGTTTTCTCCAGGTGCTCCGGTTTCCCCCGCCATCTCATTCCACGTGTGCTCCATCTTCATTCCATGTATCATCAGTGTCACCGCCTGCGGTGCCGTAGTAGTAAAAGCGGGCGTTAAACACTACAACAACAACGTCATCATTCAGTTTGTTTCCCGCAATGGCCTGGAAACGGCACGGAACTTCAAAGCCAGCGATATAGCGACCCGCCTTTAAATATCGAAACTATTGCTTCGATTTCTGTTACAACCCTTGCTGCTGGAATGAAATATGCAATGAACTATTTCTGTAAACGTATATCTCGATTAACAATAAATATATTGAAAGTAAGTTTTTGCAAGAATAGTTTGTAGAAGCTTCATAAAAATAAACGATATTGGTTGGCGAAATTCATGTGAACGATACACATTAAGCTTTTATGAGTAATTCTCTGAGCTACGTGGGGCGCATCATAGGTTGGGAACCAGTGCTCTGCATTAATTTGAATGCCTTTAAACGAGCAGCTTCAACAAAATGCAATTGTTGTTTTGTATGAGAAATTTGTGTTCAAATGAATCGTTGGCCTTTTCTGTTGACGCTCTTACCACATGAGCTACTTCTCCACCTCACTAAAGGCAACTGCAATTATTATTTCAAGTCATTATGTAACTACACATTACTGCAGGAGAAATGCAGAGTGTAAACATAACGGTTCGACCAGCAGGTGTTACCCGACAGTTGTTGCTTCCGACTGTCATTTGTCCGAAGGTAAAACCTAGCCATATGTACGTATATTGTGTAAATCCGCAGGTGTTGAACGCGCCTTCCGCACTCTTGACGATATCTCAAGTGGCAATAAACATTTTAAAAGCACTAATTGACGTTCGGTGATGAGTACTACACGCTCAAAAACATTAGACTAACGTTAGGAAAACGCATAAAATTGCATGTACACACAGCAAATTGGTTACAAATATACTTGTAATCTTACGGACAGGTCACTGCTGACTGCTGCATGTTGTATAGATATACACATTATGTTTACATCGGCGACAGAAGGAGATCCGTTACTCCTAAGTACTAAAATTAAACAACTGGTTTTATGGCATTTCAAAGGATTAGTTTAATGTACTTGTTTATACAGTTGAATGCAAAAAAATTTGGATGTTTTACCTGAGGTGCTACATATTGCTAATATATCTTTCATTTGTTTCAGGTATGCACGCGAAATCAAATATTACTCCTAAGTGAATTTTGACGAAGTTGAGCAGCTAAAACGCTTGGAAACGAGGTACAGTGTGGCATTTCCAATCTTTCCTCTTTATAAACGATTTAATTGATTCGTTTTCCAATGCCTTCATCGCCCACTGTGCAAGTGCTATTAATTCGATTAATAAAGTGAAAGCGAACATTTTCGTTGAAGTTTTGGAAGCATAATCAAGGAAATGAGCATTTCTGCACTGCGACCAAGAATATGCTCATAGGGTCTACTAAGCCTGTGGGAGGCAGGGATGGGCGACAGAGCACGAAGGGTAGCCAGACCTGATGACTGTAGGCGCAGCACAGTGAGGTTCCTAACGTTTCCAGATTGAGCATTCCTAGCCACCCATTCGATGTCCCTCCTACCTATGACAGGTTTGAATAGAATGTTCTTCGCTAGTGAATAAACAGTTCTCTCCTCGAAGGGTATCCAACGCACACCACAGTCCATTTGCACCGGTCCTGCAAGCCTGCAAGATGAAAGGAAATGGGAGACAGGAATATTCGTTGTAGTATATAATGCACCCCAATATATTCGTCTATTGACAGGGGAAAACCACGAGAAAACCCAGTGAAAGTGGCCGGTCAAAATGCGGTTTGCACCTGGACCTCTCAGGTTCGAGCCTCAGACGCTGCCACCTGAGACACTTGAATTTTTACTCATTCCAGGAAAGAAATAAAAAAAGAAAGAAATGCAGAGCGTCGTTTGATAATAACGTTGTAAACGGCAATACGTCTTTACATCTACAGCGGGCAGCAGTCTACAGTACTTCTCCTCTGCTTTGTCTTTATCTGTGCACCTATACTGCTCGCAAAAGTTAAAGGCATATAAACGCTGGCCATTGCTCAAGCATAGCGCTGTTGCCAAGCGTAGCACGTGTACCGGCAGAGGTTCAGTACATAAGAGCGCGTGAGATGCGTGTACCACATCCGGCAGCGCTGGTAGGAGGGGCAAGCTTAGGATTCGCTGGAGTCTGCAGTACGGCCCGCCTCCATATGCCTTTAACTTTTGCGAAGATTATAACATTACGAGAGATAGCAAGGATATCGTAATAGTAACCATCGCTTTACTTTAGACCTCAGTTCAACATCCGACATCGAGTGAAAAATGGCACCTTCAACGTAAACATCATGTGTTGCTTTCCCTGTAATTCGAAACTCGCGCTATCCATTTAAACTGCAACACGACACAGAAAGCGCAGAATATAGTATATGAAGGCACAGCTTTGGCTTACAGTGCAACTGTATAGTGCGAATCATAATAAAAACAACAACAACAACAATAATTAATAATTAATAATAATAATAATAATAATAATAATAATAATAATAATAATAATAATAATAATAATAATAATAATAATAATAAGAATAAGAATAAGAATAAGAATAAGAATAAGAATAAGAATAATAATAATAATAATAATAATAATAATAATAATAATAATAATAATAATAATAATAATAATAATAATAATAATAATAATAATAATAATAATAATAATAATAATAATAATAATAATAATAATAATAATAATAATAATAATAATAATAATAATAATAATAATAATAATAATAATAATAATAATAATAATAATAATAATAATAATAACAATAATATTTAAAGGTATATGGGTAAATAACATACGAAAGTGATAGCTAGCCTCTAAACCACACACACGCGCGCGCGCGCCCGAGTTCGATCCCAGGGAAGCGCATGTGGGTTTTGTGCTGGACGAAGCGGCGCTGGGACGGGTTTCCTCCGGGTTCTCCGGTTTCCCCCGCCATCTCATTCCACGTGTGCTCCATCTTCATGCCATGTATCAGCAGTGTCACCACCTGCGGTACCGTAGTAGTAAAAGCGGGTGTTAAACACTACAAAAAAGCTACACACATATTATTTATATTTGTTTATATATTATTTATTGCCCCTCGTAGTTCACTTGTTCTCGTTAGCCTAAATTTATGGTTTTCTAATTAAGGTAAACTCAGCCTCAATGCCCTTGTCCAGGGCTAAACACTCATGACAGTCTTGCTTGACTTGCCATAACATATCGAAGCGGTTGATTTACAGGAAGAATTAAGAAAATTTTAGTTTTTATGACCTTATGAGGTAGAAAAATAAGAGCCTTGCCACATTTGAATCGTTGCTTATATTGCTTGTTGCATGGTGTATGCCTTGAGATTTGTTTTAAAATGTACACAGAAAGAAGATTCAACCGAAAAGATTTAGCAATGTCACCACACAGTGACTTTGCCTTTGTGAATACTTCAGCATCCAGGTTTCACATTTATATATAAATATGTTATTACATATTTATTTTTATGCTTCAAATTTAATTTAAGAATCGCAATCGAAGGTGACGTGTGAGTCTTAAGCAGGGCGAAGGCACATAAACCAAAAAGTATCGCCCATTGGGGTATCACGACGAAATGGAAGGTCAGCATCTTTGAGAGGATATTACTTATTTTATTATCGGCAATATCCGGTATCGATCACCTTTCATAATTGGTTGCGATAATAATAATTTGCTATTCATTTATGCAAATTGCTTTATTTCAGTTTATGTTTTGTACATGATACGACGCTTCAGCGGAGAGATTTTTTCCCCCTTAAATGTTTGCCAAAGCGTGTGATGCGTGTTGATCATGCAACAGCTTAATTAAAGCATTTGGAAAATCGGGCCCTGAAAAAGGGCATAGATTTATGTAACGGGTTATCCAAAAGACTGTGAGCCGCTGCACTGTGTTTTGTCTGTATGTGTCCTCTGCGCTCGTCGCTGACTGCCGCTGTCATAGAGCAGCGGGGATAAAACCATACAGCACTTTTAAAACTACTTTTAAACTTACTTACTTACCAATAATTAAAGGAGATACTGAAAGTGGCCACTGTTGTTGTCCATATATTTTTGGCACCTCTTTAGGAAACTATCCATCACTCTCCGTAGTTCACGTTGAGAAATGCTGGCAATTTCCTGGCAGATATTTTGTTTTAATCCTCCCACGGTGTGTGGGTTTGTCTTTTACACCTTATGGTTTAAGTTACTCCAGAGATAGGAATCGCAGATCACCTGGAAATCTTTCTGCAAATCGCACTTTCACCTGGCGAGCTGACTGAGTTAACACATACGATTCATAAATAAATACATACACGCAAACACCGCTCATCGGTTCTTATGTTTTTTGGATCTCTCTGTATATAAAAGTAAAGCAGAGAGAGACTTGCGTGTCATGTTTGTGTATCTAGCCCTCCAGGGCAGAACAGCCGTTGCCTCTTGAGTTTACCTGCTGAAAACCGAGCGGGATGGTTCAGGTGCTAATGTCTGTGGTCCGCATTCGGGAGGACGTGGGTTCGATCCCCCGATCCCCGTGGCCGCGCATTCTGACAGTCTATTTATACTGTCATATGCCGAGCTGAAATCAAGGAAGAGATGATGGGTTTCGAGTTTGTATTCCTTGGCTTTTTCCAGAATTTGTCTTAATAAGAAAATCTAATTGATTGTTGATTTTCCTTGTCTAAACCCTGCTTGATAATTACCAATAATCTTCTCTGAGAATGGTAACAGTCTTAGGTATAGGATTTTGGAAAGTATTTTAAACATGATTGATAAAAGTGTAATTCCTCTATAATTTTCACATATTAATGGGTCACCTTTTTATATATTGGACACTCATTCACTCATCAGAGATTTTCTCTTGTCTCCATATATTTTGGAATATTTATGTATTGTTTCCACCAACCTATGGCCTCTATTTTTTAGTAGTTCTGATTGCATATTTTCAATTCCAGGTGCTCCGTTGCTATTGATGTTATGTATGATATGCTTAACTTCTTCTAGGGATGGAGCAGTGTCTTCCAGTTCTTCCTCTTCTTCTATAGCTCATTACTATCCTCATTATCTTCATTTCCATTAATATTTCCATTTAAAAGTTTATCAAAATGTTCCCTCCATCTCTTGAGAATACTTGATTTTTCAGTTAAAATTATGTGATCTTTATCTTTACAGATAACGTTCCTTGGTTTAAAAATTTTCTTTCCCTCATTTACAGTTTTGTAAAGAATCTTACTCTCATTTTTAACTCTACTCTGTTTAACCTTTTCTATGATTTCATTTTCGTATACTTTTTTCTTATTTTTATGCGCCTTTTTTCTATATTCCGTTTATTTTTATACTTTTCTGTTGATTTTCTTTTACAACTCCTCTGTAACATAAGCCGGTATGCTTCATTCTTGCCATTTGTTACTTTCTCGCATTCCTCATCAAACCATTCCCGTGATCTAGTTTGCTTTTCTGTTCCTAGGATCTGTTCTGCTTTGGAGGTTAAGGATGTCTTTATAATCTTCCACTGTTCATTAATATCATTTTCCATTTCTATACTTTTTTATTTCTCCTTTATTTCCTCCTCCACTTCGCCTTTAAATTTTTCAGCTATTCCTGATGATTTTAATAGATTTACATTATATCTTATAGATATCAATTTTGACTTATAATTTCTCTTACGAGATGCTATCTTTGCCCTTATTCTGGCTACAACCAAATAATGATCTAAGTCAATGTTTGCTCCCCGTATGATCTGACGTCTGTTAGCATAGATTTATGTCTATTATAAATTAATATATGATCAATTTGGTTTACTGTTTGCCCATGTGGATGTTTCCATGTAGCCTTGTGGATTTCTTTGTGTGGGAAAAACGTACTTCCAATCACCATTCCTTTGGATTCTGTTAAGTCAATTAGCTTTATTCCATTATCGTTACTTTGATTATGTAGATCATGTTTCCCTATTATTCGTCTATAAATTTCTTCTTTTTCTATCTGAGCATTTACGTCTCCTAGTATAATCTTGATATCGTGTCCTGGACACTTATCGTATGTGTCTCCTAATTTTGTACAGAATGCTTCTTTTTCTTCATCAGATTTTTCTTCAGTGGGCGCATGAATGTTAATTAAGCTACAATTAAAGAACTTACTTTTGATGCGCAAATATGAGATTCTTTCATTAATTGGAGTGAAGTCAATTACAAGGTATTTAACTTTCTTACTAATAATAAACCTGTACCTAACTGATGCTGACTTCCGCAGCTATAAAACACTGTAAAGTCGTTCCTTTCAGTCACACCACTCCCTATCTATCTCATCTCCTGAACTGCCATTATGTCCAGTCTATATTCTTGTAATTGATTTAGGAAGACCTGTAGTGCTCTTGGTCTATATAGGGATAAGATATTCTATGTACCGGTCCTTATTTCATTGCCAGGTCGCCATCGGTTAGTCCGTCCAGCTTCATTTCCTGTGGGCTTCTCAACAAGTGCTTTTTTCCCGGGGTGAGGTTGTTAACCTCACTCCCAACCCCGAACCTGGAAGACCAGGTTTCCCTATTTGTGTCCCTGGGAGACAGGGTGGCCCGGCTATAGCCCCGGACACTGGGTAGCTCAGAATCTCGGGGTCGCCACTTCCCGTAACCAGAAGTGTCCCTGAGGGGACCTTTGGAAGATACTGTAGTTAAACACCTCGTTTGGGATATATTCAGCTTGTCAAACACACGCGCGCGCGCGCGCACACACACACACACACACACACACACACACACACACACACACTTTCACACTCTCATTTATAAATTCAGATTCTGTGAGAATGGGAAGTTACTTCTGGCTAAACAAAAAACATGTTTTAATATCGGCAAACCTGGGCAAAATCTCTGGTATTCACACCGGACAATGGGTGCGTGCGTATTCCACGGTACATTTGGCTCGCGTAAGAGGCATTCGTTTCTTTTCTGCTGCCTTAGGAATGACAGTAATGTGACGTTACGTGAACAGAAGCATCGGGATGGAAGTTTGCCAATCACGAATCCACTTTCTACTAGTTTTCGATACGTGCATATAATGGATCATTGGCAGTACTTGCCCACGATTTCCCATGTAAAACGTTTTCGTTGACTGAATATAAAAACAGGCAGCTTTCTTCGTTGTTTTCTTTCATTCCTGTGCAATAGAGCAATGAGTTGAGAAAAGTGTTCGGTTCAGTCGAAGCTTTTTTGTTTTACTTTTTACTTCTTCTTCTTCTTCCTTCTTCCTTCTCTTCTTTTTACTATCCGTCTGCTGTCTTTCTACATTTTCGTATGTTAGCATTGTTCAGTGATAACTATAGAAATATAATTTTCCTTGGTTAGATGCTTTGTCTGTGGTGTCATTTATTTTAATTAAATGTTATTTTAAGTCAATGCTGAAATGCTGAACTTTGATATAGAAGAAACGTACACAAGACATTTTCAAACCCATTGAACAAAGTTAAACCCATTTTAGCCAAGAAGTTTTCTGAAAAGAGAAGACAATAGGATGCTGCACGTAAATAAGACATATTCAAAAAAGTTCATCCTTCACACATCCCTTGTGTAGGTTAAGATTGGAAAGCTAGAATTAGACTAAAAAAACAGTCCCTTAGCCGAAATTTCTAACCGTTTATTTTCAGCTTACCGTACTGCTGCTCTGGCCAACTGAAGTACCGTATCAACATGCCAGCACGACATTAATTTCACATTATTATTGTTGTTGTTGTTGTTATTATTATTATTATTATTATTATTATTATTATTATTATTATTATTATTATTATTATTATTATTATTATTATTATTATTATTATTATTATTATTATTACTATTACTATTATTACTATTACTATTATTATTATTATTATTATTATTATTATTATTATTATTATTATTATTATTATTATTATTATTATTATTATTATTATTATTATTATTATTATTATTATTATTATTATTATTATTATTATTATTATTATTATTATTATTATTATTATTATTATTATTATTATTATTATTATTATTATTATCATTATCATCATCATTATAGTTATAATATTGTATGATCCTTTAAATATATAATTGTGCTGTTAATGGGGAAGCACTAGCTTGTAAACCTAAATTTACATATGGAGCCATTGATACTAGAAAGAGTATGAAACTATTTGTGGAGGTTAAATCCATTGCGTTGTTATGATTCAGAACTTTTGCGGCAAACCACAAGGTGTTCTCAAATTTATTTTGAGATAGCGTACCCCAATGGCGACCTACAGTTGCGTAAGTGCTTTAAATCCCGAACCATATAGGTAGTCACTATTAAATAAATAAATTGATAAGGAAATAAATAAACAAACAAATAAATAAGTAAATAAATACCTGTATATAAATATATACGTCCTTACATACATTCATACACAGATACACACTCACACACATACACACACGCACACACACACACACACACACACACACACACACACACACACACACGATATTAATTGTTCGTTCACGCATGCTGTGTATAGATAGATAAAATTGTTATGCGCCCTTGTGCTAGCAATACTGGGATACTATCTACTACGATTGCGCAATTTAGTATCCCAGCATTGCTAGCACAATACCATAAGTTGTCTAAGAGGCCTAAGCCCAGTTGATATGCTGAAAGTCTAGCCGTAATCTTTCTCAGAAAATGCTGGAGTTGTTGACGTCAAAAACATTTCTCAGAGCCTCATGCTCGTGAAACACTATAACTGCCTGGTACCAAGCTTCAGACTTCCCTTTTGTTCCTTGTTGTGTTGGTCTCGTCATTTCTGGAGAACAGAGCTGTCACCATGACCTCCTCAACTGTGCTACATCATGATAGATGCATTTCTTCAACGTCCGTGCTTGGAATTGTTTACAATCCGTGATCATTGTCAAAGATACTAACGTGTTCGTTGTCTTTAGACGGTGTCTTTGTTGAATTTTCTCCTTTTCTTTTAGCTGCGATTTGAATTTCATAAAAAAAAGAACCAGCTAGCCTTCCTCTGTGTAATTTTCAATCCTACTATGAGCTTATAGATATTATCACGGCTTAAGCTAAAAGAATAAAATATAATATTTCCTGATACTTTATGAGGCTTAAGAACAAAACGCATGCCATAGTGCTACCGATGTTTCATCAAAATTCACACGTGTAAATCATCGCTTATTTGAAATCGAGCCTCTCTATCCCATACTACTACAGACTTGGTAACACTGCTGCGAGTTTAGCTAGTTTGAATTCTCTTTTTCTTTGAACTCTATAAAATAACAGGTCGCGAAGGCCGCATAAGTGGCTGGGAGGGGTCGGTGTGCTGACCACATCCCACCCTCCAGTACTGCACCTCACCAATGAACCTGTAGTGGGCAGAGGTGGGAGACGCAGCGGCTGGGTGGCAAGCCCTGGCCCTTCATGGGCTGTTGCGCTAAGAGTTTAGTTTAGTTTTAGTTTTAGTATATAAAATAAAATTGCCCTTGATATCATTTAAAGTTAAATACAAAACAGTTTCTCTCTAAGTTCTTCGTTTTCACAGACATCCACACGGAAGCGAGTCGCCTACTCTATATTCCGAGGAGCTCTAAGCATGCATTTCTTGGACTGTTGAGTAGTATGCAATGATGGGTACGTGGTAGACAAGAACAATTAGAATACGTTGAGAGAGCTACTTGAGAAGGAATAGCGTGTTTATATATTACAACATGACAAATATATGGGTGATATGTTCATGAGAAATGATAATTGTTAAAGAAATGTAAACGTAAAGGAAGATTTTGCAAATTCTTGCTGCTAAAAATGCTCACCAGGCATTGTGAGAGTAAAGTAACACTAAATAGTTCTTATAGGAATGTACATTATCTGTTTCCCAGAAATTTCCTCTTCCTGAGGTACAGGCACGATGTATTAATTCATATTTTATTCCCAATATCAAAATATTCAGTGAATCTCGTAATTTTCAGTGTTAGTGAGAAGTCAAGTGCTAATGTTCTAACTCAAGCCGAAAGTACGCATTTCTGTGCGTTCTAAGAAGCCAGAACCAGTTTCACAGTTCTGGGACTAGTACTTCTTCGATTTTCTTTTTCGGGAGCCTTCCTCTTACAAGGCAGCATTTCACAAGCAGAAGAGAAAACTTTTGATAACTGCGCTTACAACTTCAGATTATCATTTGATGCAGTGGAACAGTTCCTGATTATTTAATACTTTCTCTTCCTATAAATTGTATAATACACCAAGGTATTTCTTCAAGAATATTTATGGATATGTGTGCCTATTTTTGAGTAATTTGAGTTATTTTGAGTTATGCTATTTGCAGACACACACACAAACGGATGTGTGGAGCATTCTCCTAAAAAATCTGATGTGATGCACTCACATAACGTTCTCTACTTATCCAATAACTATTCTTACAAACTCTTTTTCCTCTATCTTCTTCTGTTAGTTGAGATAAACATTTGCAGAAATTATCTTATTGCATATTTGCTTGTAGATGCAAGATAAATATGGGAATACAGTTAGCTTTGAGTGATAGTCAATTTTTTTAAGATGGTCGCTATATGAAGGCTATGAAATTCCGTTCTCTTTGCACGGCCAAGACAAAAAGTGAATAACGACCTTCAATTTGAGAAAAGTATAAGAATTACAAAACTCACACAGATAACAAGGAATATCTCCCACATATCTCCGAAACTCTACAAAAACATTGTTTGGAGATAAATTGTGTTTTAGCGAGACCTACATGTTTTTATAATAAAATTTGATCTATTTCTTACAGTTTACCAGTTCTGCGAAATTCATCAAGAGTAAACATGACTACATGTGCTATAGCCAGAAAATTCGAAACATACATTTCATTTGCCATAAAAAATAGGTTAAACATATGGCATTTTAATCAAAATCGTTAGTCGTTTTTGAAAACAGTAACATTTTTGAAAAATGTTCCATGTAAGGGTAGTTTAGAGTGGAAGAATTTTCTTCAAAATCTTCGAGTCGTACTCTTGAGGGATATTAAACTTAAATACCAACTTTGGTTTTCAACCGACTTTTCGTTTTGAGTTATGCTGTTCACAGACACACACACACACACACACACACACACACACACACACACACACACACACACTCATACACTCAAACAGACATACACACTCACACACATACACACAGACACTCTCACACCTGGACCTTTGCTTGATGAGGTATGAATGCCATCAGTCCCAGATTGATGAAACTTAAGCGTTTCTGTAATTGATTATGCGATCCATTGTATTATGTTCTGCATGCAGCATTAATTGGCGTTTATCATGACGACGTTAATGGTGGAGGGTGCAGTTTGCTAAAGTGTGAAACATTCTCACTTCTGCTGCCTGAATTCTTCGTAGTGTTAGATCTCATAACTTGGAGCTGTAGGTGGTGTTTTAATACAGTAATTTATATATTTTTTCAGTAATGTCGTTTTAAAGCCTTGTGCCTTCTGGACTATTATGTTCACAACCTAACAATCCCATAGTCTGGTTGAAAGGGATGGCCGCTTCTAGTACGCTTATGATCTATAACTTCGGCGTGCTACTCAGTAGCATAGCATTCCATAAGCCATTGAGGCGTCAACTTCGGCGGCTGGAAAGCAAACGACATACTGGTAAATGTTTCTCAGTATATTACGAGAAGGCGTTTGATGGACTGCAACCTCAAAGCAATTTGTTTCACTGTTGCTTGTGAATTGCACGTGGTTATACGGTATGTTTACTAACAACTCAGTGAAGAATTGTCAAAATAGTGAAAATTGACCCAAATGCCCTTACAACCCAATTTATTAGGAATAAAAATGGCAGAAAAGGTCAAATAATTTAGGATAGCGCCGTCTGGAGTTGCAAAATGTCCAACACTTTAGCAATTTTATTCGTGTTTCATGTATTGCATTGCACGTAGACGATGGCCCGGGTCCATGGAGGACGTTTTTTCACTGTCTTTACGGAGAACGTGCCTATGAAAAGAAAGTAAACCTAAGGTGCGCAGAGGAATGATACAGCTATCAAATTCTTTCGCATGGCTGGTTACATGGAATATTCATCCAGTGTAATTGCAGAGCCTGTCTGTCGTCACGAGTGTGGTGTAACGGTTCCGAAGCTGTCACGATTCCAATGTTTTTCGGTTACTCCACTCCTTCAGCTAAACCCCTTTAATATTATGTTTCAACACCTGGGTGGTGTACGAGTTCTTGGGCGAGTATGTGATGAACTTAAAGGAGTGACAGTGAATGTCAAATGAAGCAATCCTTATCAATAGGCCCATTTGTATATTTTTCAGTTTAAATTCATATAACCTTCAAAATAACAAGTTTTTCACCAGACTTGATTCATTGTTATACTCCACCGGTGCAATGTTCTGCCCAAACATTCATTCACTTAGTTAATTTTTTATGAGTTATTAGAAACAATCAAGCAACAATACAGAAATTATCAACTACATTATGCATTGGAGAATCAACTAGATTCTGCATTAACAATCTGGAGAAGCTACAATGTTACCACATACAGATTTCTGAGGAAATTTTTCATTTAACACCCTCCTGTATCAACTTTCCTGACCATTCTACCGCAGAGGCAGTCTAAACGAGGTTTCTTTAACCAAAAATCGCAACAACATTGGTACATATAGATAACATATTGAAATTGTTCTATCAGGAGAGAAATATTTCCATATTTACAACTTAAAATACGAGAATCTTGCATAGAAGGTCCACCAATTTAAATGACACTGTTCACATAACTTGTCTGATAATGCTTCGAATTCTTAAGCAAACAAATCGTGAAATTGTTTAATATTTGAATAAATAAGTGCCGAAAATGTTCATAGAAACGAAACTCTTAAAGTGGTGCAACTATTGATGCTGGGAAATCTAAGTGACTTTTTCTTAAGTATGATAGGTATATCTAAGTATTATATATATCTTTGGAATATCAGCTAATATGAAACAAGATCCGACCCTCCCAAAAAAGCACAATATTTCTTAAGTGAAGTAAAGTAAACCCCAGCGCCACAGCCCATAAAGGGCCAAGGCTTGCCGTCCAGCCGCTGCGTCCCCCATCTCTGCCCACTACAGAGGTGCAGTACTGGAGGGTGGAACGTGGTCAGCGCCCCGAGCTCTCCCGGCTAGTTATGCGGTCTTCTCGACCTGGGGCCGCTACTTCTCCATCAAATAGCTCCTCAATTTGCCCCCCCCCCGGATCTAATGAGGCTGAGTGCACCCCGTGCCAGACCTCCCAGCGGGGGAAAACTCCCCATGCTGGTACTGGGGATCGAACCCGGATCCTCCGCGCAAGAAGCAGGCGCGCTACCAACTGTGCTACGGAGGCGGTCCCATAGGTGAAGTGAAGTAGTTAAAACTGACAAGGATCAACAGTTTACACTGAAATTCAAGCAATGTTTCTCCATTATGGGAATTGATTCAGCAGATTGGAATGTAAAGGTGAGAGGTCGATCAAGTATCTCTCTCACGACCTACACCTTCCAACCGAAAGTTAAACGCCCATAGTGAAAAGAATTTAATGCTATTCATTTTTTTCTGTTTCCCAATACATCTATCTATACTTTTGTAGAAAATTGAGAATCTAAAGAAATGTGTGAACAGCAGATAACACTGTGATGCCCAGTATACAAAGATAAAGAGCAACTAAACTGGCACCGCAAAAGGGAAGTGTGTGATTTTCATATTCTGCGTTCAGTAACGTTATTTAAAGTATAAAGAGGCAATTTTTATCTGATAAACTTAAACATGGAAAAGTGAGAGGACAACACTGGAAATCACATAGTAAACAACACTTACACAAACTAAATGTAACAACCTCTCGCGGAAGAAAGTACATCCATTTAAATATTTGGAAGTATGCATATTTTAAAGCAAGGTTAAAGATATACTGTCAATGTATAACAAAGGAAATATGAAGTGTTAAGAATAATACAAATCCATTACATTTATATTTTAAGAAGCTGAATTATTTTAACATTAACAAGATAGAATATTTGCTTTAATTTTATTTATTTCTATTATTATATGATAATGATAAAATGAATAATAATGCTGATGATAGTGATGTAATAATAGTAATAGTAATTATAGTAGAACAACAAGGATATTGTATAATTATCAAAAGAAGTATTGAAGATGCAGTGGCTTGAATATGGGAAATACTTTAAAGAGGGTTTTGTTGAAAATATATTTTTATTGGAAGAGAATTTAATCTTGGGCGGTACCTCGATCACTTGTACACTTTTCCTTTGAGCATTCCAATTTTCCGAAACAATTTGACTGGCCACTATTTGCAGTGTTCCTATGTCAATATAAAACTTCTTCAAGAAGCTTTTTGGAGGTCTATTAAATACGATAGTCGCCAAAAGCGGTACCAGCATGATGGAGCTCCGACTCATTTTGTTTCTTTTTCGCACCTAACACTTGAATAACAGCATTGTGGCTTCATAGATTCCTTTGGTCTTGAGACAACTAGTGTTCACGAAAAATGTCGTTTGTGAAACTTGTGTTGCATCAGAAGCTCCTGAAGAAAGAATAATTCCACAGTTGCACACTTCAGGTGTTTGAAAGAGCGTAGCAGGTGCACGTTACATAACAAAGTCAATGACCGTCATTTGAGTCTCTTTCACCCACATGAAGCGTTTCCAGCCATAAATATACTAAGCAAATATCACTATGTTGTATCAGAGAGCCCATACGCCATCCGTGTGCCATTATTTCTGACCCACCCTGTATATAAGAAGCGTACGATGATCACAAATGGTTTCATTGAAAATATGAGAAATAATTTTTAGCATAGCGGCCTTTGCTCAAATATTCATATTAACTCCTTTTGGACTCTAAAGCGTTTACTACCTATTAGATTTGGAACCAGTTTTACCACCGCGGATATTTTATCAATGCAGTATTCACATTCGGAAGTTGCTCCAAATTAATACACATGTGTCAGTTAGGATTTTATTTAATTAAAATCCAGGTGGTTCTATCGTGGTAGATATCACGTCCACTACATGTTACATATCAATTAAAATTGTAAATCTGAGATACATAGAAAAGGTGTAGTTGCTGTTTTATATTATATTGATTTCGGAACAAGAACTTTTCACTTAGTGTTGTAGCAACTTCATTAATATAAAACACTAAAAACTAAAAGTAGCGGACATGGTTGATGAGGGGAAAAGTGTTAAAATATTTCCTACATGCAGATTGTTGAAAAGAATCTAACAAGAAGTTCCTATGATGTATGTGTGGTTACTCATGAGATGTTATTGATTAAAACTACTGAAACAAAAAGGGACTAAATTTTGCTTAATCAATGGCTTAAATTGATTTATGTTCTTTTACTGTATAAAGGGATAATTTTACTTGAAAAAGGCTTTAGTAATTTCTGCGCTGTAGAAATAAGAATCACTGTATTTGAAACAGGCAACAGCAAAGACATGAGCTCTTTCAAAACGAAATGTACTTGTAGTTGAGGGGCTGCGGTTTGTCGCCGAGATTGGATTCGGGAAGCAAGTTGCTTTCACTTTCACTTTTTAATGTTTTAACTGTTTTCGCATTCACTTTTTAATCTTACCTATAGCCTTTGTTTGTGTTTTTGGATCCGGTTGCACTTTTGATTTGTTCCTAGGTAGAACACTTTGGATGAGGGGTCCATTTTTGCTCGCCCACCACTTAGTTTTTCTTTTCGCTGCGAATTTTGGCAGATGACAGAGCAAATGATCTATCCATCTCTTTAATGTATGTTGATATCACCATCGTTCCTGTTTACATAACCCTTCAGAGTGCTCCAAGAAATAGAAAATCCTTCAGCAACTTTGGATATAGGCTACTTTTCCTCTAAAATCACCTAAGTGCTGCCTGCAGACACCGAACATCATATTTTTGTTTTCTTTTAGCTTTAACTTCGTTTTACCTCCATTCCCGTTTGAATTCTGTCTTTCAGTAGGAGCTATTTATTCTGAAAGTTTGAAAAAATCGTAAGAAAGTTGCTCATTTGCATAAGCCATTCACGGCATCATTCCAGTTTTAAATTACAAAATAACATAATAGTGCAATACTTACATCTGTTAAGCTTATAATAGCTCACTCACTCACTCACTCACTCACTCACTCACTCACTCACTCACTCACTCACTCACTCACTCACTCACTCACTCACTCACTCACTCACTCACTCACTCACTCACTCACTCACTCACTCACTCACTCACTCACTCACTCACTCACTCACTCACTCACTCACTCACTCACTCACTCACTCACTCACTCACTCACTCAAAATGAAAGAAAATGCTCAGTATCAACTAGCTGAAGACAGGCGAAAGCTACAGTCCTATATTCCTGTGAACTTCATGTCGGGTGTTCAACTGTGAGGTACTGCTTTGAAACAGGACTAAGTATTTGTGATAAGCGATCAAGTGTATTAATAAAGATGTGGTGTTTTAGGTTAGTTAAAATTAAATTAATCAGGCTACAGATATTTACACTTTTCTGCAAAGAAAGCAAAAGGCATGAGCAGATGGTGAGAAGTGTAACGAGTTGTATGAGTTCTTTGTTCCTAGGTTCCAGCGTGGCGCATACCCGCTCCCGCTCCCGACATGAGTGATCATCTTGCGCTTGTCGCCCCAACACCCACGGCTAATGTGTTTAGCATCGTTAGCGCTCTCAAAGAAAAGAAAAACTAAAACTGACTTGCCGTTTATCTCAGCTAAAAGTAAAAGACGCGACAACGCTATCTGAAAAGAATGCAAGCTTGACATATAATATGTAGTCATACAAAAGATAGAAGAATCCTATATGGACGTCGCTTGTCCTCGGAGGAACAAAGATATATTTTTGTGACAGGTGTGTCCTTCAGCAGATCTAAAATAGAAAAACAGAGAATAAAAGAAACAGAGTTGGAAGAATTGCTACCAATCCAAGACATGAACAATGTTTTTGTTCTTATTCATTAACAAGTGAATGCACAAACTATATTGAGTGGTTGCTTAAGGGGAGATTAAACACTCTACCTTGCCAGTGTTAGATTTGCTAAAATTATGACCCATTATCTCAGCAAACTAGTGATTCAGAATGAAATGTTTATTGAATTTGACCTTCCAAGTTCATTGATATACTTTTATACAAGTATGCTTATTCAGAAACACAGAATTAAAATGCATCAGCAATTACTTTAAAACATAGCCAGCAGCACCTAGATGATAGTTTCAATGTACCAAAATTGAATTTCTCTATCTTCAGTAGTTTCTGAGAATGACTGTCATTTACACAAAAAGTATCACAGAGTACTTAACTTCAAAGCAAAAATGAGGAAAATCAACTCATATATACTCACAAGGAAAGACATCTCGTGGCTTGAGCTCATAGAAGCTACCATGTTTAACAGTAGTATCAACTGATACATCAAAATTCCATCTAAAAGATGGGCTAAAGTTTACCTTTCCTTCTCTCTCTCTCTCTCTCTCTCTCTCTCTCTCTCTCTCTCTCTCTCTCTCTCTCTCTACCACCTAGGCGGCCCGGGTTCGATCCCAGGGACCCGCATGTGGTATCCGTGGTGGACGAAGCGGCGTCAGGGCGGGTTTTCTGCGGGTGCTCCGGTTTCCCCCGCTATCTCATTCCACCGGTGCTCCATCTTCATTCCATGTGTCATCAGTGTCACCGCCTACGTAGCCGTAGTAGTAAAAGCGGGTGTTAAACACTACAACAACTCTCTCTCTCTCTCTGAATGTGTGAGTGTGTGTATGTGTGTGAAACGGAGCTGAGTGCAGAGTATAAATGACACCTGCAGTAGTATTTTTAATACATTTGCATCAATAAACCGTAAATCAAATTAAAGAATAAATTCAAATTAATAAAGTTTCACAAAAAACCGAAGGTGTAACTTTTGGTAATATTCACAATTAGCTACTCCTTAAAACGGGGTTGTTTGCAAAGCAATTTAATGTGAAGTGCAATTCTCCGTCACAATGTCTTAATAGATTATCCGCAATACGATCGTGAGCGTCGTGGGGTCCACTCTAGCCTCTATTCTGGACGACTATGTCTGTAGCCAAGACTCTGAGGTTCGTCACCGATATTGGCTTCGAAAAACAGACTGTGTAACACAGTCTTAGCTTTTTAAGGTAGATTTTATGGTATTTTATTGTATTGATCTTTTTTGTTATTACTTTTTTATTTTATTTTTTTTAAAGCCAGACTTGTTTTTCGTCTTATTTTTCGGTGGTTTTTTAGCATTTTGAGCATGTTCTTTTACACTTTTTATCCTTCATGTTTTACTATTCTAATTGTTTAGTATTTTAATCTTCTCTTTTAATTCTCATTTTAACTCAGTGAGTGTGCCTTAGATTTTATTGTTTGACTGTGGGCTCAAATGACCTCGTCGACGGGCCCTTAAACCCCACACACTCATACACTCACTCACTCACTCACTCACTCACTCACTCACTCACTCACTCACTCACTCACTCACTCACTCACTCACTCACTCACTATCTTCTTCTTGTTAGTTGAGATAAACATTTGCAGAAATTATTGCCTACTTCCTTGTAGGTGCAAGGGGGATGTACGAATACAGTTGGTTTTGAGCGATAGCGAAATCCTTTAAAACTGGTCGCTATATGAAGGCTGTGAAATTCCGTTCTCTTTGCACGGCCAATACAAAAAAGGTGAATAACGACCTTCAATTTGAGAAGAGTATAAGTATTGCAAAACTCACACAGATAACAAGGAATATCTTCCACATGTCTCCGAAACTACAAAAAAATTATGTGGGCATAAATTGTGTGTTTTAACGAGATCTACATGTTTTGTATAGTAAAATTTGGTATATGTCTTACAGTTTACCATTTCTACAAAATTCATCAAGAGTAAACAAGACTACATGCGCTATAGTCAGAAAATTCAAAACATACATTTCATTTATCATAAAAATAGCTAAACATATGGCATTTTAATCAAAATCGTTAGTCATTTTTGAAAAAATCAATATTTTTGAAACAATTAAAGCTAGATATTTCTTCCGGGCTTAAAAGCCGTGGTCTGCTGGAGTTTAGAGGTCCAGACGTTTCGTCCACACCTGCGGTGGATATCATCGGTGGCGTGGTCTTCTAAACTCCAGCAGACCACGGCTTTTAAGCCCAGATGAAATGTCTAGCTTTAATTCTAACTCCGGTCGTGAAAGCTTCCAACTCCTCATTTTCGAAACAGTTTCCACGTAAAGAGTAGTTTAGGGTGGAAGAACTTTCTTCAAGATGTTCGTGCCGCATTCTTGAGAGAAATTTGATTTTTAACCGACTTTTCGTTTTTGAGTTATGCAGACACACACACACACACACACACACACACACACACACACACACACTCACTCACACACCTCTTTCTAAAAATGCTTTTTCTGGATTCAGATGGTCTCAAAACATATTTCCTGTGAAATCTCGACATCGAATTTTTAGGTGGAATAAAATACTTCCCCTACTTACTACACGTAGTAGAGAAAGTAATATATCGCAAAATAATGCAGATAGTGCAAACACTGTTTATATGACTACAATAATATGTTATAAACTATTATGTGAAGATCTAATGTTTAAAGGAAATAATGTGAATACAACACATCAGATTTACTTTGGAATACTTAGGAACCCTTACATTTGCAGGTAGATACACATTGAATTAATATTTTTTGTAGAAGAGTATAAATGAGATCAAACGTTTCCGGCTACAAAAGACGAAAGGGGGCTCAAATGAGTCTTTCTAGGGGTCAGCAAAGCGAATATTATGGAGGGTCGGCGTGCTCGAGTGTGTAAGCGTGGATGATGCCGACACACTACGTCATAAAAAGCAAGCCAGGGGCATCTTCATTTAATAACCACTAAGGAATTTCGTGAGCTCTCAAACAGCTCTGTTCCCTGTGCCCCCGAGCATGAAGTTACACAGGTAGAAGAAAATTGCTAGGGCTGTCCAAAGCAAACGGCAATTTAAAAGATTCCCTTTCATTCTGTAGCATTTGCTCATCCTTCGCAAATAGGCAAATCTCATTGCACGTTGTATCATGTTGCCGGCGAAGATAGTTGTAAACAGAACTTCTACTGTTGTTTTGTATTCGTTTATGCCACGTGGCATCCTTGTGTTCGAGTAATTTTACCGAACAGGGAGGCGCCGTGGCAACGTGTGAGCCTCGCATTCGGGTGGCCCCGGGTTAAATCCTCGGCGATTGCGCACTCTGGCTTGGGTTGCCCTATCTCGCTTAGGTAAATGCTTGGGTGCTTAATTTTATAACACGATTTTCTTTCCATCGTTTTTCTTCATTCCATTTCCTTATCATCTTTCAGGTATGCTTTCAGATTCATGGTGTATGGCGGTGCCGGACAGATGGCGTGGGTGCTTGGGCATCGTAACTGCTGTTCTCGGATCCAGGTGGCGTTGTGCGATCGCTATCCTCTCGTGGGTGGGGGAACGTTTGTACGACATCGGACCCGCAAGATGATGGGTGTTTGGCGGAGACTGGCGCCGGGTGAAGAGTTCTCAGCACTTGTTTGGGACTTCCTCGCGTCTCTGTGGCCCGTCGTTCTGTGACTCTGTGGTATCCTGCGGTTCCCCTACTTAATTGTTAGCCGCAATGGATCTGCGTAGGTCGTAGTACGCGAGGTGTCCCTCCGGTGTGTATCCTTTATCCTTTTGAGTAAATTTACTTATCTACACCTACCCCTGTAACGAACTCATAGTATTATTTTACACTGCATTGTATTCCTTGCAAAAATTCAATATACAGGTTTCACAGTAAATGAAGATACTTTTAGGTCTCCTCAATTGCTGAAAATGGTTAGAAAATATTCTATATGCTTGTGTGCGTTTGTGTGTGTGTGGGAGAGAGAGAGGGAGAGAGGGAGAGAGAAAGAAAGAGAGAGAAGCATATCTCGAAAACGATAAGTAGGAAAAATATGAAATTTCAGACACTGTGCCAGAAGAATATTTTCAAGGATATTCCCCAACCTCAAGGTACCCTTTACATTGAAAAAAATTAAGTTTATTTTATTTTCTCAAAATAAACTAATTATTTTAATTGAAATATAATATATGTTAGATGTGAATCTGACGCACTAAACATATGTCATGAAGAGGTGGAATCAGGACTGAAAAATACAATGCCATAGCCGGGATTTGAACCACGGATCTTCCACTTATCGAGCGGCTGTTTTAACCACTAAGCTACCTTGGCCAAATTGCCAGTGTGCCATTAAATTCCCCAGCTGATTCGCACTTTTTCCCGGTGAGACCACAACATGAATTTTCTCGGAATATTGTATGATGTGCTCTTTCATTTTTTCGAGTTTTCTACAATTTTATTTAACTGGAAAATCTAAATGACAGAAAAAAAAAACTCACTATAGGAAACAATGAAAAGCGAATTAAAATACACAATTAGTGATGACTAATTTTTAGCATTAGCCATTTTAAAGGCTTATTGGGGAATTTAGAATCATTCCTAGGTATAGTATGCCCTGATTAACCTAACAGGATAAGAATAATCCTTTTTGTATGAATATTATTGTAGCACAAATCGACATATAGATACCTATAGGTTTTTCGTAAGTAACGCTTAATACCCATGAAGATAAAATTAAATCACTTTTTCTTGGGCGCGCTAACTAATCGTTTCACATTACTGCAAATCTGTATGCTTTGAACTTTTATTTCTATGCTTTCCCGTAAAATGGGTTGCATTGAAAAATATACACACTTCTTATTCGGTATATCTTCTGTCACTGAATGCTATTATAATCAGCAGAATTTCAGTCGTTATGTTAAAACATTTTATTTTAGACTGATATCACGAATAAAACATTTTACTCCACTCATTGTGGTATGGTAGTAAAGTGTCGGCCCCACATTCAAGAGGTCCAGAGTTCTAATGTCCCTTAGAGCAACTTGTATGTATTTTTAATGTTATTTAAATACATCATACCTCCATGACATAGCAAACTTAAATTGTATTCTGTAGCACAAGCTAACAGTTCCGGATTATCTAAGGTAAAACTCACTCTGAAGAATGATTACATATTAATTACAGCTTCTCTGTTTACCTGCCGTATAATATCTATAAAATTGTTGGAGCTTTCGGCCATATTAAACTCAATGACCATCGTCAGGAAATGAATAATTAATAAATAAATGGTCATCTCAAATCCATGGCCTTCATCGGAAACTGCATGAGAAATAAAAGTATCGTTACACATAGACATTCATCAAGCACACCGGAGAGTTAAGATTAAAAAAACCGTTCCAAGGATAATCACAACACAGTAGAAGAGAGAAAATCTAAAGGAAAGGCTCTTATCCCCTTCTACAGTACAGTCTCGAATAGAATTTCGTGGATATTCAAAAAAGCGTAAATAAAAATTATGTTCCTGCCACCAAAAAAGCTGAGCAGTATATGAGACCGGTAACCCGGTGTTTATAAAATCCCTTGCCAATGTGGAAAGAGATATAAGACAGGCAGATCGTACGGTTGAAGAGAAACGCGAGGAACAAACGCAATCTACGACTACTACAACCACAAAAATCGGCAATAGCATAGCATAGTCTCGACAATGATCCCAGAATTTTATTTGGTAAGGTCGCGGTTTTACACCGCAGTAACCAACATTACGATAGCCTCGTAAAAGAGGCAATTGAAATTAAATTGCAGCCAAATAATTTTAATAGGGACAACGGCCTACGACTGAGCACCGCTTGGACAGGAATGCTTAAAAGAAGACCATGATTTTGAGATGGCCGTTCATTTCTAAAGCAATTCCCGATGAAGGCCACGAGTTTGAGATGGCCATTTATTTATTAATTATTCATTTCCTGATGATGGCCATGGAGTTTAATATGGCCGAAAGCTCGAACAAGTTTATAGATACTCCACGGCTGCTAATTTGAGAAGTTGTAATTAAAAATCGTCACCATGAAAGCTTCAAATCTTAAACAATTGCCTACTGCATCTCTACTATTGTTCTTGATATCACTTATATTGTATAGTGGAACCGAGCTAACTACGAAGGACATTTCTGATGCATTCAAATCTTGCAAGATATGTGGCACTTGTCTGTAGGCTCTCCATGGGCACCCCTGAGGATATACCCTCCACAGAAGCCAGACAGCCAAACTGCATTTCCAATCAAACGTGCATTTACATGATTAAGGACAAACCCTATGTTTTGAGGAGTTGTGTATTGTATGAGTTGCTAAATGTAATTTCAGTTCACAGTACACATGTGAATGCTCTCTAGTTAAAAAAGAAGAGTAAACATTGAGAGAGCGAAATGCAAAAGACGATCGGGATTTGAGTCACAGAACTTGGCATTGACGAGCAGATGCCAGTCGTTTCTGCGTCTGACTGCTTCCTTCAGGTTGATGACATTGTTTAGTATCATACTGAAGTGACATCTACTGTAGAAACATGGGCGTCGCGAAGCGGGGGCAAGGGGGGGGGGGGCCGCGGCCCCCCCCTTGGAAGTTGGTGAACTTAATGTGCAGCCAGTTACTGACTATTAAACTATTATTTTAATTTTGATGTAAAGAACAATTTTTATTTAGCACAAATTAATACGGTTATCTGCAACAAATATTATAAATTTTGACAATAAAATAATGATTTAATATTATATGATTGCAAATTTCCAACATGTGCCCCCCCCCCTGGAAAAAAGTCTGCCGACACTCATGTGTAGAAAACCAAACTATTTGAGGCGTGATATAGTGATCTTTGCGGGAAATAAATATTGGTAAAATTACCTTTTTTCTGTTCTCCATAAAATTTTACAGGAATTCCTCAAACTATCGACAACAAAGCTTCATATTAAGTAGGATATACCACGTGAAACAGCAGCCCTAGGTTCCGTAACTACGCAACTGCATGATAAATTTGCTTGAGCATATTCTCTATAAGAAGATACATGCGAGATCATCACAAAAGAAGAATCTTTAGCAGTTGCTGAAGAAGTAGGTCGTTTTATACATCCACAGGAAAGTGTTCGAAGCAAAATATAGAAAACAAAGTGTAAGTATTTACAAAGAAAGAAACCATTGCTTGAGGACACAGAAACTACTATGTTTACCAGTTGCACCAACTTGTTCGTAGAACAACCCTAGAGTTTCTATTGATGGGCTGTAGTTTGTCTCTACTCCAAAATGTATAGGAGTTAGGTTTTTCCATCTTTTTTTCCTTTGAGGTGGTGTAGAATTATAGTCTGTTTTGTATTTTAACTTATATGTGTACTTCATATAATTATAAAATGTATATGAAATTAAAGAGGTAAATCAGATTACAAGGCTGCAAAAGTGATTAAAATATCATGTTTTAACATCTACAAAGGCGCCTTCAGGTCTAGAATTTTTATTCCACAAAACAACTTTTCCCTAGTATTTCTTTCCATCACCTTCAAACTTAGCATATTTCTGATTCTTAACTAAAAACCTGTTTTGTTAGTCAGTATGTTTACAGTTTACCGTCCAGTTAACGTGATATTGTACCTATAACCTTTCATTAACTCTATCTGTTTTTAATTCTTGTCCTGTACCAAATGTTCAATTCCGTTAGTCCTCTTCGGGAAGGTCGTTTCAACTTCCTGAACTTGACTGCTCCCACACGTTATGTTCTTAGCTTTAATCCATCAGTAACTTAAAGTATTCAATATATTGCACTGTCTTTGTCAATGGATTGAAGGGCATATCGCAACTTTCGTTTTGTTTTCAACGCCTATATCTAATTATTTACCATCATTATTGTTACTACGAATAGAATCGAAGATAATCAAGAGTACATTTTCCGAAAATGTTATGAAAAATGTGTGCCTTTAAATAGTTGTAATACAAGGGACATCTAAGGCTCCCTGTTGCACGATCAAGTTGCTTCCTTGCTCAGGACTCTCCATTAACTAGAGTATAAGTAGATGGGAAGAACACAAGGACGGAACAACGATGTACGATTCCTACAATCACGGGTTTCTAAAGTTACTTTTAAGAAAATAAGGGGAGTAACTGTGTCATAAATGTTTCAATTGAAATAGTGAGCTTCTAGTTATTAACATCAGCCAATTGAGAAAAACTGAGCTTGCGATAAGCATATACTTTGATGCAGTTGGTATATTTTTAACTGTTCGAACTTATTAAAAATACGATTTCCAAATTTAAATTAACCTGATAGCTAGTTGCTAGAAATTTGCAATTGAAATTCTACGTAACTTCACAAGTCACCTTTGGTGTCAAATATAGTAATTGAAATCAATCACCTTGAAAGTCAACCGACATATATGAATTAGATGAGAGGAGGGGACTTCGGAGGCAGAGGATGTTGGGCGGACTGTCTTTTGTGATCACTCGCTGTAACTACTCTAAGCAATTTTGCAGTTATAATACATAATGTCGTACATAGGTTGCGTACACGTATTAAAAAGTTTGAACTAGTATTATTTAAATATTAAGGTTTGTAACTCAGTACGACTTTTTTTTCCGCGACGATGAAATGTAATAGTATTATGTACCTCGTTCTCGGAAACCATATGATCAAAATAAGTAAAATTTGCTACAGTTTTTCCTAACACAATGCAGAAATTGATACAAAAATTAATGTTTTCTAAATAAAATGACCCCAATTTTCTGAAATCTTATTTCAAATGAAATTATATCTTCTTTGCATCAGATTTAATGTATTTGTGTATAATTCTTTCTAAGAAAAAGTTGTGTAATTCTTTTAATATGAATTAAAACTTACCCAGTTAAAGGCCCTCTTATTTTAACAGGACAAATTCTAGCTATTCTTGGAAAAAGATAAATTAATGTGTGCTGAATAATGAATACCAAAAGGTTGTCTTTGTATAATTTGAATTCCTATTACTATATTTTCTCACATAAAATAAAATTAAATAGCTAGTAAAATAATCTTTGTTACTTATATGTAGCATCTGCTTGATGTGATTATAAGTTATAGGTAATTAAAAACTTGGTCCTCTATGACTCCAGTAGTTCAGAGTTATTGTACTTTAAGTCGGTGATGACTGTTACAACCATAGCTTTAAATCCTTCATCCGCTAGATGCAAATTCCCTTTTTCCATATTCCAGAGCTTTGCCACAAAATAATTAGTTTGACACTTACCATAAATAATACTGTTTTAGGTGTTTTTGGCATGTCTACCTTAGGTTCCAGTGTACGTAAATTTCACAGAGTAAAGGTGGTTATAGCATTTAGCTATATTTAACATGCCAGGAAAAGTATCCTGGCGCGCATAAGGTGGCCAAATCATTTGTTCATGCTTTTCCGAAAGCAGATTCTGCAGAGTTACTTTTAACCTTGTCGGAAGTCACATCGAGATGATCTCAAAGCTACAAACCATTCGTGACCTTTCAACGTAAAAATTACCCAGTGTGTTTCACGTTAACTTTTTACTATTATCCTCTTAAACTCCCAGCTTTGAAAAGCAGCATTTCTACCTTCTGACGACTGAATGCTGTTATAACTTTATCACATAAATAAGAACTACAACAAATTCTGCACAGCTGGCCATCTATTGGCAGAGTGGGTAGCCTTCACTTCTGTTTAATTTGTGAATTTTCCAAAACTCAAAGTACCCTAATGAACTTTTTGAATGTTTTACCATATCTGGTATTTATATAAAGAAGTGCGGTTACAAAGTTTGGTGCACACATATTAAGTCCTTCCTGGATAATGCATTTTAAAACACAAATGTAATCTATTTTGTTAAAAATAACCCTTGCAATGCAATTTTCATGATTTTTAAACACTGTTGCAGATGTATTTTGTGAATTGTGAAGACAAGAAACCTTTTAAGGATATACTTTTAAATTAATTGCGTTTTAAAAACTAAGTATTGTTAAAGAATGAGTTTCGGCTTTATAAAAAGTATGCACTTATAAAACTAGGATGAGCTTGATAGCGTAACACAGTTGCCTCGCACTAATAACTGTATAACAAGTTTTAGTTAGCATACATTGGAGAAACTATTCTAAGTTTCATTCGTAAGGAGCATTTAAATACATAAAAATGTCTGCAGTATTACACCCAAGAAAAATGTTCATATTAACTATCCCGTTTGTTTGTCACAAAATGGTGTACATATTTAATTAAAAGCCATAGTTTGGACACTGACTAACATATGTGCAACAAAGTGAGTAAAAACAGTTCAAGAAAATTTAACAAAATGTTAGAAGAAGCAGAACCTCAAATATGATAGAGTGCTCTCGCTTAGGTTATTTAAATCACCATGTAAGTCCCTTATTTTCTCTTTGAGATCAACAATCTTTACACGAAAACTTTGCTGGTTAGTCAGAGTTAATAATAGGTTTAACAAAAGCCCAAATTGTAATGTTTGGCCATTTTGTCTTAACTTTCAACGATCGTTTCCCTTAAATGGAGAAATAAACACAAACAAAATATGTTATATCTATACGATGTTTATTAACTATGGAGACAAACTTTGTAGGAGCAAATCCTATAAACGCAATACCACAAGTGCTTCGTTTTAATGATAATTGGGAAATTTGTTTCACGACAAATCCTGCGCGTGTACGGTAGAAGCCAACTTGTATGTCTGCGGTTGGTTGATCTACCAACGTAATGTAGATGTCAGCCATGGTAATTTATGCGCGATGGAACAAAACTAGCCCACAAAACGAATTTCATAAGTAACTTCGCGGTTGTAACGTCTGTACGAAGTCTTTTAGAACTTAAAGCAAATGGTCTTAATCTTTCTCCAAGGACAGAAGTTTGCAAAGTTGTCTAGTGTTAAGGGAATTAATATCTAGATTTGCAAATAAGAAACTATTAAGTCAATTTCATATTACTGGTATTAATGCAAGTGATACCAGATCTCCCATTTTTAATATATCTTCCTATTTGTATTGTAACTTCGTGTTTTTCAAAATGTTTCATAATTTTTAAAGGTAAAGGCGCAAGAATTTATTTTTAGTTTGACAAGGAACTCCTACATATAACATTGTGTTTTCATTTTATTAAACGGAACATGAAACGATGGGGTAGCAGGAATATTCTTATGTGAGACGGTCCTAATTAAAATCTGAAAGCTTTAATAATAATGTACTAATAATAAGCAAAAAAAAAAGTTTATTTCTATTTTGGGGCACTTCTTTAGTTTTATTCGTTTGTAAAAATTCAGGAAATCCATTACTAAGCTATGAAAACAATTTGCAATTCATCGCAATTTTTGTTGCAGTAAAAGACTAATATTTTGCTTTAATATTAATTTGTTACAGTCAACATACTTTTTCCCCGCACGAAGTTACTTTTAGAAGTGTTTTCAAGAATACAAGTTCGTGAACAACCCCACCGTATCTCAAGATCTTTGAGGGAATATTTTGTGTTATAAAAATACATTTCGACTCATAGCTACCTTATTCTTTGTTTCCTAGGTCGTCCAGGCAGCGTTGAGGTAGTGTTGCTGCCTGCGGTGCGTGGGGATCAGGTTCCTATTCCTGGATTTTTTCCCGCTCTTGATAGGCCTGGTAGGCTCAATCTCGTATTTGAGGACAATTAGAATGCTGCTTTAGGGAAAAGGTAGCGATTGCAATCTCGGAAGCGGCTCTATTATCAACTGTTTTCATTAATATCCAGCGTGGACAAGCAGAAGATGCAGTTCCTTTGAGGTAAGTTTTGACCCACTAGTGATGTCCTAAAGGATCCTACCTGTTTCCCTTGCAGAATCACTAATCCTGTAATGTGATAGTCAACACTTCTGGCTACCATGTAAGGAAGTCCGGATTCGATTCTCGGTAACCTATCGTAGAACTTCTCTCCTGGCTTCAATACTTGAAAGGTAACTTCCTTTTTATACTGCAAAAGGCAATGAGTAACCAGCGCAATATCATCTTGTAAAGAACATGTCTGTATGGGCCGTGACTGTTAAATACGACCCGGATCGAAACGACCCCCGAAATATCGTTTATTACCGGGTCAAAAACCGTTTGTCTAAAATGAAACTACTTTCAGCACAAAATAGATATATTATTCTGGGCATATCCACTTACTTGCAATGTGATTCCAAAATTAATCATAATTCAAAAATCGAAAACTGCCTGATTTTTCAAATTTTATTCAGCCTTAAGTGGTCTGCTCCGAGGGTGTTCCTGAAAAGGTAACTTCTTATTTTGTTTAATATTTTAACTTTTCTGCCACGTACCTAGTATGTAGCTGAATTTTGCATTCGTTGTTGCCTTTTTATCAAAACTGGTCCAAGTCCGGAGGGCGTTTCGCAATTTTAGCCCAAGTCCAATCGCGACGGACCCGGGCTCTGTATTTGTCTCAGGAGTTTAGCTATGACCTTGTGGTTGACACAAGTGAACCTGAGATATCGCGCTCTTGTTTATTCCTCTCATCCTGACGTTTTACACCCTGCTTCAAAAGTGATTTTTCCTTTCTTTACCGGGAAAACAAATATTACGCGAAAGAGCATCACTAATACATTACATCACCACATCAAACAAAACAATTATCATTATACTTTCAATAATATCACTAATGAATTGTGTTTATAGGAGACTCAAGAAACCATACGATGTAATACTGTAGCAACACTGTCACTACTTACAGCCCAACTGCCCTGTAGACAGTAATTTTGAACTGCTGGTATTAATCTGTTTGCATCGTACCAAGAAGCTCGCCACACCACAGCGCGATTGCGTATTCAAGCGCAAAAACATTCTCCTAAGTTAATCACAGTTCATATCTCTATTGCCTAGATATCCTTGTAAGTTGTGTTTTTTACCCACGGCCAAGCGATAAGTGTCAAACCTGTCTTAAGGCTGATCGCCCATCATTATAGCATATTAATAAATCAACTCTTCTAAGAATTATTGCAGCCAGACTTTGACAGACTTTTTGAAACCTCTTAATAAATATTAGCAGCATGATATTTAATCCTCATTGTTACAAATTTGAAGTATTACAAAATATGTATAAAGAAACAAAGATAAAAGCAAGGGTGAAAATAAAATTAAGAAATGGACTATTTTCAAAAGAAATGATTGCTAATAATGGTCTTAGACAATGGTGCAATTTGTACCCCTTACTTTTAAACATTTATATAGACGATAGTCTTACAGAAATAAAACGAAAAAATTCCAAAACGCATTAAACTAAAGAACAACTACACACAATATGAATATGCTACTCTGCAGATGATGTAACAATTACATAAACATATGAAGATTATTTACAAAAAAAAGTATGTATGAACTAGAAGAAACATCAAAGAAATGTGGACTTCGGATTTCAATAAATAGCAAAGATAGTAGCATTCCTTGGTAAACAACCAGTTTGATCAGAAATAGTTTTAAACAACCATACATTAGAGTAAACCAATAAATTTAATTACTTAGGATGCAACATAACTTATTAATAATGAAGATCTAGATAATAAAGTAAATAAATTTGAGTATATTTGTGGGACTTTAGCAACGACACTGAAGAGAAAGATAAGAAAAGAAACAGATTTAAAACTTTACAAACTAATGACTGTACCAGCATTGATGTATAGATGTGAAGCATGGGTGATAAAAAAGAAGGATTGGAATAGAATTAATGCAGCCGAATAGAGACCTAAGAGCAATTAAGAGATGTACAATTATGGACAAAATCAAAAACGAAGAAATAAGAAATGAATTAAATATTCTTCCTATAACTGAAAAAATAGAGGAATATAGAAGCCAATGGAAACAGCATATAAAAAGAATGGATGAAAAACGCTTTCCTAAGCTGCGCTATGAGCACCAGCCGTTGGAAGAAGAAGCGTCAGAAGACCCATGAAGAGATGGAGAGAAACGTGAGGCCGGAACGGAGAAATTCCTAATCCTTGATGATTTCCATTTGAAGTGTTTAACGCCCGCTTTTACTACATGCGGCACGTCAGGCGGTGACACTGATGATGCATGGAGTGAAGATGGAGCACCGGTGGAATGAGAAGGCGGGGGAAACTGGAGAACCCGCAGAAACCAGCCCCAGTGCCGCTTCGTTCATCACAAATACCACATGTGGTTGCCTGAGATCGAACCCGGGCCGCTTTGGTGAGAAGCGAATGGTCTAACCACTCGGCTACGGCGCGGCCTAATCCATGATGATGATGGTGATGATGATGACGATGATGATGATACAAATTTGAAGTAAATTAAACTCATCTTAGTGTTACAGGTTGTCTAATGTGTGTACTGAATACAAATGAGTGTTAAAATAGGCAAACAGTTATATCGCAAATCTCACATTCTTCTGCCATGAGCAGTGTACGGAAACAACGGTCGTAAAAAAGATGGGACGTACTTTCCTGAAAGTAAGCATAGAAATAGAAAGTGTATTTACGGGGTCCGTTGCCAGGTTCCTCTTCGCCACGCATAACATTTTCTAGCTGAGAAAGCGCCAGTCCTACCGAAAGAATACTAATTGCATGTTGGGAAAATCTTGCTCTGCTTTGTTTCACACAAGTGATCTCCTTCCGGACTTGCGATAAGTACATTTCATGAAAAAATTAACACATGCGATATGCAAGTGCGCATTAGAGCTTGCAGCGCAAAACACGTGGAATTATATACGTACTGTATAAGTGTATTTCCTGGAGTCGTAATTACGGAGAACGGATGCTTGCGTGAAGTTTATAGAATTTTGCATTTTTTCTACTACTTAGGGACATAAATCCCTAACAGTTCCAGGCTCAAGGACCCGTCCCAATGTTGGAGCTGCCTGGAGAGGTTGATGAACCACCCGTCGATCAAGCAGCTCTCTGGTGTCCACGTGGAGTACTCTTTCCTTTGAGCAAGCATCCGCGCCATCTGTCCGGGACCACGAAACCTACAGATATACTGAAAAGTGATAAGGAAACAAAATAAAGCGAAATGAAATCGTGCAGCATTCGCCTACCGATAAAATCAAATCATGAAAATGCCAAAATCGCGTAGGGGGTTGACGAAAATGAACTCTGGACCTCCCAAATGCGAGCGTTACACGTTACCGCGGAAATACATCAATCGGTTAGACATACTATATTTAGATGAAATTGGGTATGCAGAGGGGATACCTAGCAGTTCAACAACACTATTGGGTTTTTGGTGCATACAGCCCCGGAGGAACGGATGAGATGAAGGAACCATAAGAGACAGCTGGAGGACAGATTAACGCAGGTGACAGAGACATGCAGAGTTCTCTAACCGTTACTGGATTGACCACCCGCCTGAGAAGCACTCAACGGCAGCTCGCACCAATCCATTGGAGGGTGGCTGGGAGGCTCCAGCGGAAACCCGGAAAAGCTTGACTCGAAGGGCCACCCTGTGAAGGAGCCGAGAGCTTCCACCTCGCAAGCCTCTGCGCCATCTGTCCGCCGTCAATTGACACCGAGCCCGAGGGAGACAAAATGAGAGGAAATGGGAGAAAGGAGAGTAGCGGTAGAAGACACCACACGACCAGGAAAAAACCACAGCCTATTCGCAGAAAATTCAAGATATATGTAGATTTCTTAAAAATGTTACATATTGGTCACAACCGTTACAGCCATTTCTGAGAAAAAATTAGAAATAGCGTTTTTTCAACTATAGGGTAGTTAACGATGAAAAGAATTTTCTTTAAAATCTTTGTGTCCTATCCTTGGAGCATTCTAAACTTAAATACTAGGTTTGGTAGTTATTCAGCTTTTTGTTTTTGATGTATGCTGTTCACACACATACACACACGCACGCACACACACACACATGGAACGTTTTATAGAATTTTATGTGTTGTATTCACATGACTCTCTCTACCCACTATCATTTATTTTATATAGCTTCTTCAGACTATTCTTATGAAAGCTTATTTTTCTCTCAACTTCATATTAATCCAGATAAACGTTTGCAGAAATAGTTTCATTTCAGGTATAAGACGAAACCAAATTCATAGCCAAATATTTAAAAGCACCCGCCTGGAACTTCCATACTCTTTTCACATCACGAGAAACATCGGAATAGCGACAAATAATGGAACAATTCAAACCAATAATAACGAATATCTCGGAAATGGCTGACATTTGAAAAATAATATTATATTTTGAGTAGACCTACATTTTTGTGTAATAAGCTTCTGTCCGTTTTTATGGTTTACTGGATATACCAAATTACACAAAAATCCTTACGAATGAAAAGGACCTCATTGGCTATTACCAGAAAACTTAGGCTATAATTTTTATTTGTCACGCACACATCTTAAATATATGGTATTTCAGTCAGAATCAGTAGAGCCATTTTTGAGGAAATAAAAAATGACATATTTTTCATCTACAGGTAGTTGCTGAGGAGGATTTTCTTGAAGGAAGGCACCAAGTTTGGTGCTTATAAAATATTTTGTTTTTTAAGTGATGCTGTTCACAGAGTCAGTCACACAGACAAATGGGCAGACTGAGACAAACACGAATCTTCTTATTTTATAGCATATTTAATCAAAAGGGTCATTTCAATCGACGCAGCTTTTTACTCTGGTCATATTGCGTTATCCTGTTTACACAAGATGGAAGGTACTGCTTCGGCCATACGTTAACCAGGGATTCTACGTGATCAGTGTAACAAATATGTGCAATAGAATTATTGTCAATAAAGAGCCGTTTCGCCGAAAAACAATTTTCATATTTGGAGCTTCTTGAGGAATGGATATAAATGGTTTATTATTTCACTAACGGTAGTCGCAAGTATTGCATGAACAATTCTGTCATGCATTTTTATCTTAATTCGAATGAATTTAGTCACAATTTAATGTTAAAATGTCATTGAAAGTTTAATTTTTCGGAGCCATTTGGCAACGTCACGTTGACATTAAACCATGAGCAGATTAATCCAAATTGAAATAAAAAGATATTACAGCATTTCTCACACAGTCTCTGGGCGACAGTTGCTCAAATGATAAACCGTTCATCAAGAGGCTAGATTGATCCAAATATTTCAAATATTTGATACAATATTTTTTTTCGGTGAAACGGTTCTTTATTAACAATAATTGTATTGTACACATTTGTTACACTCGTGTAGAATCCCTGGTTAACATATGGCCGAATCAGTACCTTCCTCCCGGTATATACTCAGTAATTGAGTAAAAAAAAAAAAGCTACAGGAATATAGGAGAGGGTTTTAAAACAATCTATTTCACTGAAATGAAATACTACACAACTATGGCCGTCATGTCAGTAGAAGTCATGAAGAAGGCCGTAGCGTTGTACGACGTACTTACAGCTTCTTATGTCGCCAACATGCTAATGCAATGAATGCTTTTTAAAACATATGAAGAGTGGGTGAACACCCGTTACCTAGGTAGGCAGGGGTTAACCTTGAAACAAATTATAGATTCTGTAACTAAAAAGCTACCTTCTGGATAAGTAACACTCCCACATTTACCTTGAAGTAACCTTTGTTGTTTGTATTGAAACTCGGTCACGGTCTGGGCTTGAACAGAGACCTCTCGAGCAGAGAATAATGAAGGGAGTGTCAATCTCTGCGGTTTTTATTTTAGCCGCGTCATTAATGCGCCGTTATAAACACCACACCTGTTAAAACACAAACGCCTCTTCCTTACCAGCTGACTGATTAATCGAAATGTCCGGATAAAAACCATTACCTGGTGCTGGCTTCTTAAACACATTTAAGCCACCAGCAGAATGAGAAAGTTACCCATGGTTCCTATACCAAAAAATCGAGTTTTCACACTGAAATTGCTACCTCTGAATTCCAGGTTTCTGACTTTCTGTTTCACGTGAGTGTTTATTAACGATTCTTTGTTCCACATCTTCAAAGAGGTTGTAATAAAATAACGTTTATTTCACTTTAATTATTCCTTCAAACATATAGGTATCAGTTTATCAATTAAGCAGCAACACAAAGGTATTCATAGAAAAAAGGAAACCCTATAGAAAATGAACTCGTACACATAGCAACATTAAGGCTTACAGTAAACGTAGACAAATTACTATAATAAGTATACCTACCTTCGAGTCCCTGGAAAAACAGGAACGCATCGAGCGCTGTTTGGGCCCAACATACATGATAGTGGCGTATGGAGCTTCTCGCACCTATGTATCAATAACGCAGTACTCTTTCTAGCCATTCCACCCTCCCATTGTTTTATTGTTTTCGTTACCTCGATATTGCATTTTGTGATAGTCTTCCTCTACCTATCATAGGTAAGTAAAACGAATAACTGGTGAACTGTTTCATCTTTACGAAATACTGCAAATGTGCAAAACCTGACAGAAGCAACTTCCTTGTAAACCTGTGTAACCTGTCTCTTAAACTTCACAATAATGAATTTGTAACATATTAATCATTGTCTCTTTAAGAGGTGGAATCAGGACTGAAAAATTCAATGTCATAGCCGGGATTTGAACCACGGATCTTCCGCTTATCGAGCGGCTGCTTTAACTACTAAGCTACCATGGCCAACTTGCCAGTACGACATTAAATTCCCCAGCTGATTCGTACTCGTATGGCATTGAATTTTTCAGTCGTGATTCCAGCTCTTAAATATTGCCCACACACGACTTGTGTGTTTAAAAGCACCAGCAGTAAGCTTGTTGGCATAGTACGTAAATAATAATTGTCTCTTTGTATTGCCCTTCTGGAGGAGGTAATTGCTAGCAGTATATAACACAGGTATGGGTTAAAGCGGCGCTGGGGTGGGTTCCCCCCACCACCTCATTCCACCCGTGCTCCATCTTTATGTATCATCAGTAAAGCCACAATTTTTAGTACCGCATCGTGTGTAGGAGTGTCAGTTATCCCGTGAGTGTGTTTGCCCAGACCGAGAGGCCAGCCATCAGTACTGAACGAACAGCCCCATGCACACGGTAAGGTGACTAAGAATTGTGGCTTTAATCATCAGTCACCTCCCTGCGGTGCCGTATGTAGTAAAAGTGGGCGTTAAACACTACACAAAAGTATAGGTTATACAATGCAGCGGGACACCTCGCACAATGCGACCTACATAAAGCCATTATGGCTATCACCCCCAGGAAGAAGGAGTTAAGACCCTTGCATCATGGCCTAAAGCAACCAATGAGATGGCCGTGGCTTCGTACAACGATAAATAATGTGACATAGACGCGAGGTGTAGTGAGACTTTCTTTGGTGCTCTTTGTACAACGAAGTGTGTAAATGTTAAATAAAAGTTTTTCTCGATTAAAGCAGTAGATAAAATAATAACATTTTAGGTATAAGAATAGTTCAGAAAGCGAGTAAAGTCAGTTTGCAATATTGGAGGAGCTTTCAACCATCACGGTCCAGAGCTTGGTTAAGTTCATTATATACGTCATCTGACTTCTGGGTCGTTGATAATAGATATTATTAATAACTAATAAGAGGGGATTCGCAATAAATCAGCTAAGTCGCAGTGCTGGGCAGTCGCTCTCGCGCTATCAAACTAAAGTAAACTATGCTACACTAAACTCCGGGATATAGGTACGAGTATTAACTGCAACTTGCATGTCGAGTCAACTGTTTGAAAACCAGCTCCCAACTACATACATGTGTTCCTGTTTGCTGCAGTTGCAGAACCGTAACGAGACGTATGCTGTCCATGGAACCACATGCCTGTCAGTCTACTTTCTCAGCTATCCTGCACGTGAAAAACAAGATCAGAAACAGGTTTCATAATGCTCCGAACACCCGTAAGAATAGGAAGAACATTCACCTTTAGAGGTTCCACAGCTCTATGAATCGTATATTAATATGCTTGATGATAGGTCAGTAATACATTTTAATACCTTTGAGCAGCAGTCCACAAAAAGTAGGTTTGTGTACAAGTGTCTGTTGTTTCTGACATAATATCGTAAATTATCTCCGCAACACAGTAATTTTTAGGACGCAAATAACACTTTTGAGAGATTTGAAAAATATGAAACTCAATGACGTCTATATTTTAAAAGGAGCATATTTCAGTAAGCATAATTGTTTTGCAAAATCATTTTGACTAACGCGAAATATCTGCATTAAAACCAATGTTTTCAAAGGGATAAGCAGCAGCAGAGTGGCAGGTGTGTTAGGCGTGAGTTCATGAGAAACAAAACTACCGACCTAAAATAACGCTTAGAACTGGTGTAGCACATGTGGGTTTTTTTAAGAAAGCTTCATTATAGTTTAGTATGAACACACAAAGAACTCTGAAGGTATGTTTCAGGTACAGGTGAATGCACTGATTTTTACCCGTACAGTAAGTAAATAAAAGACTTAAGAGCCAATCAATTACCAAGCCAGGCTATCAGAAAAAATGATGGGATGTAGGTACGTTAGGTAAGTGAGTTTCATTCATATTTCGGATAATGCTGCGGGTAATACTAGTAGTTCTTCCCTTCCATTGTTTTACATATTTTTATTTGGATATGAGAGCCATTGGAATGCAAAGATTGATCTTCAGGATCTGCATTTAAGGGCAAGTGCAAGACAGATAAATACAGCTATGGTTATACTGTTTCTGTTCTGTTCGTTTATGCCCTTTAGTACATTCATCTATCTATATTTTACTTTCGGTGCAGCTTAACCTCAGAGAGAGAAGGATAGAGGGTTTTGTCTTCCATCCAAAAATTCGATTTTTATATTCCATCAGAAATGCACGTTTTATAACCCCACATAAAATGGTTTTAGAAAAATGGTACTTGAACCTCGTTGTTCACGCGCCAAAAGAAGTTACGCACCTGCAAATATATTCTCTTTTTCTTTCATATTGTATTACTTAAAGATATTATTGCGATTTCTATTGCGAATATAATAAGAGAAAAAGAGTGGGAGACTACGGAGTTCAGATTATGTTTTATAAAGCAAGCTAAAGATTGGCAATATTGTATTTTGTTTTTAACATTTGCTTCATCTTAATTTTAAGTGAAGTAACACTAAATGACCGTCAACATAACTGGCAACGTCATCAGAGCGGATATCAACTTAGGTTTATCTAATTCCTGTGAACACGCACAAAAATTAACCCGTATGTAGTCGCTTGTGTTTTCATAACGGTACTAGTCGCGCGGGGTGTTTTCTGTCATCCCAAACAAAAGCGGCTCTAGTTTCATATTTGTGCAACATATCATTAGTATAAATATGTTTACGGAATAAATTACTCTTTAGAATGCTACCTCACCTTATATGACTGTATTTTTTATATTAATAAAGTATATTAAATTACTTTTTTGAAGCACATGCAGTATTTCCTAATTGCTTACAACCTTTGGTAAAATTATTTGTTTCTGGTATTCTTTGAAATGTACTACTAATTTAAACCATTAAATGTATCACTAAATATTTATTCTGTCAACTCATACAAAAGTTTTATTAATTTAGTCACTGTAACTGGCGTTATCATAACACTTTTCACATATATTTTTCATTGCTTTAGACACATAGCTCTTAAATATCGGGCAAGTGCAATTTAACGTTTATGTCTTTACTCATGTTATATCTTGCAGAAGCTTCCATATTTTTTCTTGCTGTACTTCGTAAGGATCCATTGCTGAATTAACCACACACAGTGACAACAGACAAGGAATACCACTGTAAGCTTTCTCAGCGCACACTAATGTAAAGAGTCCCGCGAGGTGTTGACAATACCCTACAGGAATATTATTGAGTATTTTCCTTGAACTCGAGCTCCCATTATTGATTCTATTTTTACTCAAGGCTCGCACATTACTTCCTAGAAAGGTATCAATGATTATGAAGGTACACTCCTATTCATTATATAGTAATACATCAATAAGGATGACTAGTGTGTTCTGAACAACCCGCGTGACCACTAAATGGTTAAGAGAAGTCATTTGGAAAAGCAAACTTCTATGTGAACGGCTTGTGAGTAGCTATGAAAAGGAGAGATGATGGATGGAAGAAGCCATTGATTGTTTATATCATGTTTTAATAAAGGAATGCATATAAAGGGATATGCAAATGTTCTCTTTAATGTGAAGGGTTTCCCGAGAACTGATAATATAACGTCCTTAAGCAGGGAATGCAATAGAAGTTTGGCATAAGTAGTACAAGAGAAAGAAGTTGGGTCAGGAAAGTGCAGCAAACGGAAGGTTAAGATAGGGCATTAACAAATTAAATTCAGTACCTCATGTAGAACAATAGTTAATATATAGTTTCTTGTTGTTGTTGTTGTTGTTTTTTTTTTTTTGTTTTTTTTTTTTTTAAATTTCACTGGGGAAAGTTTTCTTCGTGCATTATTTTTGCAGAGTTCCAGAACCTGGTAGATTTTAAAGATGAAGTAACCAAACCAACTTGGAAACTTTAGTACGAAAGGTAAAAGGAAGAAGAAGACAGGAGTCTTCAAAAGACTTCTCAAGAGTCCTCGTTTCTTGAACTTCCTCTAAAAAGAAATTACGGTAATTACTGCAGCAGTACATATAGAACTGTGCGGTCATACACAGGAGCAAAATCGATGTGATGTCTGAGTTCAGCAGCAAGAATAGCGGCTGATGGCTTCTGCCATAAAAGTTGCGTAATCCGCTGAAATAAAGTGTTTTACTCTTCCTCGCTATGCTTGTTACAGCGTTCAAATTCACGAACGAACAAGCACCATAATTTCACACGCAATGTCTTCTGTTAGCACTGTGAAAGAAGCGAAAGATCCGGATTTAACCCTTCGCGTGCAGGTCAGTAAATTGCGATACGATGAATTGCATGACCCTCGACATTTCGTTGTTGCACCTGTGGAGGCATGGAATTCCCATTCCTGTCACAAGGTCAAGTTGGCATAACCTATCCACCGACACCAACTAGAAAAAGAACGGTTAAAATACTCAAATAGTACCTATATTATCTACCCTCACCAAGTACGGAGGAAGTATTATATTCGCCCAAAAAACTACTTAAAGTCCTATCTAGAAAGTTAGTTTTGTGGCTCCTCGCGTTAACGCTCAGAAGGACAAAGATCGTCTTATCTCCGCAATTATTGCGTATATGATAATTAAGTTTCAAAACAAGAAACAAGAAAGTGTAAATAATCACCTAAAAATAAATGTCTGCAGAATTCATTTTTAGATGTCCATAGCTGACAACGGCGCTTAAGAGTAGTTTTCACACAACAGCATAAGACAATACTTTAGCATGAAATTCTTTGTAGTATAGTTTGAAATACGTTGGTGTGGATTTTTATATCCATAAACTCATGGCTGACATACATAGAGTAGTTTTATAATCAGTTTATTATAATTCCACACCGCACATGCAATAAAGTAAGTGTTACCGAAATTAAACCTTTATTTTCTTTACATGTATTTATCGTAGATAAAGGAAGGGAAGGCACTTTAGTGAGCTGGTGGAATCACTTCGTTCCCCGAGTCTCAATTCTGCATCTTACATATCATTGGCACAGCAGTATGCAAAGTACAGGTGGAAATCAGACGACCGCCGTCAGAAGCAGAGAGGTCATTCAGATATACAGAGAATGTGTAATACTAACCATTAAAGAAAATCGCATGACTGATCCATGTACAGTATTTATTTTCCCGTGTTATTTAGTGGCTCTCTTTCATCAAAAAGCAGTGTTTGGTGTAAGAGTATTAAACATTATTCAAAAGGTCTCATACTTTCTCTTTTGCTTCTCTAGACATGGACACACAGCTAATTGAATGTCACACTGGTAAGTTGGCCATGGTAACTTAGTGGTTAGAGCAGCCGCTCGATAAGCGGAAGATACGTGGTTCAAATTCCGGCTATAGCATTGAATTTTTCAGTTCTGATTTCACCTCTTATAATAAATATTTCTATAAAGGTATGTCCGGAAACAAATACCTGTTGAAATATGAGTCATCTTACTTGTGTTGAGTATTTACACCAGACAATGGACTTCATCCAACAAGCGAACTCTGGTGAGAACTTTACTGTCACAAACGTTTAACAGAACCATTGTTGGGTAAACATTCATAAGCACCAAACGGGAGTTGTGATGATTACTGTCATTCTCTCCTCTGGTAACATCTGCAATGATCCATGTGGTTACAATGAATTTTTACACATGCTTCAACTCCTCTTCTCAGAGAATCCAGAGCTCTTTCGAACACACCTGGCTGCTCTCAGATTTAGGCACATGCGTTGGTCACGCGCTCTAGTAACGTATGCACATGGTCGATGGGTTTGGCATACACAAATGTCTTTAAATGTCCACATAGCCAGAAATCCAATGGATTGAGGTTCGGCGACGAGAGAGATCATGCTACTGCGCCTCCTTGACCAATAGAAACCATTGTCTGGTGTAAATACTCAACACAAGTAAAATGGCCCATATCTCAACATGTATTTTTGGACGTATGTTTATAGGAACATTTATTCTAGGTTTGCCCAATCCCAATTTCTCCTGCAATATCATACACTGTTTTTAAACATCCTGTATGTTGCATCTTTTTGTTATAGTCCATGATTATCACTCACATGTGAAACTGGTATGGCCATCACCTTTTATAATTGTTCTCGCTTTTTGAAACCTTATATTCAAATACTGGGTAACTTTTAGAGGCATATATCGTTTGCAAATACCCTTACTTATGTTATATTTGAATACTGTTATCGTTTCTTTGTTTTGGTTATTTTTTATTGAAAATACATTTTGTGGTATCATTCATTGCTACCAAAATTTCTAATGTTGTCGCCTCGTACCCACAGATAACAGTATTATTTTTAAGGAAGCTCTAGGACATGGATCGATTGCACATGCATAAGTCAATAATGGTTGACAAGTAATTTATTGAATAATAAATGGTAATAACAAACGTATATGAAAAGTGAACTTAAGAATACTTGCAAGCTAAATTTACAACCCTTCGAATGCAAGTAAACGTCAGCCTTATTGCGTTAAATGGGGGTTGTCCTCCTTTACTTGAATTGCCTTGCTGGTAAAATCTATAACTAAAAAGTCATCTTCATACCAAAACTTGTATAGCATTCTCAAAATGACACATTCATCACAGATTTTTGACTTCCACCAATATTCATTTTGCTATAATCAAACTCCTCTGTCAATTATAAAGCAAATTATTATGCTTAACCTAAGCTAAACTAAGCCCCGGCACAACAGCCCATGAAGAGCCAAGCCTTACCGCCCAGACGCTGCGTCCCCCACCTCGGCCCACTGCAGGCGTCATTGGTGGGGTGCAATATTGGAGGGTGGTACGTGGTCAGTGTCCCGATCCCTCTCGGCCAGTTATGTGGTCTTCACGACCTGGAGCTGCTACTTTTCCATCAAGTAGCTCCTCAATTGGTCCCCCCGGGACTAACGAGGCTGAGTGCACTCCGTGCCAGACCTCCCAGAGGGGATAAAATCCCCATGTTGGTACCGGGGATCAAACCTGGCACAGAGGCAAGATTATGCTTAACCAGCTGCATTAAATTTACTGCATTGTACCTTATTTGAATCACTACCTATACCCAAGTAAAATCCCCAACAAAGCGATAAATGGAAATCACCCATCCATTACTTGGCACACATTTTACGTATACAGTTCCGTAAATAAATTGAACTATAATCTAATTTTCTCATTTATATTTTTACGATTAAAGCAGTACTATTTTCGACCAAGCTCCTACTGATCGGCAGATAATTTCCTGTTTCGGAAATCTCACTAATATCTGCTCGGACCTATAAGTAGAAACTAACCACACACAACGCGTAACTTCTAGATAAGCCGATTACGTTTCTGAATGATGATGAATACTAGCTAGGCTTTGTTGATGTTGACTCTATACTGCCTATAATTCTAAGAAACAGTCTGTCAACTTTCACGGCTTTAATAGATATTAAATTGTATGTGTGTAAAATAAATCTTTTTCGCATAGTTCGGACACCATTTGGTACTTCACAGAACTTACATGGAACACCCAGCGAGATGTCTCCAAGGTAACCTTATCATCCATGACGATTTCAGTACCCTTTCATCTCGTTTCCCTCTCATTTTTCAGTGTGCTTATAAGTTTCATGGCGTACCTGCCTGCCTACCTACTCACCTACCTACCTGCCTACCTGACCTACCTACACATCCATCCACCCTCCTACCCACCTACCTACCCAACTACCTACCTACCTACCTACCCACCTACCTACCCAACTACCTACCTACCTACCTACCTACCTACCTACCTACCTACCTACCTACCTACCTACCTACCTACCTACCTACCTACCTTGGTTTGGTTTGGTTTGGTTTAAGGGCGCTCAACTTCTAGGTCATCAGCGCCCTTAAAAGATCCATGGCAATAGCCAGATATAAATTTCACTCAAAAAATAAAAATACTAGCAACAAGGAAAGTTTACAAAGGTAAAAATCAGTGGCAATAGCCAGATATGAAACAAGGTGATAAATATGTCCAAAAGCAGAAACAGATAATTAAAAAATTTAAATCCTCAAGTTTATATTGCACTCCGCTAAAAAATTAAAAACTCTATCAACCGCTGTTTTGTCGTCCGCTAGGACCTCTGCAAGTCTGGCAGGCAGCTGCAGAGAATCCCGAAGGTGCGCTAGAGAGCAACACTCTAGCAGCACGTGGCGAACCGACAAAACGTTGTCACACAGCGGACATAGAGGCGCAGGGTCCCTTTTAAATAGGTAACCGTGCGAAAAATTGCAGTGCCCTATTCTTAATCGAGCCAAACTAACCTCCTCGCGACGAGAGCTACCTACCTACCTACACATACACCCACCCACACACCCACCCTCCTACCCACCTACCCACCTACCCACTCATCTACCCATCTACCTACCTGACCTACCTGACATACCTGACCTACATACCTACCTACTCACCTACCTACCGCAAATACGTTACATATATTTGAGTTGGTGGTTTCCTGTCATAGAAGAACTGGTTACCGTTTGTTTCTTAGGGAATTTTTTTTCATGGAACTGTAACTTGAAAACGTAATTCCTGAAGTGGTCCAAACAATTTTCGTTATAAGCTTCTCAAATAAATCGCAATTCGCTTGCATCATAAGCAATCGACTGACGCAATGCGTAGAAGCATTTGACTCCAGCAATCAAATAACGTTATTGTCCGTCCTTGATTTTGTTCCACGCCATTAAAATGTAACACTAAGGCAGTAAGGAATGCGCTTTCTGTTGCCATAAAACTGCAATTTGGTCTTGGTACTGTGAGGACTTGGCATGCGATGTTGTATTGTGAATTCTTTGCCGCACGTGGAAGTTTAAAGAAGGTGAACCAATTTTCAGCCAGAGAAATCATAAATGTTTATCGTCGTCGTTATTACTGTTACTGCCTGTTTCGTTTCTGTCCTTTTATTGTTCTTTCCATCTTTTTCCCGTCGGTCAATAGATTATCGTCATTTTGGCTTATAGGAGACCTAGTTTAGAATTGAGAGAGCGTTGTTTAGAATTGCCATCTGGTTTTCTGTGAAGATTGTCTTTGCGTCTATTTCATCTTTCAGCTTCCATTTCGGTTGAACATTTTTTTTGCCATGAGACAACATAACGCAACAATACGATTCGGTATCACTGTCACACTACTGAAATAAGCTTTGCATTTGAAGAGTCGGAATAAGTTCTATTTTTGTAATTTCAAGGCTCGCATTACTTTCTGAAGTTATAGTTTTTTCCTTTGACTGAAAGCGATAATATAGAAATATTAGAACTGCGTAGTTTTCTAAAATAATACTATGCAGTTTTGTAAAAGAAAACATTCTGTGCAAACGAACATTTTGACAAGTTCTTAATTTACTTTTCTGCCATTGCATATAACCCTTTTACAGTAAGTCGCTCTCTTGTTCTTTTAAATGTTTTAGGGTAGTAGGTAATGACCAGTGCTTAAAGCGAAGAGGAAAGAAAATAAACTCGGAAATCTCGGAGGATCCGTGGTTTAAATCCCGGCTATGGCACTGAATTTTTCAGTCCTGATTTCACCTCTTAGACATTGCCCACACACGGCTTGTGTGTTTAAAAACACCAGCAGTAAGCCTGTTGGCATTAATAAGTAATAAACTTGTAGTGTTACTAGACTTTACGTAGTGACGTCGCAGGTTACAAACAACTCCCATCACTCGCACAGTCTGTTGCCACTTGCAGACAACACATACAAGATCATGTTTACTTGCCGATGTTGTTTACAATCTTGGTTGAGCGTAGATAACCTGAAGCAAGGTAATGAGAATTCCTATACCTGGAATGAGAAATGTGGAAGACATTAAAATACTTACTGATCCTATTCCAATGTAACCAATTATTTTACCTTTAATAATATGGTTAATTCATTTTGACGATTTTGGAGGAAGTACATTAAATTGAATAATCTTTTTAACCACCTTATCCTATTTGTTTGCCATTTGTTATAAAGATTATACATACCGTATTTTATCGCATAAAGCCCCCCCCCCCCTCGCATATTTCCCTCCCCTATGATTTTTCATCACTAAAAATTATTTACCTATTAAACATCGCATAATTCCCTCTCCTGGTTCGTTCTTATTGGAGCGGCCTTCAAATGACTTGACAATGGACAACAATCGACGCAGCGGCGCCTGTCACGAACAACAATGGGCGCAGTGCTTGCCACAAAAATACTCGAATTGCCATTGTCCCAACGTATCATAAAATTGAAATGTGAAGTTGCAGACGTGTTTCTAAGTCAGTTTGTTACAAGTCGTCATATTGTTAAGAAGAGTTTTAAAAAAAAATGATATTTATTGTGCCATTAATGGTTCTGACTACATCTTGTGGAATAGAAGATGAAGATGTTATCTGAGCCAGATATAAATGAAAATAGTGATGATAGTGACGAAAGTGAGACGACAGAATAGTCAGAGAAAAGAAACAATGAAACAATACATTGTAGGCCCAATGAAACCGTGGTATGTATCCAGTTCATTCACAAATTACTGTTTACCAATATAACTTTTACACAATACTACATGGTTTCCCTTCCTTTCTGAATTCCTAGAAGCACCACCCTCCCCAGTGTTTTCAAGCAAATTTTTCGAGAAAAAAAGGGGAGAATTACGCGATAAAATACGGTATTTGTTGAGAAACTTTAACTACCCATCTGAACTAATGCATTCTATAGAATTTAAATTAGTCCAATGAGCTTAAAATTTCTCGTTAGTTTTTGTAGATATACTTTCTTCTAGAAATAATTATTCATTCTATTCTCCGTTAATACACAGAAAGGTATAGCTCATCTTCTTTCTAAAATCGCTTCCCGTACAAACCACAAGCAAAATTTAACTTAACATTGACAATTAATTCCAATTAGCATCTAGATACACAACACAGGAAAAAAATAAGATGATATTTCCAATGGAGTCCGTGAACGTATCAGACACTGTTGCCCATGAACTTGAAAGGATTTTGGATGTATTTTAAGACACTGACATATCTCTTGAGCAGCGATGTCCAACCTTGTCTCTTACGTAATAAGTTGCTGCTTCCCCACCTCCGATCTTCAGTCGGAGGGTCCGTTACCTGTGACGTGTAAAATCACAACTAGACAGTCAATATCCATTGACGGACACAAACAGGCGATTCCATGGCAGCATCTAAGTCATACCTTGAACTTTCTGGGAATGTCCTCAGAAGACCCCTTCATTCTGGATGATTTCTGCATTAATGGTAAACAGTAAGAGCTTACTTATGTTATTCGTTTCTTTATCTCTTGGCTCAGTGAACCTCAAAACACATATTTCTGGTGAAATCTCAATATTGAGCCTTTGGGTACAATACCTACTGTAACATTAAAAAAGAGAGGGAGAGAAAAAGGGTACATTATAATTGATCCGGCCTCTAGTCAAATATAACTACCCTTTAAACGCTACCCTAGTGTAGCTCTAAGGGATACGAAGGACAGATGGTACAGTGATTTATACACGTTTAATTTCACAATCTACTTAGAATTTATTATCAAGTGAACCCACGAAGATTTTGTTTGATCTTACTCTGTTAAAGTACGACTATTGCTGACGTACGCTGGAAGTCGTGTTTGACAAATATTTCAAAACTCGAGGCCGAAACTTAACGATGTACCAAGTTAAACACAGAAAATAGCGATATAACTATGCTGGGCAAGTTGAAAGTGAACGAAGACAAAATCAGACAGTTAGAAAAATGGGGATTAGCAAAACTATGAATAATTTCGATATTGCATTAATTTGCGAAACTGTGCCATTAACCACTCACTGTAAAAACAGCAGAGACTGGATCCCATAACATGAAACAACCTTACTTAGAGTGCTAGGATATACTGTTGTAAAGCTAAATATCTCTTGTGAATAGATATTATTTCACACTTATAATATAAACATATGAATAAGTTATAAAATAATATTTAATTTCTGGCTTCCACTTACATTCTATAGGAAAGTGGTAGAGAAAATTAAGAGAAAGTATAAAAATAAAACAGAAAGAAAGGAATGCAAGTTCCGCACATTTATCCTTTAGTTCCATAATCACGTTGCACTTAGCTAAAGAGAGAAATAGAAATTCGAAATAACTATACCCCCTTATTGCATAATGTAACTTTTTTGTACAAATTAATGCGCAAAACTGAATTACGTGCATTAAATAATAACGTATACCTATCCGTGTTTTACCATAAATTTGCAGCAAACAGTAGTCGAGATATTATCAGTTAACACGCAAACTAAGGTTTATTAAGACTCTGAGCAGAGGCGAAGTTGAAACTCCCACTGCTTGCAACATTGATGCAGATGGTACACAAAAAAATTCGAGTACACACTATCATTTAATCACTCTGTATTCGGTACTGCGAAGGATGCTTTCATTATAAATAGGCAATACTTATGGATGCATTGAAAAGGAAAGGAACTAGCAGAGGTAAATTGCCTTATATGTATTGTTAAGCCATTACATTGCATAAAGTAGCTGTTTAAACCTGTTGATGGTTAAGTATTAAAAGTAAGAATCAGGAAACCTATCAAAACCGAGTAAAGGCATGAGATTTACGATGAAACTGTATCCTTAAAATATTGTAATTTCAGTCTTTCTGAACAGGCCACTGCTAGTAGAAGTTTCTGGTATCTCTTGCATCAGAGAAAGTGAAATATGTAAACCGTTTTACATTGTTTTACATTGGCCTTATACGCAATTTACAGCGGCATGATGCCTAATTATTATTATTATTATTATTATTATTATTATTATTATTATTATTATTATTATTATTATTATTATTATTATTATTATTATTATTATTATTATTATTATTATTATTATTATTATTATTATTATTATTATTATTATTATTATTATTGTTCTTGTTCTTGCTCTTGTTCTTGTTGTTGTTGTCATCACCATCATTATTATTATTAAACCGATAAACTTCCCTTCACTTAGTTCATAAATCTGATTGTAGAGCGAGAAATTCAAACTGCAGATACCATATCTCGTGAGATTCATGATAGCTAACTGAATATGAAGAGACAATATCACTGGTATAATACTTCTTCATTGCGATAAGAGATGCAAGCTGCATAGGCATTTCCTCCTACATCAAGCTCAGGAGATTGCTTCGCACCCAACAGTCTTTAAAGATTAACGTTAAACAGTGGCACAAATAAATAATAATTACCAACCGGGTTACGTAAACCCGGGAGATAAAGTACTTAAAATATTGTAAGTGGCCCTTGCGGTATTTATCTCTGATGTGAGATTCCCTTGTGGTCTAATCGGGAAAAGTACGAATCAACTGGGGAATTTAATGTCGTAATGGCAAGTTGGCCATGGTAGCTTAGCGGTTAAAGCAGCCGATAAGCGGGAGATCCGTGGTTCAAATCGCGGCTATTGCATTGCATTTTTCAGTCCTGATTCCACCTCTTAAACAGTGGCATATATTTTGGTCACGTTTATTTTCTACGTTGTAAGAGATAACAACGGGTGATGATGAGAAATTCCTTATTTTCTAGCCTAAACAACAAGCATAATCCAAGAATAAAAAAGAATAACATTTTAGACAGTTCCTTCAAGTAGCTCATATCAGTTTTTCTCATACCACTTCTACCATATTGTCGGCATTGAGATGAATTTAGTACCTACTTTCGTGACTTAATTTCCTTTACAGAATTGCTTCAGTTTTTTAAACAACAATATAGCTATTAAGCGGAAGATCTGTAGCATTGAATTTTTCAGTCCTGATTCCACATCTTAAAACTAATGTAGCTATTATATCATGCAGACGTTCATTTATGTAAATGAACTTGTATTGATGACTTTTGCTAATAAGAGTAATTTCATGAAGAGTGGATTCAGAGATTTGTGGGAAATGAAGTTTGCATACAGAATCTGCACGGTTCAATTTTTTAATGGTTTAATTGTAATGGCCAAGCCATTTGTTAGTGTTTATGTATCTTGGCATTATATCACGCGTTAAACCCTCGGGTAAACTTGGGAAAATACTCTGGTCAACCCTTCAATTAAAGGTGTTATGCGCCGCTAGCATTGAAGAGAAGCACACAACCTTATTATTCAAATGTTGCGTACTAAATGTTATATGGTTATGGCATTCAGTGTATGACGCAGTCAGTGAGAACATGCGCATATTTTTCTTATTCTGTGCAGATAGCTTCCATACTGGTTTAGTAAAAAGAGAAAACAAAAGCAACTGAATAACTAGGATAGGACTACAGCAAGAGTTTATTACTTGTGTCATTTACATTTACCAATTTGATTGTTAGCTGTGTTGAATGTTAACAATGATATTCTGTGAATGAAGGGTGGGCCAACAAATCTTACATTTGTTGCTGCACCACAGAGGATTCCACAAGTTTGTAGGTAACTTTCCTGTTTTGCATTGATAGAATGTTATAATCTGCCCCTGTTTCTGCACTGAAAAAAAAATATTATTGTAAAATCTACCAAGTTACAACTCTGACTAAATTTGTAGAATATAATCTTTAAATACTAACGCACGGTATATTGAGAAGGTAAATAAACAGGAACTGTATATGTATGGAAGTGTATTATTTATTTATTTGTTTGTTTGTTTTTTGTTTGTTTGTTTGTTTGTTTGTTTGTTTCTTCGTTTCTTCGTTTGTTCGTTCGTTCGTTCGTTCGTTCGTACGTTTGTTCGTTTGTTCGTTTGTTCGTTTGTTCGTTTGTTCGTTTGTTCACTTGTTCGTTTGTTTGTTTGTTTGTTCGTTCGTTCGTTCGCTCGTTCGTTCGTTCGTTTGTTTATTTATTTACTCGTACTTGCAATGCCACTGATCTTTAGTTGGACGTTAAATTTTAATAGGAGAAGTGGGCGCTCTCTGTGTTAAAGGTATGAAATTTATATTCCTGTTTCTCCGGTGTTATTAATTATTAAAACCTCGAAAAGCTTTATACTCTTCGTACTTCTCATTTTTGCATAATTTTTTGTTTTACAAAAGGTTTCTCTTTCTATTGCTGATAATAATTAAAACCCAAGAATTATATAGGTCTAGTAACTTAAATGGACCTGAAATTTTAGAGTACTCTTCAAAAGTGTCTTGTAACATTTAAGTTAAGAGCACATCAACGCACGATTTAATAATACTGATAAGCATATTGTACTCTTTTCGCAGAAACCGCAATTAGTTCATATTTTATATTTTCAGCAGAGTTATTACTGTGAAACTGAATACTTTTAACAAGATGAATACAAAGCGAATCAGTTTGAGCCAGGTTGCGTAAAATATTCTCTTAGAGAAAATAAATAAATGAATTAGAAAATTGAAAGTTGGATCTGGTGTTTGGCTTTCGCCACAGAAGTTAACATTCAAATGAAGTCGATGTGTTCAAGTGTTAAGCTATTTGTAATGATTTGTTAAGAGTACCGTAAGAGTTAATTCATTGGATAAATGCACAATTAACCGATCAAACTTCCGTTAAATTGAACCCTAGTAGTAATTTTCTAACCTTTTCCTGTATGTACAAAGCAAATGTATGACCGTGCCTTTCCAATCGGGCCTGCCATCGAAGGAGACTTTTACTTTCTCTACTAGTAAGTAGAGGGAGTACTGTATTCCACCCAAAAACTCGGCGTCAAGATTTCAACCGAAATATATGTTCTGAGGCCCCCTGAATAAAATAAACAATTTTTAGAAAAAGGCCCGTGTCTGTGTGTGTGTGTGTGTGTGTGTGTGTGTGTGTGTGTGTGTGTGTGTGTGTGTGTGTGTGTGTGTGTGTGTGTGTGTGTGTGTGTCAGGCTGTGGACAGCATAACTCAAAAACGAAAAGTCGGTTAAAAACCAAAGTTGGTATTTAAGTTTAATGTCATTCAAGGATGCGACACGAAGATTTTTAAGAAAATTCTTCCACCTTAAGCTACCCTTTACATGGAACATTTCTCAAAAATTTTGATTTTCTTGAAAATGGCTTTAACGATTTTGATTAAAATGCCATATGTTTAAAATATTTTTATGACAAAAGAAATGTATATTTTGAATTTTCTGGCTATAGCCTATGCTGAAACACACAATTTATGTCCCAATGAATGTTTTTGTAGAGTGAACCATTTCGGAGATATTCCTTGTTATTTGTGTCAGTTTCGGAAAACTAAACTTTCGTCTAATGCAACATCCTGTTCAATTTTTTTATATGTTAAGTGTGCAAGGAGAACGGAATCTCAGAGCTTTAAAAGATTTGACTATCCCTCAAAGCCTACTGTATTCTCATATTCCCCTTTTAGCTACAAGGAAATAAGCAATAGGATTATTTCTGCAAATGTTTATCTCAACTAACACTAAGAAGATATAGGAATAAGAGTTTGTGAGAATGGTTAATACAAGAGTAGAGAAAGTCATGTGAGTGCAACACATCAGATATTTCAGTAATTTTCCACTTTCATTCACATTTTTAGTGCCAAACACGAAGTCAATACTTGAAACATGATGGTTGCGTGCCACTTTAATACACCTAATAAGCGCATAGATTCGCTTTAATCCTTCTTGTGTGAAAACGAGTTCCTGATTCACAAGTTAGAGATAATATTCAGCCAGCGCCGATGGTTGAATTTGATGGCCATGGAATATTACTTACTGAGTATGTGATCAGGGGATCATAGCGTAACCTACAAGAAAAGTGTATATACTTAAATCACTCAAGGTCATTGCCTACCGGAACTTAAACCTGCTTACATTTCGAAACAAATTAGAGATAACCCACAGCTCGGTTACTTTCCTAAAATATGGAGCTAAAGTCTAAAATGCAGAATAATATTTAAGTACTGAAACCTGCGTGTAATTAAACTTGCCAATGTTGTTCCCATCCATTATGCTCATGATCAGAATTGCAACATATGTTAAATTTGTGAATAATGATCGCGATTTGTTGAATATGCTTAACGAAAGTGATTTATTTTGAATCAAAATTTCAGACGGCAATTAGCAACACAGTTTTCCTTTTCTGTCTCTATTGTCGCTGCAATTAATATGTAACCCTTAAAGGGCAACACAATTATTAGCATATATTTGTAATAAAGCGTTTTATATTAATAGGTCTGAAGCAAGTAAATTATAAATTTTATTTAACTTTTTGTTTCAACGACTGAAAGTTCAAATGAAAATTACAGTACACGGTAAGACAGCGAAATAAGATAGAAATGCCTTATATTCTTCTAGTTTGGATGGAATGACTTAAATCAATAGAACATGATTAACAAATCAACCCGATACTTAGAAATGATCTGCGTTTTGTTGCTTCTGTTGTATTAACGTTCCTTTGTATTATTTAAATAAAACTAAATCCAAAGATCCCGTCAAAAATGCTTACATCCGTAGATATTTAGGAATATAGTTGCGCACATGTATCGATAAAATTCTGATTCGATTTGATATACTGGGTGTCCCAAAAAACACCGACAACGTTTAGTATGTATATCCCGTATGTCCCGTTGTGCGGGACGGCCAACTGATCGGTTTTCAAATATGAACCCCAGTCCGGAAATGCACGGTTTGGACGCTGGAGAGCGTAGAAGTTTAAGAACGAATGGTTGTGACAATTTGTCAACCTTCGTTTTGGTATCTTAATGCGGAAGATATGCAACCCTTTAGTGACTGGGATGGACGACCTGAGCATAAAAACATTCCTACGCATGCGCTAAATTCCTCCCTAGAGTCCTTGATGCGTATCCTACTGCGTTACTTGGGTAGCTTCCAATAGAATAGCGCTTTTTAACAGCAGTACGACACGTACCAGTACACAACTGCTGAAATGACCGACTTGAGCTCCAGCACACTTGATGTAAATGTGCGGAATCATCTCAACGTCGTGTATGCAAATTGATGGATTGGTAGAGGTGGACCAGTTCCATGGCCAGCACGGTCGCCAGATCTGACACCTCTCGAACATTTTCTATGGAGTTGTATCAAGAGTATGGTGTACGACACTCCTGTAACTTCAGCAGTGTAACTTTATTGCTCGAGTCCACGGAGTGATTGAAAATCTTCAAAGACAACCGCACGTGTCATGTGTATGAGGCTCACCACTGCCGATATAGGCACTGTGGTGACGTAGGAGGCACACAGTTCGAAGTCCATTTGTAATGTAGACAGCTCAATGTTAGGTTTATTGACGAAATGTCAACGCACAACCATCTCACACTTCCATGCGCTACAGCGTCCAAACCGTGCATTTGCGGGCATTTGAAAACAGATCGGTTTGCCGTCCCGCACAGCATACTGAGCATTGTCGGTGTTTTTTGGGGATATCCTATATAGATCCCAATATATTATGATTGTCAGCAACAGCGTCAAGTTAACAGCAAACGGCAATGAATTTTATTAGTTTGAACGTTTTGATTCTCTTCCTTAAGATTCATTTACTTTTCTTTAACACATTTGTTGATAGTCCTAAAGCTCAACGCTAATGATAAGTTGCTTGCAATGAATGAGATGAAAAGGATGAAAACATTTTCTTAATTTGTGTCAAATGTCCTCGTGTAGTATCTTAAACAGAGAAAAAAAAAACTGTCTTCAGCAAATGCCGTTTTTCGATATAGATTATTTCCTGTAATTTCGTTTGTTAATGGATTTAATTTATATGGGTGTTAAAATAAAGGAATTTTAACAAGACGTTAGAAAAAATATTTATTTGTGACTTCACTAATATAAATCATATTTCGATAAATAAAATAACTAAAAATACCCAGAACATGAATATGGTATTGTTCTTTGTTATTTGTACACATTAAAAATGAAACTTTTTACCTATAAATTAGGCTGCAAGGATTTTTAAAATATGTGTGTATAACTTCAGTTTACCAAGAACGTTTACGTAACTATTGGCGGTTTTAATTTTAAGAAAATCTAATCTGCTAACCAGCTATGCATTTACGCCTAGTTATCAACTATTTCCTGCTTTAGATGAATCTAGGGAATGTTTCTTTTCTGAAAAGGAATATACTTTTATTATCTTTTCGCTTTAAAAACCAATATGAAAATGTGAAATTCTAAATGGTGGAGAGGATCATACGATTATGACACGTCAGATTATAATAATTTTCAATAATTTTATATAACAGACAAACCATAAGAGATAGACAAAAACACGCTACACAAAGAATGTAGAATTCACTTAAATAGACAATTTGTTTCAAATGAACTTTTTTAGTAGCATTAGCCATTTTAGAGATATCCGTTATTGTTGATTTGAATTATGAAGTGCTGTCGCGATTCTTTTGTTTTCTATTATGTCATCGAAGGAGTATGGAATTTCTAGACCGCATATGGCGATCCAATTTTAAACATTTAAATCTTGATTCGATTTTGTGTATCCCCCCTGTACCTAATGAAATGTATAATGAAAGTATTTCTCCAAAGGTCTGTCTGGATTAGCATGAAGCTTTCGTAAGAATAGTTTGAAAGAGTTATATAAAATAAATGGTAGTGGGTGGAGAATTTATTGTAAATGCGATACCTCCTTATGTACGTACTACAAGTAGATGGTAGAGGAAGTAAATGCTTAAGAAAATAAACTAACAACATAAGTAGTATCTGCTGAAATTTTGGTGACAGGCTGCAATTTGGTAGAGAAGGAAGTGATACCCCGGAGCAGAGTGTGTCTCATGGTCAACTTGCGCCTACATACGTAGTCTAACTGGTGCCTCTTCTGGAAAAACAAAAATAAAACTTGGAAATAACTCCCTATTTGTTGTGGCGGTTTCCTTAATAGTACAGTAGGCTTGGTCAAGCTTAGTGAAATCTCATTTACACTGACCCACTGCCTGTAGCGTGAGGTGATGGGTTGTCTGTCAGAGTAGCAATCTCTCTCTCCAACTAGATTTGACGTCCACTTGAAGTTTAATGCACTGACGTATCTTCGTTTCTTCTATGCAATTGATCTGCTTCATCTGGGAAATAATTCTCTGGCTCATTTACATAACTTACAAGTATCCCATAATATTGTAGTGGATGGAATCTAGGATGAATTATTATGTCATAATGTTTCTCCTTTCCGAGTTCCAAATGGAAAAAAACATATATGTAAATACATTTAGCTTTAGTAATCTTGCATAAATAAAGTTGGTTGTTTCATGATATTACATAAAGTCCGTGTTAACTAGACAAAGCTGCTCTGATCTACAGTCAATTGTCAATTAAATAGTTTCGTAAATTATTGTAGTTTCGGAATGCCTACTAGTTTAGCTAATCATCACTACATTGTATGGCTTGAATAAGGCTGATATCCAAAATTACACTTGGCTTTAGTTGACTTTCGGACCTCCTTTTTTGTAGTGTTTAACGCCCGCTTTTACTACACATGGCACCGCAGGCGGTGACACTGATGATGCATAGAATGAGCTACATTTTCATCTACATGAGAAACTCTGAAGTATGGTTCAGATGATATTTGTATTGACTAAGATCGTAAATTAGCGAGATGGCTCCACGGAAGTGTGTGAAGCTTCCATTCTTGAGGCCCTGTGCCATTCCTGAGGCTGGCCATTCTGACCATGAAGTTTTCGCGGTTTTCTCTAGCAAGACGAATGCTGGAGTGGTTTCTCTTCTACCACGAATTTCCTTTTCTTCATTTCCCATAGTTTCGCTTCCCCTTCTATGCTTTAGATGGGCTTTGAGGCAACCCCATTTTGGTCTCTGGTGGACAGATGGTGCAGATGCTTGCTCGTTCAAAATCTGGTTTTGGCCCTCCCAGAGGGGAGAAGTCTACCTCAGGTGGGTCGAGTTCTTCCCGGTTCCGATAGGGGGAAACTTCTCTGAGCAACACGCTCATCAAGCTTGGAATCGTTAGGGACCTTTCACCTCATCCGTTGTTTCTGGGGATGGTAAGCATAAAAGATAAGGATTTGATGGAGGTGCAAGCTGCTTTTCCCATTCCCTGGTTTTAGTCATACCCAATACCATAACTGTTTCATAGATGCTCTAGACAAGAAATCCACCAAGAATTGTCTTTAAGAGTTTATTGATTTAAAAACAAGCTACATGTACCAAAGGACTAATCAATCTTTGCGCTTAATCAGTGCAGGCTTAAAAACGGAATATATTTTCTGAAAATGAACTACAGTGATTTCAGACATTATTTTAGTTTCTGGGGAATATATTTATTTTCTATTGAATGGTCGCTTAAACGACTATTCAGTGATGAAACTAACCTTTGACATTTGCAATAAAATTATTTAATTTTTGGGACACATGACGCAAATTGTTTACGAGTGAATATTATTTTTAGGGTAGAATGGAAAGGAAATGTGAATTTAATTAAATGCAGTCAATTAAAAAATAAAGCAAATGCTTGCCAGAGTGGTGAACAGATTATAAAAAGCAGGGCATGACAAACGGCCAACATCTATGATGGCAATTTCACTATAAGAGAAGGCGACAAAACAACCATATATATTCATTGACAAATGTTATTCAACACAGCAGTTACATAGAAATACAGAATATTTATTTATTATTATCTTTATTTTACTCTGATAATAATTGAGAGAACAACTGCTAGCTGAGGCTTTTTCCAGGTTTTCTTCAGTCCATGTGATTGGCAAATGCCGAATAGGTAACCTAAACTTTGGGAAGGAAGCATTACAGACCTAAGTTTTCCAAATATAATTTCATTTAACACCAGTTTCACTGACTCTGGCGCTCTATGGTCGTTAAAACAACAACAACAACAGCAACAACAACAACAACAACAATAATAATAATAATAATAATAATAATAATAATAATAATAATAATAATAATAATAATAATAATAATAATAATAATAATAATAATAATAATAATAATAATAATAATAATAATAATAATAATAATAATAATAATAATAATATGAATATGAATATGAATATGAATATGAATATAAATAATGTAAATAATAATATGAATAATAATAAATACAATTCGCCTGTGTTCTGAAATTCTGTTTCGCCATAGAGTTCCTCTACCTTAATGTATATCGCATGATGCTGCCAGAATTAAGCATAGTTAAATACCTAGTACTCATATCTTGGGATCGAAAAAGACATATAGCTACAGAAAGTATTCACCTGTATCATCCAGACCGATCAACTGTAATAATTTTATATTACAATCTCAGTACAAAATGGTGGTCCTGCGTGGTGAAGCGTGGAACGATCTCTCCGTGGCACGTGATATCTAGTTCCTCTTCCTAGTTCCTCTTTTCATTTGCATAATGCTGTTCCGGTGGCTCGGGGCTGAAGAAGAAACTAGATTACGATAGTTTCGTTTTCACTCGTACACACCTGCCTCGGGGGCGAGCAGGAATGGGCGCTTCGTGACCTAGAGACCCAATTTTCACCTTCTGCTGGTCATCACCTTGGATCCAGCAGCCACTTTCGCATCAGTCCAACCTTCGTTTGCCTTGTCCTGAAAAACAGCTAATCTTCCCTGTGCTTGTCTGGCGCAACACAGGTGCAGCTTAAGAGACCTTTCTCTGCTGCAGTCAACACATCCAGAACTGCAGTCGTCTTGAACAATAGACTACCCTTTCTTCATCATTTTGCTTATATATTTTTCTAAAGTTGAGAAATGAGTTTCCCATAAGCTGTAGATAAGTGAACACCTATTTTCTAACCCCTGATCAGATTTTTTGTGTTCTCTATTTTGAGAATTTACAGTGAGTAAATAAAATACCTGGGAAACTGCTGCGCTTCTTTGTGGTGTGTATTTCTAAGCGGTGTGGACCATAATATGATCATGTCTGGCATTTTCTATCTGTGTGAAACATCTGATGGCTCACAACCCCCAGGACTGTAAAAACTTTCAGAGTTGCTTCAGATGCTTTATTCGTTACTTGTACCAACGCCAACCTTGTGGTTTGACGAATTTCACGATCATATGTGTCCCATTTTAAATATTCCAATCATATGTCAGATGTTGATGACATCAGTAGAGGTCTATCATGCAAATAAAATAGTAAGGTTCCTTAAATCTTTGCAGATAGTCATGATAAGGTACCCTGTTCTGTTGCTGCATCAATAATTATCAAATTGCATTCAAGTATTTATCGTAACGTATGATCAGGTTTTCTGCCTCCCCCCCTCCCCCCAGGGGCCTACTACGGTAGGTACGGGTCTGGCGCACCTGGAGTCCCGAGCCATACTCTCGATTGGGTTCCCCTAAGGGGTGAGAGAGTATCTGCTAAACACCTAATCAACTGTGGTCCACTTTTGTGTTTGACCTCTAAACTGACCTCCAACCTGATACCTCCCTGAGCACAGGCTGATGGATAACCTACGCGCGGGGTGTAAGCGGATGGAGAGACGCAAGGGGTAGCCGCGTAATTCCCAGCCTCTGGTTATCAGGGATCTGTGTTCGTATCCAGTGATAAAGGTCAGTCCCCGGGAGGGGCCATTGCATGAGCTTATGCACTCCTGAAGGCGATTGGGTCCCTCTGCCTATACACTGATAGGTGAGACCCTAGGACTCTCACCTAAGCCGGGGTGGCGCCTAGGATGTGAGCATGCCATCGGAGACATTTGCAATGGTGGAGGATATCACCATGAGTTCTTCGAAAACTCAAACAAAAAAAAAAAAAAAAAAAAAAAAACAAATACAGAAAAGTTAATGAAAAGGAAGTGACAGAGTTGAGTGGTCCTCGCTACTTAGTTATAACAAGAACAGAGGAAGGTAAAACATTTAGGTTGGTGAATCCATTCGTGATACAGAAGGGTCTGGATAAGATCTAATTCAACAGCCCAGACAGCTACTATTTTAAAAGCCAACATGTTAGCCAGCTATCCGGTGCGTGTAAGAGATGCATAGAACGCTGAACTCCTCTCGCGGTGTTGTGAACACCCGCGGATTGGACGATATGTACAATGAAGAAATTAAAGAGAACCTAGCAGATCAAGGTGTGATATCTGTTTATCGGGTTCAGAGAAAAGACGGAGGCGAATATCTGCCTACCCGTACGCTGTTCCTTACCTTTAATCGGGTAGATCTCCCACAAATGATTAAGCCAGGTATGAGGCCATTGGGACCGCCTCCGTAGTGGTCTTATCTCCTCTGGGAGGTCTGGAACGGGGTGCACTCAGCCTCGTTAGATCCCGGGGGGACCAATTGAGGAGCTACTTGATGGAGAAGTAGCGGCCCCAGGTCTAGAAGACCACATAACTGGCCGGGAGGGCTCGGGGCGCTGACCACGTCCCACCCTCCAGTACTGCACCTCACCTCTGACCACTAAAGGGAAGACACAAAAACTTACTGTACAGTAATAAAATTGTAGTTCTCTTTAAGCACAGACTATTGTCAAATAAAGGTTTCGTGACATTAGCTATTTCCTAGATATACATGGCTATTGGTTCGAACTCTCCAGCACTTTATCGTATGTTTCTGAAGCTCTCAGTCAATCATTTGTTTCTAGCATTATCATGCAGGAAACATGGATTTGCAAACTCGGAATATAGAGACCCAGTTTTAAACATTTGACTATCACTTTAGCCTCCTCTTTGAACCTATAGAAAAATAAGTTTTTGTAAGAATAGTTAGTGTAAGAGAGATGAAATTATACGATATTGGAAAAAAATTTCTATTGCGTTATTAATTCAATAAAGTACTCTTTTTTTTTAATTTTGTTTCGTTTCCACTGAGAATGTGAAATAAATGCGTAAATAAGTTCGCGTACGCCACGCGTTAAAGTTTTTGGCATTTACCCTGTTCTAACCTCCAGAGATGGCTCAGGGGGTAGCGTGTATAGCCCGCACTCAACAGGTTCTGGGTTCGACTTCCGTGAGGGATCTTTCTACCCATGATTTTTTCGGAGGTTTCCGGATCGCTCGACGAATGCTCGGGAGGAGGAATACAGCTTCCGAATGTCCTGTCCCACCATTTCACCTCACTTCTCATTTCATTTCACCTTTCATCCTGGTTGGACGTTTCAGGGTTCTAAGTGTCGGCGGTGGTTTCGGCATGCAATGCAAGTGCTTACTGTCTGTAAATCCTCGTCCTCCGGATCGGGGGAGGTCTCCGAGTCCCGGCCCCCCAGGGAATGTGTATGCCCGCAGGGGGGAGGGAAACCATACTTACGAGCCACCAATGGGAAGTTTAAAGCTGTAGCTGTTAGGGGCCCTGCCCTCTGCTGTTGTCTCTCATCTGTCCGGCCACACTTGGTATCCTCTCACCTCACTCCTCTCTCCCATCAGGGGCATAGGCACAACATATTTAATTGATCAAGGTGCTAAGTCCCCCCTCCAAAAATTGTCATAGTGTCACACCCTGTTCTGGAAGGCAGAGAAGTCCGATGTCTAAATACTGAGGACAAAATGAAAATATTGATGGTTGTTGGCAGTTGGAAGGCAAACTGGTCTTTTGAAGTTGCAGTGAGTTAGTAACGCTGTTCATTCACAACTAAGAAAGCTATGCACAAAAGCTTAGAGTTAACAAATTTGATCTCACATGTGTGGCATTTTGAACAAATCAAAAGACCTATGACCAGCTCCGTATAAGGAAGAAAAAGTGAATAGAACCAGTTGAAAGCAACCGCTACGATAAAATGAAGTGGCTGCCAGTGGGCGGAAAGTGTTCCACATCTTTCCTTTTTATTATTCCTAAGCAAACCGGTACCTACCTCCCTGGCAATGGTGTCGTGTGACCCTTCTTGACACTAACGAAAGTTGTACCTACACGCTAGAAGTCACAGCATGGCAGTTTTGGTTCGTTCTTTGCACAAGGCGTGGCCAGCGCTTTATTTCAACCCACTTTCCATTTTAAATATTGTTTACTCATCAATAGAAACGCTATTCTTGCCTGATTTGTGCATCAGGCTTGATTTGCTTCTTAAATATTGCTCGCTCGTTAAGTGATACGAGGACAGTGACCAGGAATACCACATACTGCGCCTTCATAGAAACACATAGTGTTATTAGTGTGAGTCACTCTCAACAAGTCTGTGCAGCTTTAAAGTCAATTGCTTAAACATATCTATGCCTACTAAGGATTGAAACTCAACATCTTAAGCGTATGTAGAGGTAAAATTTGTTCAAAATTGTCAAAAAATTCAAAAGTTAGTTTTTACGTCCAAAAATATTTCAATTATATAATATTACTTTTGCTCTCAGAGCCATTTAAGACTTCAACAAGTAATAATATGAATACCAAAGCACACGCGGCCTTATGACCAATGTTTACTTTCAATGCGTTTTACTGGACTTTGTCTTTTCTTACGCCTTTGCATCTTAAAAATGTTTCACACGATGCAAGTTTTGTTCAATTTTCTCCAAAGTTTCAAGGCTGCCTTCAAAGAGAATGCGGAATGAAATAGGGGAGTGATTTTTCTGTTATTTTAATAATTAACAGTAGATGAATTATAAATTTCTGTGGAAATTATATAAATTGTGAAAAATTATTTTGTCAAAATTAATAATTTTTATTTAATAAACCAAAGCATTACAAATTTTCTGTTTCCAACATTATTCTGAGAGTACTTATCTATAACAAAATAACATTTAAAATTATCAACATTTTGAATCTTCATCATGTAGAGCATTTCAGGTACGGCTCTAAAATAGGTAAAAAGATAATAAATTTAAAAGCGTTAAAGATATGGCAATGACAATTTGTATGCACATTATTATTTACATTTATTATGTCTGAAATGACTTTGAACAAAATCCGCTAATAACTGTAGAATTTAGAAACTTCACCTATGTGTGCCCATACATGAAATAAAAATTAACCATTGCGCGATACGGCCTGCTAAGGACCCGGGCCTCAGACCCACTGTACATATACGCGGCAGAGGTTGACGATCATCCTGTGGCCAGTATCCTCCAGCCGGAAAATGGCTCACGAGGCATGGAGCGCTGCCTAACTGCCTAACGTAGCTACTCGGGATTTAACATCAGTACGCTCATGGGTTCCCGAGTGCATTGCGCAGCCGAGAACCAGAGCTCCACGTTCTAGCTCACTGCGCCATGGCGCAGGACTCTAAACTCTACACTCTACACTCTAACGACCCGGGAAATACCGGGTGCTACACGGGTTATGCAACCTCAGAGGTAGATCGATCGTCTCTGTGGGAGCGCTCGGGAAAGGATGCGGGTTGCGATGAAAATAACTACAGGTAGTTAGTGCCCATGCCTTGAGCCCTTTATTCTCTTCTGAAGGCCCATAGTGCTGGCGGCGAGTACCTCAGCATATTACATACCTGACTGGTAGCGAATTTGCTTCTTATTTGCAAATTATAAAAATACTTGCGGCCATAAGCGGCGGCGTGGTGGTAATCTGAGTTTGTGAGACGTCAGCGTTCTCTTAATGTAGAACCACCACGCACCCAAATTTGAACATTTCCCTTATTACCTGTTGCTCACTCTGATCCCTGGGATTCATTCTCCAGCCCCGGGATGCTGCAATTTTGAAACTTTACCTAGAAACGTATTTGCTGCTTGGAGAAGCGTGTACTAACGCTATTATAGAAGTAGACTAAGTTTTGTGAAAATAATACCAAAATACTCGCAATGATGGGCTAAGAAACATCTTCTGATATCCAAATTCCATAAAATGTGATTTAAATTGGGTAAGTGGACATGAAAGTAGTATGCGCCGGCAGAGGTTGGGTATGTTTTGGAAATAATTTATAATATCAGTTCGACCAAAAATACATTATTTTTCAGTGGTGAAATAATTATCATATTTGTTTGAGAGGTCTTAAGCCCTTCCTCCCACACACATGCATACTTAGTCTCTTTATAATATTAGTAGTGATAATACTACCCTGGAAGGCGGATACTTAGCCTGTGCGGACTTCACTGCTTAGTTTACTATTACTGTTATGGAAGAAGACATAAAACTAAAGAAATTGTCACCGATTGTGGTATCTCTATATCATTAGTGCATACCATTTTAACAGAGCAGCTTCAAAGAGATGGGTCACTGCCTATCCATAATAATAGGATAGCCCTTGGGGAATGTAATGACCCACTAAACGTAGGAAACACTCCCACTCCCAACCTTACAACCTGGAGATGGACCCATGTGATTAGGACTTTACCTCCAAGCTGAAAAATTCACTTCGGAATCAGGCTTACAGCTGCGATTCTATGTATCTGAGATTTAAAACTTTGAAAGAGGGTTAAATCTCATCCAACAGCAACTGTAATATTTTTGTATCTATTTATTACCATTACTTTTACAATTATATAATATGCAAAACCTTAATTACAAATTTATTTTCAAAATATTTAAATTTAATTTCTGCTGGTTCTTTTACTATTAAGTATTACTTAGTTAAAGACATCCAATATTCTAAATTAATTACAGTACTTGATTACATATATAATTATTGACTTATTGCTAGGAATACCTTTACTATCGATTTGTCTCCTCCTTTTGAGAGTTGCATTTTTCCATGCCCCATTATAGTTAACCCAGGTTGTGTAATATAATGGGACATAATTATATTAAACTAAAATTTTGGTTTCCCTATATACCTCATACTAATTTTCCTATCATATTAGCAGCCTAATTATTTTCCCTGATGTTCCCTGTTTTCCATAGCCATTTTTGTCTCACCTTGACAATAAACTTTCCAAGTTTTATGTTTTATCCTCATCTTAAGTTCAAGATTCTTTTGCTTCATATTTCATTTGGTATATGTTCGCATTTGTTTTTTTGTTTTTGTTGTGTTTAACGCCCGCTTTTACTACTACGGCACCACAGGCGGTATTCGCATTTGTGCAAAAGGAATTTATCTCTCCAATATTTTGTTTGCTGACAATCAAAAATATAATGCCAAGTGTTGTCTTCTTTTGCACACATTGGACATCTCCCCTTAATATATCCATTCCTTATGCCCCTTAAGTGTATTATTCCTGGTCTAACCCATGCCAACCCTTCTTTCCCACTTTATCACAGATTTCAATATATTTTTCTCTCCTCCAAACATTTTTCAATTACTGTAATAGTAAAAGACAGTTATTAAACATCAGCAGAATTATTTTAAACGCTTCGAGCATAAGCACACTGAAAAAAGATCTGATGTGTTGCACTCACATGGCTTTCTCTACTCCTGTACTAACTATTCTTACAAACTCTTATTCCTCTATCTTCATGTTAGTCAAAATAAACATTTGCAGAAATTACCTTATTGCTTATTTCACTGTAGGTGTAAGGGAAATACAGTAAGCTCTGAACAATAGTTAAATGTTTTAAGACTGAAGGGTTTGAAATTCCGTTCCGTTTGCACGGCCAAAACATAAAAATGTGAATAACGATCTCCCATTTGTGAAAAGTTCTAAGTATTGCAAAACTCACATCAATAACGATGAATATCTCCAAAATGGTTCACTCTACCAGAAAAAAAAAAATACGTTTTGACAGAAATTGTATTGTTTGTACGGTAAGATTTGGTCCATCTCTTATGGTTTACCAGTTATGCAAAATTCATCAAGAGTAAACAGGGCTACATGGGCTATAGCGAGAAAATGAAAACTATACATTTCATTTGCCACAAAAATATCTCAAACGTATGGTATTTTAATCAAAATCGTAAGAGCCATTTTTTAGAAAATCAAAAATTTCGACAAATTTTCCATGTAAAGGGTAGTTTAAGGTAGAGGAATTTTCTTCAAAATCTTCGTGTCGCATACTTGAAAGATATTAAACTTAAATGCCAACTTTTGCTTTTAACCGACTTTTCGTTTTTGAGTTATGCTGTTCACAGACAGACAGACACACACACACACACGCGCGCGCGCGCGTAGAGATACAAACACACACGGACCTTTTCCTAAAAATGCTTTTTTTTTTTTTTGATTCAGGGGGTCACAAAACTAAATTTCCGGTGAAACCTCGACATGTAATTTTTGGGTGGAATACAATACTTCCCCTACTTACTATACGTAGCAGAAAAAGTAAATAGAACGTGTGCCAATCAGGTAGCTGCGCAGTGTTCTTGTGGGATACTCGACACATCTCAGCATGAATACGGTCTCGCCGTAGCCGAGTGGTTAGACCATTCGCTTCCCACCAAAGCGACCCGGCTTCGATCCCAGGCAACCACATGTGGGATTCGTGGTGGACGAAGCGGTTTCCTCCGGGTTCTCCGGTTTCCCTCGACTTCTCATTCCATCGGTGCTCCATCTTCATTCATGTAACATCAATGTCAGCGCCTGCGGTGCCGTAGTAGTAAAAGCAGACGTTAAACACTACAGAAAACAATCAGCATGAATAACACGATGTGATACGAATAAGACAGTAAAACGTCCGTCGCTTACCCGGATAGAGTGAAGAATAAACATTACATGATTGATAAGTCATATTTCCTGCATAAATGGGTAGCATGTCATGTTACTGCCAAAGTTAAGTTATAATAATATATCACTAATTAGTGCCTCGAAAACTTGACTGATTCATCCTTTTTGAAACTTGTTCAAACACACTTCTAAGTGCTCTTAAGAGTAATATTTTCTAATAGTTATTGTAAAGTATTGTATGCTGTAACATTGTTTCTCTGAAACTTCAAAATCTTGAAGAGTAAAAAGTAAAATTCAAAGAGAGTTGACTATTCGCACTTTCGGGTATATGATTATAACTTACAGTGATCATGGTAGCTCCAACACATTATTATACCAGATAAAAGGTACTGCTTCGCCACACGTTCACCAGGGACTCTACATGACGAGTGCAACAAATATGTCCAACACAATTATTGTCAATAAAGAACCGTGGGTGGGATGGCATCTTTAGCTGTCCACTTATGACAATGGGATCATTAATTTTATTTCCACCGATAATCTACAAAAGAACACAATTATTTTAGGAAAATGATGATACAAACATTTTTTTTATTTGTGCATTAATAGCAATTGCTATGGTTGTAGCTCACTGTGGATAATAATAAAGTGCATTGTTGAGGAAATCTGTATCTCTTTATGTCAGCATTGTTTGAACCCTAAAATACGTGGTTTCGATTGATTCATTTTTCGGCTTCCTTAACTATGGAAAATCGAATCTTCATGATTACTTGAACGAATACATCATACTTTCAGTAACATTCACATCTGTCAAGCATAATAGTTTGATTCGTGTGGATGGTGGCCGCCTCAGCGGTACGAGTTTCGTTTTCATCTGGAGCAGTGCTTGCCTCGAAACACACGCCGGTCAGGTACAACGTAAGCCTCTGGCATGTGAGTGGATTAATCCCGTCAGCAGTTGTATCGCCGAAAAAACTGAACATTTTTACAAAACGATTAAACCTACCGAAACTGAATTTAGTATCTTATATTTCTTACACCTGCATCTATTAGCCATGTTATTCTGGCTGAAGCAGTACCTTCCACCCTGTATGCCGATTATGAATTAGTTATCCAATGCTCTGAGAAGCGTTTACAAACTGGGCTATAAGAAAATTTCATTAAATGTAGCTATAGTAGGTACAGTATGAAACTTTCAAAACAAAAACGTCAACCGATGCCATTTTAGGAAATGAATCTATAAGAACTAAAATTGCTCTAGAGTGAGTGAGTGTGTTGGGTTTAAGCGCCCGTCGACAACTGGGTCATTAGGGCCCAAAATTGCTCTAGATAATAACGTATTAGAGCAAGTATTACACTTCTGCTATTCGAGAAACAATATAGAATGCACGAAGATAAAGTTGTAATAACAAAAATTAACACCATCAGATGTGCGATATTATAAGACGTTTACAAAGTTATATCCATTAATACTTCATGGATCAGAGGTTCTAAGTCACTTACAGAAATATTCCCTCACTACAAAACCGAATGAAAGAACATAATACTAATTCGTGAATACAAACCAACAGGAAAAGAAATATTGGAAAACCGAGGCAAAGATGGCGAAACCAGAACAGGCTTAGAATCTAATCCTGGAAGGACAGAACGAGAAGAAGGAAAAGGTGCTAGTCATCCATAAGCGGCCGAGAATGATTGTATCGGTTAGGCATGAGTAAGAGTATTGTATTTCTAAGAATAATTGACTAAACATCAATTTGTCTTGGTGTATTATTTCCAAGATACGTGCCGGAATACAGAGACACGTTACCATTGAGGACAGATAACCACAAGGTTAACCCCTCGACAGGTGCGGGAGAAATTACAATAAATCAACGTGCGGCGGTGAAAATGTAGCTTTCGCGGGGAGTGTGATAACATAATTCACATGAGGCACCGGTTGACTGTAATGTACAAGATAGCTGTTTTGCTGCAGGGGTTCTTTGTAGCAGATGTAGAAATGAAAGTGCAACGAACGATTTCATCAAATACACCTGGCTTTACCTCCACCATACATCACGTTGCAGACACGCATTCTTGGACTACTAACTTCAGGCAAAAGAAACATTTCTCGTCTATCTCTTCTTCCGCAGATATCGCTTGGCCTGATCATGGTACCTCGCGTTTTAAAGGGATTCTTTAAATTCTTCGTGTTGCTGAGATTACTTACAGTATGCGAAATGTTAGTTTAAACATTTTGTATACAGTCGGTGCAATGGAAGCATTATGCTACTCATTCTATACACAAAGACGAATCAACCATATATGTAGGATATGTCATACAACGGAGAGGATTTCGTGGCACATGGCGGTGCTGGACATATAGTGGAATGCTTCATCAAAGGAATAAATTAAAGTTTTAAAAAATTTTATAACAAACCGAACTAAAAAGTAGAAAATAATTTGTAATTGTGAAGAATTTGTTCTATAAAGGCAAGTAGTTCAATATATTTTAAAATTTTGTAATAAGTTTAAAATAAAAACTAATTTATATTAACAAAATAATAAATTTTATTGTAAAAAGCCTGGGGTGTTGGATATCCAATGTTATAAATAGTTCCATTGCTAGCTATTTATAATAGTAAAGTTGTGATAAAAGTAACCTGAAAAGCACCTCACGCCTTTTTACACGCTTTATTTTAGCTTCACCTGTATGTGTGTGTGTGTGTGCGCGCGCGCGCGAGTGCGTGCGTTTGTGTGTGCGTGCGTGAGTGTGTGCGTGCGTGCGTGCGTGCGTGCGTGAGTGTGTGTATGTGTGTAACGGAATCTTTAGACGTAATTTTCACCCACTTCACATCTGATTGACTTGAGAATTTGCACACGTTGCAAAGCCCAACGACAACACAATAATATTATAACTTTATCATAAGGTCCTGACCAGGATCTGTAGGATAAAACAAAATTAATTAGCCAAGTTTAACAATGTAATGGAATCTTTCGCCGTAATTTTCACCAACTTACAGTGGTCTGATTGACTTCAAAATTTGCACACGTGTCAAGAACCAATGACAATACAATAATAGTATAACTTTATTCTAAGATCCTGACCAGGATCGTCAGGATAAAAAAAAATTTGATTAGCTACATTTATCAATGTAACAAAATCTTTCGACTTAATTTTCACCAACTTACAGTCGCCTGATAATATAAAATATGATTTGAAGCTTTCCTGGCGACGAACATATTCAAGATCCTCTCGGGCTTCGAGCCAGGTGTAGTGATGAAAAGACATCAACGTTTCGGGAGTGTACATCTCTCCTATCTCTCATTCATCCTGAAGATGGGAGAGATGTACACTCCCGAAACGTTGATGTCTTTTCATCACTACACCTGGCTCGAAGCCCGAGAGGATCTTGAATATTACAGTCGCCTGATTGACTTGAAAATTTGCATACGTGTCAAGGACCAATGACAACACAATATCATAACTTTTTCCTAGAATACTGACCAGGGTAATCAGAATAAAAAAGGACTGAGCTAAATGTATGAATGTAACGGAATTTTCATCTACCTATTGAGTCGTCTGATTAACTTGAAAATTTGCAAACATATCAAGGACCGCTGACTATATAAGATATTGATTTTGTCCTAATGTCCTCACAGGATAAATAAATTAGGCCACGTATCAGGATAAATAAATAAATTATAAATAATTTATAAACATAAGTTATAAATAATTATACATAAATTATAGTTTAAAAAAATTAACAAAAACACGCGTTTATAACAAACCGAACTAAAAAGTAGAAAATAATTTTTAAGTATGAAGAATTTGTTTCCATTCTATTGTAATAAAGCGCACGCACGCACACAGACACACATGCACAGACACACACATATACACACAGACACAGACACACATACACACATACAGGTGAAGCTAATATAAAGCGTGTAAAAAGTATTTCTCCTTGGCCAATAGAGGCTTGGTCGATGCATTGTTCCTCAGCCTCTTTAGACATTTCCAGCACAGAACGTGTGTATGAACCTGGAAATGTTAGGGACTATCGCGTTAGTCTGTGGCCTGTAGCCTCTTAAAGTTTTTTCACTTCATCCTTTCCTCCTGAGGAGTGGTAGCCACAATAGATCTTTGTAGGTGACAGTGCGCGGGGTTAAAAACCCTCAAAACCTTCTTGGTCGGCCTGAGTGACTCAATTGGTTAGGTGCTGGCCTACTGATCCCAAGATTGGGGTCTCAAATTCGGCCCAGACCGATGGTTTTTAAGTGTGCTTAAAAGAGCCCCATATGAGTAGATTGACTGGCATATGAAAGAATTTCGGGACGAAATTCCAGTACACCGGCGGCACTGATATCATCCTGGCAATTGACAGTGTCGTTAACAAACAAAATAATTATCCTTTTTTCAAAAGTTTCTAAAGTGTTTGTATAGATTCCCCCCCCCCCACACACACACACACACTCTCTCTCTCTCTCTCTCTCTCTCTCTGTTTTAAAATTCAATGTAATTTTATTTTATTTAATATTTACTTAGATCAATATACACTTCAATATAGGTAAAATAATACTGGTACATAGCACCCTTTGCACCCCATATAGCATTTCGTACCGCATTATTTTAAGATGTTTTTGTAGGCTGACCTTTTCTCTCAGGCTACTGAAGCAGTTTAAATGTGTTGTGAAAATTTAACACAAGTAAGGTTACTGGTTTAGTTAGTCTCACAACACAATTTTAAAGGCTAAATTTGGTTTATCTTACAGTTGAGAATATAATCCTGCGAGCAAAACAGAGTCTACAACTTTTGGGCTTAACAGAAGGGACGGCAACTTTATTTTAAATAAAGCAACGTTGTACAGTTTCTATGTTCCAAATTGTCTCCAAAGTGGAATAGATTTATAGAGATTAAACAGAAGAGCAGTAATGCGGTAAAAGAGGCCATATTTACAATGATCTTCGAAGAATTTCGCTGTCTGTAACTGAAGTGGATGCGTATACGAAAATTCAGCTTAAATTATGTACTGTAGACTTATTTCGAACAACGATTTACATTAGCCATTTAAATATTCATACATAATATCATTTGAGTTTAAAATATGTGCTATGGCCTTTCAAAACTGACTCAAGGAAATTGTCATCCGTATCCCTCAAATAAGAAAATTTGGGTAGAAATGGCCAGTGGTTTTCAAATATTCTGCTTTTCGTTGCTAAGATTCGCTAGCTTAATCGTTTTTACAGAATTTTTAGATTTTTCTAAGCACCAAAAATGCCTCGTAATGTATCTAAAAAAATGACCAGCTTTGCTGGAGTATATAATATATAACTACGTGGCCATCAGATTAACTACATGCGTCCTCCGTTATCCTTATCGTTCGACTTCAGGAAGTAAATTAAACTTGAACTCGAACCTCCCTGTAAAAACATGTCTGACAATAACTTCCTGACCTGGCCAAAAAACAACACCACGCCCTGACAATGCAACAATATTGGATGTTGTACATGGGGGAAAAAAAGAAACATGCAGAAAACTGGGATCAAGAACCTTTGTTGATTCTGCAAACAACGCGGGAGAGATTGAGCATGCACTGCCATTTAAAACGGTAATGTTTTGTACACATCCTCTATTGGAGGCCAGTAAACAAAATAAAATGAACCTGAAGTCACGATTCGTTGAGGAAGTAAAGCTTCTGGTCGTTTTTGTACAGCTGTCTAACAGTGCACTTCAATGATGGAACACGTCAAGCGACATTATCAATTACTGTTATGCGATTCATATTGGATCAACAAGATTGTTACAAAGCCATATTTACCTTGAAACATTCTGAAACAGGTTTATCATATTTTAATACTAAGAAGAGGACATTTTAAACAACGTTGTGGTGATGTTAGACTAATTGCACATTTGTATAAAAATCTACTGACATGCTAAAAGATATATGCTATGGTGCAAAAAATCCAACCGAGGAAATGTTTGAAATTGGAATACGGAAAAAGGTGCGCCAAAAATGTATATAATTAAATAAGTAAGTGACATCGAAGGAGTGAGGTAATGAAGAACAATGGTAGTGCGATCACGAAGCGGAAAAGAAATAGGTACATTGAATGGAAAAGCACTTCTTAAGCTGAACGAAGTTGGAGTAACAAATGAGAAAGAGGTTCAGGACAGAAATAGTGTTTCTCATAAACGATAATCAAATTGCTTTGAAGATACATGGTTCATATGCGGAGACAAAAAGGAAATTAAAAAGCAAGGAAGAATGGAAGGAGTGGGTTTGCATGAAGCCGTTTGTAGAAAAATGTGATTGAGCGGAGCAGTGTAATGAAATGTGTCACAAACATCTCCAAATACATTGTACAACCAGTTATCCTTTTGTTTATGCCTAATCATATTTATCAAATAATTCTGCCTTATTCATGAATTTAGGCATTATTTTCGCAACTGTTTAAATTTTCATACGAAAAAAGATTATACTGAGGGATTGAAATACTGGCTATCCATAAAAGATCCCCGGGGTGTTGAAGTTAACTATTGTAATGAAATCAGTAATGTGGCACATATTGACATGCACCAAATTGTGGAAAAAAGCTCAACCTAGACAAATTACAGATCATATCATGTATAAAACATTATCCTTAAAGTTTTATTTCAATGAATATGAAACCATTTAACTTCAAAACCCCGGAGTTGTTTTTTGGATGTCCAGCATTTTAATAGATTTAGACATTAGCTTATTTCTTCCCTTGGAGATTAGAAATCTTCTCAGCTCTAAAGGAAGGACTGAGAAACATAGCATTTTGGGAAAGTTTTTACAATAATTTATGTTAATTAATAGCACTGCCACCTGCCTGAAACAGAAACTTCATTTTGATATGCTAGTTTGAAAGCTTGCTGGTATTTATTTACATTTTCTTTCGATTGTTTTAACCTGGCAAAAGTGAGCAGAGTATTAAGTATTATGTGTCGCCGTATATGCCACGTTAAATTAAATGTCGAAGAAAGGTAGCGCGAAACACCACATAAAAGTAGAATGCATCAGTAGTATGGAACAGTATACACAGATGTAAACACTTGCATGTTTGTCGCTTCGTGTTGATTAGTTGGGCACGATAGCAGCGCAATCGGCTCTTAGCGTAGATGAGATCTTCCTCGTCTCTTTGCTATCCCTGCCAAGCTTCAAATAAAGGCTGTGCTTCCAGCATTAGTAAAGATGCTAGCGTTTTTTGTAATCAAGACGCCACCCATCTGATAAGATGAGGACTGAATATCGGCCACGGAGTTTCCTTATTTAATAAGCGTAATAATAATAATAATAATAATAATAATAATAATAATAATAATAATAATAATAATAATAATAATAATAATAATAATAATAATAATAATAATAATAATAATAATAATAATAATAATAATAATAATAATAATGATGATGATGATGATGACAATGACAGTGACAGTGACAGTGACAGTGACAATGACAGTGACAATGACAATGACAATGACAATGACAATGACAATGACAATGACAAAGACAATGACAATGATAATGATAATGATAATGATAATCACAATCACAATAATAATATTAATAATATTAATAATAATATTAATAATAATAATAATAATAATAATAATAATAATAATAATAATAATAATAATAACAATAATAATAATAATAGTAATAATAATATATATTATTATTACTACTACTATTACTACTACTATTACTACTACTACTATTATTATTATTAATTATTATTATTATTATTATTATTATTATTATTATTATTATTATTATTATTATTATTATTATTATTATTATTATTATTATTATTATTATTATTATTATTATTATTATTATTATTATTCAGTGGTAGGATGTTAGAGTGAGTGACTGAGTGAGTGGGTGAGTGAGTGGGTGGGTAGGTGAATGGGTGAGTGGGTGGTTGAGTGAGTGATTGGGGTTAACGGCCTTTTGGGCCTTATAAAATAAATAAAATAAATAAGTAAAGTAAAGTCTGTTTAATCACTGGAGTGTAACCCCCGCATTTAATCAAACAGCGCAAAGATTATTAATTTTCTTTAATTGGTACTTCTACAGCTGTTACCAATAGAGGAAATCAGCATCACGCTGGAATGATAATTACAATACCTAAACGAGTTGAACCCTGCACTTCAAAGATCATCGATTCGCTAACTGCCAGTAGATTGTCGCGTGTTCACCGAGGCGTAAACTTCTTCCTTGGAAATCTCAGCAGGATGAAGTTCCCAGTCCAACTGTCGAAATTGTGTTACAGCATCTTAGGAGAATGAGCCGAAGTTTCCCAGAGAACAATGACATAATTGTCTACCCTACTCACTCCTCTTGGAAGAATCGTCTTTATACCAAGCTGACAGCAATTCGACTGTAATCTAAAGCTATCAGTTCTGTGGAATTGCAACACGAGGTCAAAGGACCGCTTAATTTATGTGATGAATATAGAAATTAAAATCTTCGAAAATAACTGTGAATAATGTGATAAACTTCTATAATATACACGTTTTATATATTTGAAAATTATGTTAATATTGCAAGCTTTCTTTCTAGACTGCTATTACCGCGTTCGTGACAATATGACAGACGGAGTAAGATAGACTCGCCAGTTGTTTTATGCCAGTCATTCATAGCACATTGGTTTCCGAAGTTTTTGACCAGTTTATATCCAAATTATTTGGATGAAAGGAGAGGTAGAGCTAGGGGCAGAGCCCTCACCAGGGCAGAAAATTCTATTATAACTGGCAGCTCTCACGGATCGTTTTTGTTCAAGTGACATATGGTGGAAAACTACAAGTCTTATGGTGCGAGTCGAATCGCTCCCTACCATAAGGCTATATACTGTTTCGCGACCGTAAACATGCATGTGGATTGTGGTTAAACCCCCCTGGGGTCAGCATATTATCATACAGACAATTAATACACTTCTCTCAGAAACCGCTCGCAACATGTATGTTTTCTTTCAATTTTGGGCTGGTTTCAGCCCTTCAGGAATATATTTTACGGCTGATGAGTAGAAAAAAAAATACAAAAGTTAGTTTATTTGCTCTTGTACAAACTAATCTTGCAAACGCTTCCTATATCTATTTCATATGAATCGAGATATGTTATATTTGTAGAAATGGTTTTATTACATGTTTCAATGTAAGTACGTTGGAACTAAGAGAATAGAGTAGCCCAATTCTTTAAGCTGATCGCTGTGTGATGGCTTTTATATTCCATTTTCTTTGCATGGCCAGAACATGAAAAAGCATATAACGACTTCCATTTGAAAAAAGTATGTGACAGTTCAAACCAATAACAAGTAATATCTCAAAAAGCTTATCCCCTCAAAATATATACTGGGTGTCCCAAAAAAACACCGACAGCGCTTATAATCTTCGCAAAAGTTAAAGGCATATGGGGACGGGCCGTACTGCAGACTCCAGCGAATCCTAAGCTTGCCCTCCTACCAGCGCTGCCGAATGTGGTACAAGCATCTCACGCGCTCTTATGTACAGAACTTCTTCCGGTACGCGCACTACGCTGGGCAACAGCGCTCTGCTTGAGCATTGGCCAGCATACACGCCTTTAACGTTGGCGAGCGGTATAGTATGTTGTGTGGGATGACAAACTGATTGGCTTTCAAATAGGGATCACTGTCCGGAAATGCACGGTTTGGACGCTGTAGCGCATCGAAGTGTGAGCTGGTTCTACGTTGACATTTCGTCAATAAACCCAACATCGAGTTGACTATATTACAAACGGGCTTCGAAATGTGTACCTCCTACGTCATTGCAGAGCCTATATCGGCGGTGATGAGCCTTTATGCACATGACCCAATACATGCGGTAGTCTTTGAAGATTTTCAATCGCTCCGTGGACTCGAGTCATAAGGTTCTCCGCTGTCGTTATAGGGGTGTCTTACACCATACTCTTCATACAACTGCCAGAAAATAGTCGAGAAGGGTCAGATCTGGTGACGATGCTGATCATGGAACTGGTCCACCTCTACCAGTCGATCCATTTGAATATGCGACGTTGAGGTGATTCCACACATTTACTTAAAAGTATGCTGGAGGTCATGTCGGCCTTTCCACAGCTGTGTACTGGTACGTGTCGCACTGCAGTTAAAAACGTTACAGTACTGGAAACTACTCAAGTAACGCAGTAGGATGCGCACCAAGGACTCTATGCGCAGGAATGTTATGCTCAGGTCATTCATCCCAGTACACAGATTGCTAAAGGGTTGCATATCTTGCGTATTAAGATACCAAAATGAATGTTAACAAATTGTCACAACCGTTCGATCTCAAACTTCGTCGCTCTCCATATAAAGGGTAGTTTGGGATGGGGAAAGATCCTGTCACATTCTGGGAAAATACTAAACTTAAATACCAAGTTTTGTGTGTCAACAAATTTTCGTTTTTGAGTTAAGCTGTTCACAGGTAAGGGACTCACACGCGCGAGCGTACCTTTTCCTAAAAGTGCATTTTTATTCAGTGGCCATGTCAAAACGTGTATTTGTAACTAAATCTCGGTATTTTGTTTTATTTGTATTGTATTTTATTCGGTGGCTTCAAAAATGTAGCCAGAGTGAAATCTCTATCAATTTTTTGGGCGGAATATAATGCTTCTCTACCTACTAGGTACATTGTGGAGAACTTCAACTTAACAAGACAGAATATGTAATAACTATCGACAGCATAGTTTAAAAGATAGCAGCAATTGTGTTACAAAATGCAAAAGTCTACATGGTATATTTAGTGACGTAAATATACTAAATGGACCTTCATGCTTGCTTTCCAAACTTTGATTGAAAAGCTTTGCAGAGGTTTTCCAAGTTTACTGGCGCAATTAATTGCATTCAATTGCTGCAATAAATATTGTATTGATTCCTACGGATTGTAATGGTTTATCAGTTAACTATCCTGTTAATCGTAGATATTTGGTGTAGTACTCTATAGGTTTATTAATTGAAACAAACGAGGTATCAATCGCCGACTAATTAGTTCTGCGTGATTATCGTGGTTAATTCTGGTGGGCTGTAACAGCTTTTTGTAGCTTTGGTGGGAAGATGAAAAAGAATAAGACAACATTCTTACAGAACCACGAAGGCAATGTAAGTCGGTTACCAGAATACCAAGGAGACAGAACGGTGTGTCTAAGGTTCCGTTACTGCGCACGCGCGAAAACTGAACTTGTCATTCAATATCATTGCACAGAACCTAATTAGTCTAACCGCTTCGCAAGCGGATAGCACGTACTGTGTGCCCAAGACAAGAAGGCAAGTCTTAGGAATGTGTAGCGTAATCATTTTGTGCTTCCCGCACGGTGTTTATGCCTAGTTTCCGAGTATGAAAAGGATGCTAGGCTCGTTTAAAATACACAATGTAGTCACATAACTCACCTATAGCTAGAAATATGCACTCTCATACACTCATTTCCTAGTAAACAGGTCCGCTACCGGAGTAGATACACAGTTCAAGCCCCCTCTAGCCTTCTTGTCGTGGGCATACAGTACAGTTTGTCCAGATCGTGGTGACACTCCATATGCGCAAGACAGGAGAAAATTGGAGAAGTGACTGGAGTGGTTGCGATCAAGCGAGTGATGTCAGAACTCAGGAAGTCACACACACAAGTAGTGTATGTTAACGTATTATAAGCAATTATTGTGTTGTTATTATAGCCAGAGCAAGTGATACACTATACTGCTCGCAAAAGTTAAAGGCATGTGAACGCTGGCCAATGCTCAAGCGAAGCGCTGTTGCCAAGCGTAGCGCGTGTACCGGCAGCGCTTCTGTACATAAGAGCGCGTGAGATGCATGTACCACATTCGGCAGCACTGGTGAGAGGGGCAAGCTTACGATTCGCTGGAGTCTGCAGTACGGCCGGCCTCCATATGTCTTTAAGTTTTGTGAATGTTTTAACCCTCATATCTCCTATTATGCAAGTGGGCACATCTCTGCTTATCTATGCTTCAGGACTGGGGAGTGTCACGACGAACTGGACAAACTGTAAAGAATCATTAAAACCATTCGTGTGCAGTATTTCTTTAATGCGGTAGTAATTATTATGCATAAAAAGCTAAAATAGTTCTTGAAGGGACTGCTGGTTTCATAAATAACATTTCATGGTTTAAGTGTTCCTTAGAGTTCTTAGACTGGGCAACGTTGAATTGAATTTCAGTGTTGATAAATAAAATGAATCAATGGACTCAAATGTTTAACAGGCGAATATAATCAGCACTGCCAGAAATTTTATTTTTTCTTAAAGCAACGCTGCCAAAATAAAACCAAGAGTTACATTTATGAACCTAAACCATTTGAAGTAATTTACGCCATGACGTAATTCATGCCAGAAGTATTGGATTTAATATGTGGCAGTATTATTTGTAGCAGTTCAAGCATCATAAATATTTCACAAAATATTCCAGCAGAATTTGCTAGAAATCAATTGCAGGCATGCTTATTTTTTGCAAACAGTCAGCAATGATCAATAATACAATAATTGTAAATTACCTTCTATGATGCCGACGCTCTGTTTGTTAAGTAATAGTGGCACTACAATTTTATCTAAATGATGCAATATTTTAAACCATAGAGGGCACTATTGAAACACACTAAGTTTAAATTGCAAGATGTACTGTAGTAAACGTAGAATGAAATCTAAAATCCAGCGGTACACTCGTACAGGAAGGTAAAAACGGAAAACTGAAGAGTAAGAATTTTATTGTCAGGCTTGAGGATCTTTTGTATATCTCTGTCCTTTGAGCAACCGGCTTCAAGAGCGTCTGTTTCCAACCCTGAAAACGGTGCTAGCAATGTGCACAACCTCTTCACATATCCTAAGTAGCGCGGTGGTGGTGTAAGCAGGAAGGTAGGTAGTTTGGAAGATATTATAAAAACGCTTTTGAGGTTGCAGTACTGTCATTTATAATACACCGAGTAGCGTGAATTCTAGGACAAAATATGCTTGTTGTTCTCGCCGTTTTAGTAAAAGTTGCATGGCTGTCTAATCGGAGAACTGGAATATCCTCTATAGTATAAAGTAATCTTAGTGAGTTTTATATTCGATCACCCTTTGCTTCATTCATCAAGTCGATTAGTTTACTAATAATATTCTTCTTCTACCTCAAGCATAGACTTTTAGTCTGTTCCACCTCAAAGACTGTCCTCCCAATGTAGTGTCAGTCTTACCATTGTTGTTGTAAATCACGGTCTTCACCACATAAAACTGAACATTCCAGATAATTAAATGTGTTGACCTGTTAAATTACACTTATACTTAGTTTTATTTTTTCCTAATAGCAGGACAACTAAATCTGACAGGGTGATCATCTATAATAATGCCGTAGAGTTTTCGTGTAGTCTTGGTGTTACACGGTGAGGCGGAAAATGGTTTAGGCAAGGAAAGTTTGATGAGTGGAAAGCTCAAGAACCTTCAGCGGTTTGACCGATTTACGAGAACTGAGCTGCTTCTTATGTGTGAAGGAGAGACTTTTCCTTCAGTTTTAAACATCCAAGAATCTTCATTCGTGTCATGGTCGAACATACTTAATAGCAGCGTATAACCGTTCATTATAAATTTCGTATACTATTTGCTACAAGCAACTTGTGGGTGGAATAACGGTTGAAAACTCAAGCTAAGGATTTACTAAATTACACGGCCTTATCTCTTGATTGCAAGGGAACGGTGCTTCTGACCCAGGAGATAGTATCTCTACCTCTTGAACAGGCTGCTAGGTTCTAGTTCATTGTTCTACACAATCAGAGCTTATTTTATGAACCAATAACCCTCCTCTGAATTGCCTACTGGTTAACACCTATGAAGTTAAACAGTCTTGCCTACTGCTTTTCAGCAATAGTGAGATAATATTGTTTCAATTCCATTTTAACTTTTTAATTGAATATAAAGACGAACGAATGGATAAATGAAATGCATATACAAATAAGATGAGTACCTAAAGCCATCTGATGTTCACTATAAGGACTCAAAAATTTCCTGAAAAAGTGATACGAAAATTCAATTGACACCGGTGGTTGTCATACATTCATTCATTGGACTTCGGCAGTCGGATGCTGCGTGATCAAAGGGTTTCTGTTTGAATTGAACTAGAGAGACGCTAGTTGGAGCTTGAGGTGAGCGATTGGACTCGAAGATGAGCGAGTCAACCATTAGTGTGTTGGTAAATGGGATAAAGTTCTACGATAATTAACAGTCGGCACCTTTCAATCTACGTCGATGAGTTATTTCAAAAGTAATAAACTAATGACAACTTTAATTCCTGTGTCGTGCCTTTCATTCATACCCATGCATACCCTGATGATATAACGACTCATGACCTCTACTGGAGCAGCCGTGGCAACGAGACGGAAGGAAGTCCAACTACTTCATTTTATATCAAATTAGCGCCCATAACGAGAGACTTCCAAAGCAGCATCAAATTGGTGACAACGCGGGGACATCTTTATATTCAGCATCATATTGACGACAACGTGGCGATTTCCTCATTTCCGCTTCAAATTGGCGTCCAACTGCAGGGCTTCCTTTTCCGTTACAAAAGTCATCATACCCAACAACACAAGTTTACAGCGTGAAGAACAAAATGGATACCCCACATCACGGCAATGTCTATTACAGCAGGAGTTCATTATGAAACAAACAGTTGACAAATGCAGGATTCGTTGTGTCACATTCATACGGTTGTCTCTATCCATGATAATTTAACACAATCCCTTGCGTTGATGTAAACGATCCTTCTTAAGTTGCGTTACTATCGATAAGTTTTTGACCGGAAACAATCTCAAATTGAGTAGTAATAACTTGCTTGCTTGCACTAAACAGAAAACAAAACTTAGTTATTCACACCCTTTAACAATTTTTGTTACTATTGAAATCACACGAGAAATGTAAAAATCGCGTAAAACGCTACATAAATCCACGATGATTATTCAATATGTGAAAATTTAAAACTGTGGTAATGCTTCCACATAGATATCTGTTTAAAATTCGATGGTTAGCTGTTCCTTCTAGTTACTTATTGCATTAGTGAATTGTCTTCTGCTACAAAAGGTTATTCATGGGATTAGCCTTGACATGCCTGGTATAGGCCAAGGTTAGTCAGATCCGCTCTGGAGGTGTTACAATGACTTCGATACGTTCATGGGCCAACCCGACTGTAAGGCAAGAAGCGGAGAAAGAACTACCGTACACAAACCTTGGATAAATTCCGTAAACCACCCCTTCATCATGTTATTCAGGGAGCAGGGACACGTGTTAGAAGTTTCACCATCACTGAAATAGTCACGAAAACCACATTACCGTTCGTGCCCTCTAGTTCTATGGAATATTCATTTAAATACTGTTTTCTCACTAGTGGATGGAGTCGATTCCAAAGATTTGCGTTGATTATATTGATCTAGCTAAGGAAAATCCCTGATTCATGACAAAATAATGTAAAAGAACTCTCACGCACGCATTATCAATACTTTTAAAGTACAAGAATCAGACGCATAGTAAACCATTTGACAGTTGATAGCTGACTCCCTAATATGACAAGCAAGTTTCAAAATCTTGGAGCAAACAGTTTGACTGAAACACGCTGTGCTTATAAGTTGTTCTGATTATATTGCTATTTCCGCATTGTCGCTAAGTTCTATGGAAGGTGTTCAACATGGCGATGTGTCGGATGCATTTCTCTGGTGGGAGATCTGCGAGGGCGGAATTCGTTACGCCCTTGGTGAACACGATGATGCAACAAGACATACACAACAAATAGAAAATACGATCTGGCTAAGTAAGACGTGAATGCAGATTCTCGGACGGATAACCGGGCGGCCATTCTCTTATTCTCTTGAAGCTCAAATAAAATTGCTTTCATCGGAATGCACATACAAGGGTTGTTTTGATCGCAGTTAATAGTGCACAACAGAAGAAGTATTCTTACTTCGGTACTTAAAGTAGAAACATGCAGAATAACATGCAGATAACTATTACCGGAGTCCTCAATAAAAGCTACTTTTGTCGAATAACTTAAGATTTTTATTTTTTAACTATAATTAAAGCACGAAGAATGCATTTTCTGAAGCTTTATGGGTTAGATCAATATGAACTCAAATAATTCAAGGAAAATACATATGTTAAGCATATGTCCTGTAAATAACATTCCTTATATTATTCTTTGATGTGTCTTTTATTTCTTCGCCTATTACCCCACTTTTTCTATATCCGCCTGCATGTATGTAATTATTATTACGGAAATTAAGGTTTGTGCATAAGGCTTTGAAAAACATTTATTGAGACATTTCTAATTTGATTGTAATCCCTAAAAATTAAGGACAGCCTACTTGGAGAACATTTCAAACAACTACACCTACCGTTTTGAAATTGTACATAAGAGTGCGAGGACATTTATTTTCACACTTCAAATTTAGTTTAAATTGATAGAAGATTAAAGCTAATGAAAGTTATAAAACTTCGTAATTTTTAGTATTTCCCACTACAGTAGATTTTAGACGTTCATGGTCACACCTGAAATTAACAGCATGACATTATTTCTGACATTTAGCTCCCATAAAACGTACAGATGAGCTAACTTTCAAGTCTCCTGATTCTCTCTTTTCTTCAGAATCTAACCCCGATATTGTCAGATTGGAAAGGAGGCTAAAGAGTGGGATCACAGCCCATACTCGAATCATATTTATTCGAACTTCTACATCAAGGCTCTTGTATGCTGACCTACCGTGATCGTATCCTTAAATCCGAAAAGTTCTCGACTAATTATGTATGTTTCAGAGATTTCTAACGCTATATCACTAACGACAGATAGTATTTATCTTAAAAGGTTACTCGAAATTTTAAATTATTTTAGACCCATCCCATAATAATTAAACTGCCGAATATTGAAATAATTAACTTTAAATGCACAAGTATTCCTTCACATTCAGTTTATAGAGTAAAATGTGTTTTGTACAATTATAATAAGGTACGAAAGATAAAAGACCTATGATTTAATTATTTATTTACTTTGCACTGAACATATAGGTATCTGTGTACCTAAGCACTTTGCGTTATTAGCCAAAATTCTTTTCAAAACTGTTTATTTTCGCTTCCATCGCCCTCTTCTGGAGATAACTTGAACCACAATCAGAATATCGGGTAGCGAAACCGTGTTGCCTTTTTTCTGTTTTTAATTTTATTAGTTGTTGTAGTAAGAACATCTTTTGAGGTTCCAAAAGTTGAGTTGTTCACTTTAAAATACCCTAGCAGAAAAATTAACAGATATAAAATGTTAATTTTTTATATCAGACGTTATAGATTAGGTCTGTTTCTCATTTTATTAACCATATAACTATTTGAAAACTGCTTCCATTTTTTCAGTATGGTGTTCAGAGAATTATTTTATATGCATTTAATAGTGAAAATTTTACATAGTACCTGGCAATATGGTTTAAAATGACAGAGAAATAACTGAGACGTTGATGAAGTAAAGTAAAAAGAGCCATCGGACGGGAGTCAAGTGAAGAATGAGAGAACAGAACAGGTGAAATGTGTAATCCTTGAAGTGAAGAAGATGAAGAAGAAGAAGAAGAAGAAGAAGAAGAAGAAGATGATGATGATGATGATGATGACGACGACGATGACGACGACGACGACGACGATGATGATGATGATGATGATGATGATGATGATGATGATGATGATGATGATGATGATGATGATGATGATGATGATGATGATGATGATGATGATGATGATGATGATGATGAAGATTTCTGTATATGAAGCAAATATCGGTTATTTGGAAGCAATACTATTTTGGTCCAGGGTCCGTCTCTGCTTATCTGATAAAGGTGGACAGAGGGACTATTTCATGTTTCTGCTGTAAAGAAAGAAAAACTTGCCAGTAGTCAGACAGGAACAGATGTTCTGGGCCGACTCAAGCGTTACGAAGTTCCTTTTTTCCGAATAGATTTCAATAATCGATAATCGTGACCGACAAGTGGGTCAGATGCTCCAGTTCATTGCGGACAATCTCTGTCGCTTTCCAATTTACAATTTTGGAGACTGGAAGAATATTTGTGTGGGGGTTCGATAGTGTTTAGATGAGAGAAGATTTTGATTGTTCGATAATGAATATCAGATGCCCATTAATTTACATGAGCCAAGTAAAGTGAACCAACGCCGATAAATAAACGCAAAAAAAGATGTCCTGTTCATCGCATCGTATTTGTTAGTTCGGCAATATTTGACGAATAACCATTGAAACAAGAGAAAGAAAACATTCATTCGTTCAAAAAAGGTGATGTGTGCATTCGCATGCTTTCTCTACTCATTCTTATACAAAATGTTCTTAAAAACGCTTATTCTTCTATCTACTTCATGTTAATCGAGACAGACTTTGTGAAAATACCCTTATTCTCGTATTTCTTTACAGGTAACATGGTCTTTTTATACACGTATTTCCTTATAGACACAAGGGGAGAAGACTTAGGTTTAAGCAATAGTCAAATCGTTTATGAGCTGGTCGCTAAGTGAAGGCTTTCACATTCCAAGCTCTTTACAGGACATAGAAAACGAAGAATGACTTCTCATTTGAGAAAACTATAAGTATTGGAAAATTGAAACAAATAACAAGAAATATCTCGGAAACGGTTCTCTCCACCCAAAAAAAAAAAAAAAAAAAAAAAATGGATTGTGTGTTTTAAAGAAATGTGCACTTTTCTGTAGTTTAGCAGTTATACAAAGGTCACCCAGAATGAAGACGACCTCTGGGTCATTCCCAGAAAATCCAAGATATCCTAATATTTCATATGTCATGAAAATATATTACACATGTGGTAGTCTAAAAATGCTCCACGTAAAGGGTAGTCTGGGGTGGAGGGAATTTCTTGAAAATCTTCGTGTCGCAAACTTGGAAAATGCTAAATATAAATACGAAGTTTGGATTTAACCGACATTTTGTTTTTGAGTTATACGGTTCAAGCGCGCGCACCACACACACACACACACACACACACACACACACACACACACACACACACACACACACACACATACACACACACAGACACACACACACACACGCACACACACACAAACAGACGCTATACATACATATACATCCATACTACATAAATACTTCCCTAAACTTTTCTTGGAAATGTTGTTTCACTTGAATGTGTTTTGATAATTTTATCTTTGTTCCTTAATCCAAACATTGCCATTGTTGCTACTCTACGGCGGGGGAATTAGAACAGAGACGAAGTGTGAATATGTCCTATTAAGTTACTAACGCCATTAGCGTTGATCAAATCCCCAACAGATGACCGTAGGTATTGAAAGGAGGCTATAAATAAAGCAATTAAATAAACAACTGCATGAAAGCTACGTTCAAATTAACAAATTGCTTAATTATTCCATTGTGAAAGTCAAATAAATTCAGCTACATTTTACCTCAAGAAAACATGACACTGAAACGAAAACCATAATAGCACAATTTTGAACCAAGACTTGAAGCGTTCCTGGTGGCGATATGAAAATAACTCTTCTCGGGCTGTCAGTCAGGTGAATTCTGGAGTTTGCAAGCTTTTAAGAGCTAACGTGCTCTCATCTTTAGGGAATGATTTGGAGACTCTTTTTATAAGGGGATTCTGGGTTTATGTCACCCAAAGCTGCTTCAGGGCTTATTTCGCCCTCTTCAGCCAATTAGGATTTTTTTTATTTTAAAGAGAGAACTCTCTTTTTTGCCTTCTTTTGTTTTTGCTTATCTTTCTTTTCTTCTTCTTTTTTTCTTCTTTTATGTGTATTTATTTTACGTATAACTCAACTATCATTTATCTTGTCTTTTTTTTTATTATTATTTATAACGTACGTGGATTGATTGAGGACTATCCCAACATAGAATTATTTTAATATTATTATTTTTAATTTGGCATTCGATATTCACTGGTTGATCGAGGACTATTCCCGAAGTCCCGTATCACATCAGAAGCTGTTGCAGATGTTCCCTGACTGGTTGCTCTTCTGCAGCCTAGGCCTCCTCATACTCCCTGAGTATAGAAACTATTGGTCGGTCGGTGGGCGTGTGGTTAGTCGTATGCGTGGTGACTTACATTCTTTGGGTCTGTCTATTATTGTTTGTGTGGTCGTGATTTGGCGTTGTCGATGTATATGTGCTTCAGTTTTTTGGTGGTGTCCTGTATCGGTAGTGCTGCAAATATTATTGGTTTGATAAGGGTTTTGTACAGTTGTATTAAGATTGTCGATGATAGGCTTTCCTTACAGGAATCTCAGGCAGGTTGTTGCAACTTTGGCTTCGTGTAGCTTTTTCTGTAATGGGTGGCGGTTGAGAGTTCGTCTGTTAGCGTGATTCCAAGGTGTTTTATTTTTTGTTGAACAGGGAGGTCGTGACTTCCGTATTGCCTGGTGAGGATTTTGTTCTTTCGCTTCTGCCTATTATGAAAAATAATGTTTTGTGTCTTCTCGGGGTTTATTATGACTCTGCACCTGTTGGCCCACGTGTTGAATAGTCTTAATTGTTGTTCGGGTCTGGATTTCGCTTCTATTAGTCGGCCTGTAGCGCACCAGTTGTATCGTCTGCATACTGCGCTAGCTATATGCTCGGTTGGATGGGTGTGTATATTATATGCAGCAAGTTTGATATGGCACTACCCTGTGGGATTCCTGCTTCAAGGGTTATCGGTGTGGATAGCATTCTATTTATCTTAATGCGGGCTATTCTGTTTGTTAGGAAGCTGGCTGCCCACCTAATCAAGCTTCCAGGGATTTGCATTAGACTCATTTTGTACAGGCCTTGTGTCCAGCATCTGTCAAATGCCCCTTGCACATCAAGGGAGGTAGCGACTGTTGTTAATCCTTTATTTGTTTTTTTCTTTTATTTCCGAGATGACTGATGAGCTGGTCCTGGATGGCGATGGTTGAGCGGGATCCTGCCTGAGCTTCTACTAAAAAGTTGTGACTTTCAAAGTAAGAATCCAGACGTTCGGTGATGATTTTTTCAAAAACTTTTGATAGTGCTGCTGTTAGTGAAATTGGCCTGTAGTTTTCATAATTACTATTGCATTTTCCTGCTTTTTAAAGAAGAATAAGGTGTGCTTTCTTCCACTCTTTAGAGTGGTAGCCATGTTGCAGTATTAGGTTGTACAGAGCTGTTACTTTCTTTGTCATTTCTAGTGCTATGTGTTTGAGCATTGCGTATGTGACGCTTTCTGGTCCTGGTGCTAATTTACCTAGAGGACTCACGATATTGATGAAATCGACAACATTAATTGGAGTTTCCATGTCGTTAGGGTTCAGGTCTGGTGCTGGTATGGATGGTAGGAAAAGCTGATTGTTATTTCTGGTGAAGTCGGTTACTTCTTTGTGGTGAGCACCGTCGAAGACTGGGGTTTTAGGAGTTCGGAAGACTGTCTTATAATGTTTCTGGAAGACCATGTTACTTGTCTTCCTTGGTGTGTATGGTTCTGTTACTTTTAGCGGGTAGGTGAACTGTTTTGTTTTTCTTATGCTTTTTATAAACTGCCAAAATTTTTTGGTTCTACTGTCTTTGTTGCTATGATGCCGTTAGCCGTGGTTTCCCATTTTTTCTGGTTGTGTTTGTGAATTGCAGTTTTTATTTCCTTCCTCAGATGGTCCAAGATAGTTTTATCTCCGTCTTGCATTCGTATATGTTGGCGGTGTGCACGGCGTTTTTATTTTATTTTTTTCAATTATCTCCGTAGGTTGAGGTCTGATGTAGATATCTTTTTATATTTAGCAAGTTTTGGTTTATGGTGTTGTATCGCGCAGTATTGATTTCTTTATTTACTTGTTCTGCGAGGGTGTCTTTTTGGTGTGTGTGTGTGTGTGTGTGTGTGTGTGTGTGTGTGTGTGCGTGTGTGTGTGTGTGTGTGTGTGTGCTATATTAAATGGTTCGGCTGATTGCATGTGGGTCTTTATATGTGCTGCAAAATCCATCCAGTTGACATTGATGTAACTAAAAGATGGGAAAAGCGAAATAACCAGTAACCAAAATGGGGCTAATTAAAAACCAAGCAGATCACCTTTCAAAGTGTGATTGCAGGCTCACATTATACGGGAGGATTAGCCCCTACCAACCACACTAAGCAACCAATCCTCAAAAGGATAAAAAATAACCCAAGAACCCCAAATTCCCCCGAGAGCGAGTGATACTGGCTGGCGTCCCACAAGGAGCAATCATGTCGCCGTTTTTGTATACATTGTTCATAAATAATTTCCCAGTGGAAGCCAGGTGCAAGATCGCCATGTACGCTGATGACACTGCAGTATACAACCACCACAAAAATCCTCGATTCGGCCTTGAAAAAATGCAAAGATATGTAAATCATTTCCTCTCACGGCTCCATGATTGGAAAATCAAAATAAATCCTAACAAATGCCAGGTGATTCACTTTTCAAAGCGGAACCACACTTTGGCAATGGACCTAACGGTCGGCGGTCACATATTGCACTGTCGTCGGCATATTAAATAATTAGGCGTCATCATGGACCGTACGAGGTGCTGGTGCACACACGTAAAAAAATAGCGGCAACAAAGGCAGGCAGAGGCTAAAATTATGCGTCCCCATCTTCCGGAGCAAACAGCAGCAACTCAAATGTAAGCTAATCCTATAGAAGGCATTTGTTCTTTCGGTGGTCGTGTGTGTATGTGTATACCTCCAAAACCGCCCTTAAGCAAATCCAAACCCTTCAAAACCGCTCTCTCCGAAAAATCCTCTCTGCTCCCCTCCGAACCACCAACCAAACCCTTCACCTAGAAACCAAGATCCGATCCATCCCAGAGGAAATATCAAAAAGAGCTTCCGCTACATGGGCGCGCAATAGGAATCGCCAAAAATACATGATCGCCAACATTGGCAAACGCCAGCCGAAGCACATAAACAACGCAAGAATTAAATTGTTTTAGACGTTGCGCGTCCATGTAACCCCGGCCCCAGGTTACACAATCATTACTGCTGAGGCCTGCGCCTCGAGAACACCAGAAGCTGCAACCTGCTGCGCAGGATAACAGTGGAAACTGTAAATAGTGTAGTGACAGTGTATACAGAGAAGTGGCAATAGTGAAGTGCGTGTGTGTGTTGTGTGTGTGCGTGCGTGTGCTAGGACGTACAGCGTATGCCCAAGCGTGTGTATACATGTGTGTGTGTGCGTGCGTGCGTGCGTGCGTGCGTGTGTGTGTGTGTGTACTGCGGTGGCGACACCCCGACGGGACAAGCTAGGACTTCTTCTGGCTTCTCCACGTCATTCTCTGAAGATGAGAGGGATATTAGCTCTTGAAAGCTTGGAAACTCTTCCAGAATTCACCTGACTAACAGCGCAAGAAGAGTTATTTTCATAATATTTCGAATTTCAAAGGATGAAAATTTAAACACGTTTTACAGAAACTGGCAAAACTCAACAAAAACCGGTTATTTAAATATTAAAAGTCTGGGTTCCTTCAATGTAAAGAAAATTTGGTAGGTCTTCGTAATTTTTATCCAGTTTTTCTGAGGAAGAGTCTAACGCAGTGTCTGAAACGAGTTTTATGAATTATAAAAATGATTTTCCTTTTAAAAATACTACAAAGTAGAGATTGAGTATCCTACATTGGCTGGAGTAGAGTTCGTTAACATTCCGCTTCCATCCAGTAGGAATCTATTCATATGTAATTTAGCTGCTCAGATACATCACAATATGTTCCCCACGTGGAGTAAATCACGTGATACGAGATGGTTTCGCTTTAATGCTGTTAACATCTTAGCTGCGATGTCAGTTTAATTATAAAATGTACTATAATATTAGGCCTGGAACGTTTTACTTCCAAAGTTTCTTTCGTATCTATCATTCCTTTGCAAGTATCATCAGTGTCACAATCTGTGGTACCGTATGTAGTAAGAGAGAGGGATTCAACAATATTTAAAATCATATTTACCCTCTTATAGTTTTTCCCTATACCTTCTCACTTATTACAGAACTGATGAATAATTTTGAATGTTTACTGCTACACAAGCGGCGATGAAGTCGCTATCAGCTAGGGAGACTGAACTAAAGCATTTTGATTGCAGTGCTGTGTCCCTGAAGTCTTTCATTTCATGAACAATCCCGTAATTACATGCCGGATCTAAACCTCAGAGACAATCTGCTTGAAGACTCGTGGTTCTAATAAAATTGGGAAAACCCTTAACATCCTGACATCATTTCTTTTTGTATAGGTATAGAATTTTTCTATACCTATGCGTACTTACTTTAGCAGGTTATTTCCAAATCTGCTGATGTAAAACACTCCCATATTACGTAAATATTCGTCAGCAAAGTCCCACATTGCACCACTCCCGTTCTGAACTTACGTGGGAGTGCCTTTGTTTTACGCGTGAATACTGTTACTCCAAATATCGGTGACGGACTAAACATAAGAACGTTCAATGTAATGAACTTGCATATGGACAAGTTCTCGTGAAACTCGACGTTTCATGAAGAAACATATCCGTATGTGTTTATCTGTGCCAAGGCGCTAATCTCGAGAGTAATCGTACATCAGCATTATATGAGGTTGGTGTGTGCCTTCTTAACTCGATTAGGGTCTTATTATTTTTCCACTGTCGATCTGTTCCATACTCAAATATGTATTCCTCTTGGTCTTCCTACTTGGTGGTATCTTCTAGGTACATAACGCAGTAATATCTTTGGTATTCGTTTCTCTTTGAACCTTATGTATGCTGGAACTAGTTTTTTTTTTTTTTCATTCAAGCTGTTATTTAGCTTTTGGAATCTCTTAATTTCTTCCATACCTAAAAATGAAAAGCCTGCTGCTGCTTTTAGAAATCTCATCTGAGGTGTTTCTATTCTTTTCCTGTCTGTCTTAACCATTTTCTAATTTTTCCTTCCATATGTTGCCCATGTACTGTCATTATGTTATAGAATTTCAGTTGTGTTGCTTTTGACATCTTATTCTTTAGTGCTCTCATTTTTGTTCCAATCATTGGTCTAAATTTGTTTAGTAGACCCCCGGGCTCACTCGTTCCATCCCTTTAAATTGAGGTTAAACACTTACAAAGCAAATTATACAAAATTTCGATGACTATTGGATAGAAAAATGTTTTGGTTTTAAAAATGTCACATTTTAAACATTTTAGAGAAACATTTCTTGAAGAATATTAAAGCTAGCACAAATAAATGCATAAATATTGTGTTAACGTGTTAAATGCGAATTTCTCACTCCCTGCTCTGCTCAGACTTTACCTTCTTCATTCTTCTTTCACCCCTCTTACTCTTTCCCTCTCTCCCTGACTTCTCCTGGTCTTTACCCTGGTCTTTACCCTGGTCTTCTCTCTCTGAACAACGCATACCACATGTCACTTGATTGTTGAAAACCAGAAGAAAATTGTACCTGTTCTTTGTGCCTGTGTGCGATCGGAACTATACTGTTTCCCGCTTCAACTATGTTACACACACTAACGAATAAAAGTAAAGAAGAGTCTCTAGGTAGTCGCTAGTGTTCTGGCTTCTTATAGGACTAGCTAAAGCGGAGAATGTGTCTTAATTAGCTTCATTCCCTACTCTTCGCGCACACTGGAACTGTTAATATGAGATTGAATGTGAGGGTGTTTTATAATGAAACAAATATTAGCATCTCCGGTTAAGAGTTAAAAATATCACCAGTTTTTTTCCAAACGTATAAAAGGAACCTATGCAAATGAAACGCCCAAAAACGTGATACTTCATATTGATCCTATCGATATGTTGTAGGTAGCTAAATCAGAAGTATGATTCATATAAATGTATATAAAATGGGTCACCAAACGCAGTAATAAGTGAGATATTTTGATATGTTGCTTTTGAAACCCCTTAGAAGCCCCCTTTGTGGTACGTAATTAATATGCCATGCAGTTTATTTTCACAGCTGTTGATTCGATAACTCTTCGATGGAAAGGTAAACAAACAAACAAAAGTTCTACAAATTGGTTTATGGATTTCAGTGGGAAACACTTTATACACATTAGCAAAAGTTGGTCTTTCAAAGTTGAAAATCAGTAAAGCTTTCATTACGTGTTTATTATCTGTATGGATGTAGAAATCACCATGATGCTATGTAACAGTGAATGTGATGTGACTGACAGATGTTCACAATACTAGCACATTGTGGAGCATTGTCTCCTGAGCATGCACATTCGAGAATTAAAATGTGTGGATTGCTGGTATCTATGGCACATATTTAAAATGTTCTTTGAACCTGTATAGCAAAACTGAGTGGGAACAGTTCAGTCTATAACTGAGATGACGTATTCACTCAAGAAATGCACATTATCATTTTAGCTTGTACGCAAGGTGTAACTACTTTCACACAAAGAACTTTTATGTATTGGCATCCCACACAATTTTTTTACTATACCCAAAGATTTATGAGTGACTGAACGAGGTAGTAACGTGGTAACGGTGAGAGATTCGCATCCGGGAGGTCCCGGATTCAAAGCCCTGCAACCGACAAATTTTTAGCGATTTTCTTCGGTCGTCGGGCGAATGTTGTGTTGGATAATTTTATACGAATTTTTATATCTTTCACCACTACATTTCATGTCCTTATTCTACACCGCCATACCAGCCATTGGGCTAATAATCCATACTGCATATGGTAGGACCCAAGGTTTGCTTGTTCCTCGAGTATTATTCCTACTTTAAGCTGCTCATTTTAGCATTTATATATATATATATATATATATATATATATATATATATATATATATATATATATATATATATATATATATATATATTATATCTTGATATAGAGGATAAGAAAGGCATGGCAGCGCCCGGCTGTTGAACCAATATATTGGCCTGTGAGTCTTTTGGGTAGGTATAAGCCTTACAAAAAGGAGAGCACTCCGAAGAAGAAGAAGAAGAAGAAGAAGAAGAAGAAGAAGAATATTTACTTGGGACGTCATGGTTAAATTAGAGAAAATAAATGCAGAAATGACTTTTAAGTATACCATTTTGTTACCAAAATATAATTCATTATAGAATTGGTGAACATCTAAAACAAAAACTGCAACTTAGAGGAATCTTAGAAGGACCAAATGAACAAGTATTCAAAATAACAGAAGCTAACATAAACATTCAGTCTATATAAATAAAGGTAGTTAATATTTTCAACAAAAGAAAACCAAATTTTAATTAACCATGTGGAGGCAACAAGCATTATAAAATATACAATTATTGGAAACGTGAGTCATATCAGAAAGAAGACCTGCGATCATATTCTGGACACTTTTGTGAAGAGGTTTAGGGAACTATAAACTCACAGGGATAACGCGGATGCGAGAGAGTACCACCGTTCTAAAATTCATGAAATTACTGAACCTTGACAAAATCAAAGTTAAATTCAACAGTTGTATTAACTGACATTTAATAAGATCATGTATTATCACTTGATAATGATCACTTCCTCTACTTGTGTAGTAAGTAGGGGAAGTACCTATTGTGTTCGATCCAAAATTTCCATATCGAGATTTCACGGAAATATATATTTTATGGTTCCATGAATACAAAAAAAAAAAAAAAAAAAAGCATTTAAAAAAGGTCCCTGTGTGTGTCTGCGTGCGTGCGTGCGTGCGTGTGTGTGTGTATGTGTGTGTGTGTGTGTGTGCGCGCGCGCTTAGCTGAAAAACAAACAATCGGTTAAAAACCAAAGTTGGTATTTAAGTTTAATATCCTTCAAGTATGCGACACCAGGGTTTTGAAGAAATTTCCTCCACTCTGAACTACCCTTTGCATGGAAAATTGTTCACAAAATTTTGATTTTCTTAAAAATGGTTCTAACGATTTTGATTGAAATGCCATAGTTTAAGATAGTTTTATGGCAAATGAAATGCAAATTTTGAATTTCCTAGTTATAGCCCATGTAGTTCTGTTTACTCTTGATGACTTTCATAACTGGTAAACCGTAAAAGGTAGACCAAATCTTAGTATACAAAAAGTGTAGACCTCGTTAAGACACACAATTTATGTCAAGATGCATTTTTTTTAGTGAACCATTTCGGAGATATTCCTCGTTATTGATGTGAGTTCTCAAATGGAAGGTCATTATTCACTTTTTTATCTCTTGACCGTGCGAAGAGAACGCAATTTGAAACCTTTAAAAGATTTGACCATTCCCATATTCCACTTGCACCAAGAAGAAAATTAACAATAAGATAATTTCTGCCAATGTTTGTCTTTATTAATATGAAGAAGGTTATATACGTTTGTAGGAATAGTAAGTACAAGAGTATCGAGCGGGATGGCTCAGGTGGTAACGTCTGTGGCCCACATTCTCGAGGTCGCGGGCCACGCACTCTGACATGTTTGTTTCCGTGGTTTCCCCGTGTCACTAGGGGGAATGCTGGAGTGCCTTATTTCATTCCACGGTTTCCTTTCCATCATTTCCCTTCATTCCATTTCCTTATCTTTCAGAGTACTTTCAGGCGTGTAGTGTTGGCAGTGCCGGGCAGATGGTGCGGATGATTACGCATGGTAAATGCTGTTCTCAGTGCTAGGTGGCGTTTGGCCGGCCTTGTGCTCACCCCGGGGGGGCGGACGGTCAGCGCGACACCGGAACCGCGGTGTGATTTGTTTTATGGTGGTTTTGGAGGCCACACATGCATACAGGACCACCGAAAGAATAAATGACTTGTATAAAATTAGTTTGGATCTGAGTTGCAGCTGTTTGCTGCGGAAGATGAGGACGCATAATTTTAGCCTCTGTCTGCCTTTGTTGGCGCTATTTTTACGTGGGTGGATCAGCACCTCGTGCGGTCCATGATGACGCCTAGGTATTTAATATACCTAGGTGCAATATTTGACCACCGACCATTAGGTCCATTGCCAAAGTGTGGTGCCGCTTTAAAAAGTGAATCACCGCATGCACGCCATTGTAGGCCCTATGTGGCTTATGCGGCCCTTAGGAGGAAGGGATGAAGAGGTCCCCTCTAAGTGTGATCAGATTCAGACTACTATGCAGTTTAGCAGGGGTGGGTTCCCTAACAATTCTAGAATTACACCAATACTGACGCCGGTGCATGACTACCTCAATCGTCTTCGTCATCATCACCATCAACAACCAAAAGATCCCAGAAAGAGTCCCCAGGAAAAAGCATCAAAACGCTAGGGACACATCTTTACACGGTGCAATCTTTCTCCATCCCGCCGCAATCGCCGTCACCGGTCCTGCAACCTTGAAACAATTCAAAAGGAAGTGATGAAGACAGAAAATTGGTGGTAGAAGAGGAACCACTGTAGCATTCGTCTATGGAGCTGGGAAAACTACGTAAAAAAGACAGTCACAATTGTTAGCGATTGCGTTTTGTTTTATCATTTGCTAGGCTTAATATCCTTAGCCCCTTCCTTTAGATAATGTAACAAAACGACAAAATCCAGTCTGGTTACTTTCCTACATTTTCTTGTCTTCTAAAATTTTGTGGAAAACACAGTTTACTTCTCGTCGTTAACACAGTTCAAAGTCTTCCATGCTACCACAACTCACAGCTTTTACTTCTCGTAACCTTGCTCAGTCTTTTCAGTGTCTTTCTTCACTTTCTCAGTCTCTCATACACTAACTACGACGTTACCATCACTCGACGCACCGTTGAAAGCTTCTTATGACGCATGCGACGTGACACACATACTCGCGCTCACTGATGCACTGGCCGACTGATGTCCATAACTGGCCCTAATGACCAAGTTGTCGACGGGCCCTTAAACCCAACACACTCACTCACTGTCCATAACTGTAGCTCTAAAACCAAAACTCACTAACTCCTGTTCGTTGCCCCGTCTCCTTTTGTAGAGGGGCTGGCGTCAGGTGGACCTTTCGAGAAGCACTCCACACACACGCACTGCGATTTCTCAGCTAGAAGTCTGTACTAGGTGCTAGAAAAGTCTCTTTTGTTTCTTCCGCCTCCATTATTAAGTCACGTACACACAAACGGTTGCACGAGGCAGCCTGACCATGAACGCCTTTTTTTCTCGCTAGCCCGGCGCGTGGTGTGAAGCAGCCCGGCCCCCGTACGTCCATTGTTTTGCGTCAAGCCCTGCGTCACAATAACATTGGATCCGCCACTGCTCCTGGTTGTAAGTATAAATTAATGTTAAATAAAAAGAAGTAACCTTACAGATTTGCTTCAATCTGACGTAAAAGGATTCTTTCTGACCTACGTGTATTTTTATTCTTCAGACATCGTGGTTTACAATTCGCTGCAGATCCGCCTTGATTGTTGGTTTACCTCTCAACCCACAATCCTGGCAACCTACGACAAGAAATTCTTGTTTTACTTGTCATAGTGTAGACCTTATCATTTTAGCAAGTTATTTCTGTGACTCTAGCCTTGTGTAGTAGTCTTGGAATTCAGATTACATTGATAAAATATTACATTGCGGTTGCATGAAAGAACGCAAATAATATTACCGTGAGGTTGTGAACAGAAAATGATAACTCTTAATAATCTAAAAAGTTAACTTAAAATTCTGTGTAAACTTTTGGAAAAGTTGTAGTGCACAGCATCAAAAGATATCTGATATAGGTAGGTCCTAATCTCACACAAGATAATGTTTATGTCGTCATGTAACCATCTTTTGAGTATGAAAATAACGACACCAACATTTACTGAGCTATCAATTTTATTAAGTAGATTAATGTATATCAACAGTTCGTAAACATGGACGAAGATAGCAACTGTCCAAAAATATGTAAATCAAGATTAGGGAATTCCCTTTATATTCTATGTCGAGTTTTATAATTGACTATCCTAATTTCCCATTGAACACCAACACACTACCATTAATTGTAAGTTCGCAGTGCACAGGGAAATATTCATATTCGTTGATTTTCTCAAGTGTATTAAATTATTCCATACTACAAAGTTTTCCACTGATTTCATGTTTCACGAAGGTTTAAAAATCTATCCAGGGAAGCCTTAGCCTTAAAAATTACAACAACCAAATTTATTAAATGCAATTAACAGTTCAGTACCTAGTGATTGATATAACTGAAATTTGACAGAAATACTTAGAATTAATTTGGCTATTGAAATGGTTGTGGATTATCCATATTTCTTTTTAACGTAGTTATGCATTGTAACCGGCAACGTCTCTGCATGGCCCAGCAGCAGTTCAACTGGACTTTCCTTTCGTTCTGACTTTAATGCTTAGAATGCTATGCGTAGTCACAACTTCAACATCTAAAACGGAACTAGTGATTTTTAGGGATAAACTATAAGAATAGTATAATTCCATACACAAGAGCAAATATTAAATCAAGTTGGAAGCTTTAAATATGTCTGGAGCTGAACTTCAAAAAATACATTTCCAAAAGGGATGTCTTTTAATGGACATTTTTAAAATACTAAAATAATATGGCAATGAGTTTTGTATCCCCGGCAAAAGCGAAAGGCAGAATTGGAAGCAGCCCACATGTTGGTGGCAACAAGGAGAGCTGTTATCAGCTCGTAGTATTTAATATGATAGAATTAAAAGAAAAAATATACATGGTAAACAAGTACTTACAAAATATATATGGTAAACAAGTACTTACAAAATATATATGGTAAACGAGTGCTTACAAAACATATATGTACACGATTACTTACAAAATATATATGGTAAACAAGTACTTACAAAATATATATGGCAAACGAGTGCTTACAAAATATATATGGTAAACAAGTACTTACAAAATATATATGTACACGATTACTTACAAAATATATATGTTAAACAAGTACTTACAAAATATATATGGCAAACGAGTGCTTACAAAATATATATGTACACGATTACTTACAAAATATATATGGTAAACAAGTACTTACAAAATATATGTGGTAACCGAGCACTTACAAAATATATATGGTAAACGAGCACTTAAAAATGCAGCATCTTTGAAGTGAATTTACGCATTATTTAAAATAATGGGTATAGCAGTTTATCTCAGAAATAGTTAAACCAAAGAGGTGAGCAATATCTGCAAACAGAAGTCAACTAAGTTATTCACTCCCTAAGCAATTATTTACAATAGTAAATTGTGCATATTATATTGTGATAATATATTGTATGCATTAAGGGACCCTGGGACTGAAAAATGGCCGAAAAATTATCAAATTGACGATTTTCAGGTTTATGCATATAAATGTTCGCCAAACCTTCAGACATCGGTTGGCAGTGAAGTTTTTCGGATTCCTCCATTTTTAAAGGTTTAGTGCAGGCTACATTTAAACGTCCCGTTCCTGATGAAATGTTTGATGGTACTTGAACAAAGTATGGGGCAAAAAGGCTCCAAAACAACCAAATTCAACGGAAAGAAATGTACGAATCTGAGGGTGGGGCGGGGGAGACTGCTAGACAAAAGAGGAAGGTGTGATAATGCGACAGGGTAGTTTTAGGTCAAACAGATAATCTGACTCATGATTGTGACGCTTGTGTGTGGAAAATTTGATTTTTCTCGACGTTACACTTTTAATACACTATCTGCTCCATGCGCATTAGATTTTGTACTTTTTTATAGTGTTTAAAGCCCACTTTTACTACATACGGCACCACAGGTGGTGTCACCGATGATACAAGGAATGAAGATGGAGCACCGGTGGAATGAGATGGCGGGGGAAACCGGAGAACCCAGAGGAAACCCGTCCCAGCGCCGCTTCGTCCACCACAAATCTCATATGCGGTTGCCTGGGATCGAACTCGGGTCGCAATTTTGTGCTACACTCCTAGAATTGTTTCAATATGTTCTCCATTTACGTGACTTCAGCTTCAGTCTTTGTTTTAAAAATCTGAAAACTTTACCTTTAAAAAAATTAAACACACAAAAAAAGGTTAAAAATAATTTCAATTTCCATCAAAGTAAAGAGGTTAGTTACTTTAAAAGTAATTATTTTTTCTTCCTGCCAGAGACTGGTGGTATTTGTTGGGCAATTAGAGTTTATAAAATAATAAAACTGTTGTGATATTTTAGTTTTTGATGCTTATGGGGTATTTTGAATATTAAGGTATTTTCGCGTTGTAAATAAATTGAATAATTAATTCACTCAAAACTATAGAACACATTGTACTGAAACTTTCTGTGATGGCTTATAACATAAACACCCTCAAGTGTGCAAAGCATTGATGCCATACCTATAACAACATAGAAAATTCAAATTTCAGTGCGATGGTCCCGTAAGTTGAGATACCCAGTATAAAACGATCTTTAGAGAGACTCAAATGATGGTAGAGACAACAAGAGATCCAAGTTGCTGAAAGAAGTACACAAGTACTCAAATCTTACACTGCAGAATTGGAAGAAGCAGGAGAAGAAAAAGAAAGGTGTATATACTGCAATAAGTACCTGCATGAATACGTTAAGAATCATGTATGAGTGGGATTTAGATTGCATAAACAGCTCTTGCGGAATGTAGTGAAGGAGGTAGACTGGTGGAGGACACTCAAGTTGGCAAGGCCTCCATTGCTGCTTATGCAACCTTCACGTCTACTTGGTGCTTTTTCGTATCACTACACACTATAGATCAAGCGTGGTATCAAATTGCACGTGCTCAAGCGACAGAAACTTTCAGTGGTTTCTGTGAACACACCTAGGGTTACCAGACGTCCGGAAATTTCCGGACGTGTCCTACATTTTAACATTTGTCCGGCTTCCGGAGGGAATTTCTGAAAAGTCGCTAATGTCCTACATTTTGAGAAACAAGTGGTGATCATTAGAAAATGAACTGGGAACTGGGAAAATACATATCAATAATTGCTTTTTGTTGAATATGGGTGAGGAGGGTTTGCATCTGTAATCTCTCCCTCTTGGAATCCAACTTGATGTAAAAATATGACCTATTAACTAGTTCGTGGTACGCAGGAACCAAAATGCACCATAACATATGTTACACCAAATATGCACGTGACTTTTCAAGAAAGTGTTTCAATAAGATGCGGTTCGACGCTTTTCATTAATATTGAATAATGAATACCCTTAATTAAAGAAGGTTGCAGCTTCTGTTTGATACTGTATGGTGTCGTTCACCTCTCTTCTGCATTCATAAGATAATGTTGAGTAGCCAGCAAGGAGACAAACATGGCTGCTTCTACAACTGTTGAACCAGGACCCATCTGGATACTCTTGATTCTACAGGATCTTGGCTGAACACGAGACTAACACAGAGAGATGCAACACGATTTATTCACATCTAGTCCGGTTCTAAGCTTGAATCGATTATAATTGTTTGATTTAGCTATAGGTTTCTGGAGAGAAGAATTTGCTTATTACAAATGAAGCAATAAAAGGCCATTAAGAGCGTGCCAGTACTCCAACCTATGAAATAATCTGATGTGTTGCACTCACATGACCTTCTTTACTCTTGTACTAACTATTCTTACAAACTCTTATTCCTATACCTTCTTCGTGTTAACTGAGATAAACATTTCTACATAATTATCTTATTGCTTATTTCCTTGTAGGTGCAAGGGGAATACAGTAGGCTTTGAGCGATAGTCAAATATTTTAAAGCTTAGAGATCCCGTTCTCTTCGCACGCTTAACAAATAAAAATTGTTCCATTTCGCGAAAGAAGTTCCGAAACTGATACAAATAACAAGGTATATCTCTGAAACGGTTCACTCTACAAAAACATTTATTTTGACATAAATTGTGTGTTTTAGCAAGATGTACATTTTTTGTAGAATAAGATTTTGTCTATCTCTTACGGCTTACGAGCTATTCAAAAGTCATCCAGAGTAAACAGGACTACATAGGCTATAGCCAGAAAATTCAGAATATACATTTCATTTGTCATACAAATATCTGTCCAAAAAAATAAAGCACCTTTTTCTAATGGAACGTTTCACTTGTGTTACTTTCCAATAATGAAAATAATTTTCCGATTTTTGTTTAAATATGTGGTAAAATGGTATAAGTATTGTTGCTCTTGTTAACGAGAGAACTTCGTATATAATTCAAATTAATTCAAGTTAATTGAGAATAACATGCTGTATCACGATCCTAGAGATTTTACAGGAGTACTCTCATTGCTCATGCATAAAATTAAAACAATATTACATTACGATAAAAATCATCGCACACTTCTAGTAAAACCACAGTCGGAACTCGATTCATTCTGTTGTCCGTTTAAATCACATAAGCTTCAACATAGGAATTTAATTTTCCATCGAAAAGCTGATGTTTACACTAATATGTGATATTACCTGAATTTCCTGAGAAAATAGATCCAAAGTTATAATTGCATTGCAAAGAACAAATTGGAAATAACATCATGGTTTCTCGCCGTTAAGCAACACCTCCGACAAGGTTGCTGGGCAGTTGTTTTTTCGTTAATTTGTTTTGTTCTGCATGTCCAAGCACGCTCTCTCCCATTGTGTGTGGCGAGCGGCACTTATGCAATATCTAAGGTCAATGGTACTTGTCTGCATCTGTTTCTGGCACATTCCTATTTATTTGTTTGCTTAGACTGTTTTCACAATAAACCGTCTACATCAAAGTATCGTGTCGACTTTTGGAATCAATAGCTTAACGTGTGTAAGGGAGCCAAACAATTTAAGAACAACAAATCCACTAATAATATGACAAGTATCCTTTGATTAAAAGTCTAGGGAGTCGTTTGAAGCAATTAAAGAACATGTAAACATGGTGGTCAAACAATTTGAGTGTCCACTGTTTACACTTATACAGTGAAAATTTCCTAAATGCCGGGTTTTTTCTTAGCTCTACCAACAAAATTAACTAAACCCCGGCGCGACAGCCCATGAAGGGCCAAGGCCTACACCTGTTCCAAAACATTTAGGAATAGTAGCAATTAGTTACGCATTAGATCAGTATCCACAAATTCCCAAGTAGGAATAGTGTTACGCGAAAGGTGATAATTTCCAATCTCTTCTTTAGAAGTCCTTACTTTCTCTAAAACCTACTACGTATAGTAAGTAAGGGTGGGTATTGTATGGCACCCAAAACTCCGAATCTAGATTTCAACGGAAATGCATGTTTCGAATTTCCAAGAAAGCAACGTTAGAACAATTCTTTAAGTTATTCAAGTACTTTAGTTCAGCATCTTTCCAAGGATGCGACATGAAGCTTCTCAAGAAAATACCCGCACCCCAAATTACCCTTTATCTGGAACAAACTTTTTATTTTCTCGAAACTAGCTGCAACGTTTATTAAAGCAGCATATTTTCAAGATATTTGCATTGCAAATGAAGTGTATATCTTGGTTTAACTTGGAATAGCTTCTGGAGACCTCTTCATTCTAGATGACATTGCAAGCTGCCAAACAGTAAGAGATAGACAAAATCTTATTACACAAAAAATGTTGATCTCATTAACTCATACACGTTATGCCAACCGCACTTTTCATTTATTTTTTAGAAGCTATCCATTTCCTACATATTCCCTGATATTGATTTTATTTTTCAAATACCTACTTCTACTTTTCTCAAATGGGAGCTCCTTCGTTTTCTTCTCTTTTGGCCATGCAAAGAGAACGGAATTTCAAAGTCAGTGACATGGCGACCAGCTCTTAAAAGATTTGAGTATTGCTTAAGCCTACTCTATTCCCTTATTCCCGCTGTATTTATACAAGGTAATATGTTGTAAGACAATTTCTGGAAATGTGTAGCTCGATTAACATGAAGGAGATAGAACTGCGACACATCAGATTTTTTAAAAATAGAGTTTAACTGTTGCTCTTATTTCAAATGATCTCTGATAATGTGAAAACAAAAAATGTAGTCCTCTATGAACATTTTGTTTCTCTGTTTCTTTTATTATAAAAGTATTATTTACCCAGTAGAATAGTTTCATCCATTGCTGAGGCCATAGTTTCAAAACCGCTCTGCAAATTTTATTCAGCCAGAGGAAGAATTCTAACCTTTGGTTACAACCGATCCTGGAACTACTCGCTTAATATTCTTGTACCAAAGCTTTTTAACTCTTCTTCTTCTTTTTTTTTCTTCTTCTTCTTCTTCTTCTTCTTCTTCTTCTTCTTCTTCTTCTTCTTCTTCTTCTTCCAATAGCGCTACAGCCCAAAGCGGGCCTGGGCCTTCTTCATCCGAGACCTCCAATCATTGCTATCTAGAGCTATCTGTTGCCAATTTTTGCATTTTAGGAGCTGATACCTGTCCTCTTTCACTGAATCCATCCACCTTTTGCTAGGTTTAGCTATCGGTCGCTTTCCAAACATCCCTCCTGTCATCATATATTTGCTTGTATCTCATTTTCCTTATTCCATTCTCATTTATAGGTCCATAAATTCGTCTTAAGATCTTTCTTTCAAATATGTTAATTATGTTTTCGGCCGCCTTAGGCATGGTTCAAGCTTCACATCCGTAAATAACTATGGGTCGTGTGCATGTTTTGTATAATCGTATTTTTGTTTTTCTATGTATAAATTTAAATTTCAGAATTGGTAAAACACCATAATATGCCTTGTTTGCTCTGTGTATTCTGTTTCGGATTTCTTGTATTTCATCGTTATTATTGGTTATAATTGTACCTAAATATGAAAATTTCTTCACTACTTCAAAATTAGTAGTGTCTGTTTTAAAGTGCTGTTCTCTATTAATTTCTGGCCTTGATTGTGTTTAACATTTTTGTTTTAGAACTGTTTACTTGGAGACCAACTTCTTTTGCTGTTTGTTCAAGTAAATTGACTATATTAAGTTTTGACGAGATCTTACCATTATGCTAACATCATCAGCATAGGCGACTATCTGTATTGATTTATATATCAATATGCCTCCTGTGTGTACATTTAATTTCCTAATTATATATTCTAGGACTATATTAAACAAAAGTGGGGCCAGCTCATCCCCTTGTTTCAGGCCTTTGTTAACAAGAAAGGATTCTGCTACTTCTGTATTAATTATAATTTGAGCTGTGGAGTCCTCCATGGTTAATTTTGTTAATCTTATTAATGTTTGGGGGATCCCAAAAAGGACTTGTTGAAATGTTATACTACAAGAAAGAAAGGTTGAATGCGGAATGCGGAACTACTTGACATTGTCCATCACAGAGATTTAAGACCCAGCACTAGCTTGATCAAGTGTTGTCTGTGCCTTGCATCGTTTTGTTTTGAGCTAAAGTGAAAGTAAGTTGAGGGTCAGAGTAACCATTAGTGTGGCCACATCAACAACCTTGATGCTGAGATGGTTCCAGATTGTACCGCTTCAGTACCAAATCCACGAGGGTAGTGTCATAATTCCTTCCCTTACCAATACTGAACACAGTAGAGGCTTTATTATCCGAGATAAGGAGGACCTAATCGAAAACTCGGATAACATGGACTGTGTCAAAAATCGAGAGGGAAACGTATGATTAACTGGTGAAATGAATGAAAACGTGGTCAAAGATGTGACAAAAAGGCATCTACTATCTTATCAAATGCAAAAAATTATGTACATAAAAATAAAAATACAACATTAAAAAATGAAGTCCTACAGTGAACTCGCTCGCTTCTTTACCGCTGCTTCGTGGTAAGAATTGGTCTGTTGAAGTTATCTCTCACTGTTGCTCTAGGTAATGGTCTTTTCTATCTCTTTGCATCGTTCACTGTGACTGATTTTCTCATGCTCCATTTCAATGTCTTGATTGTCACTTTCACTTTCTTCAGTCTCTACATTCGCTGCCTCTACTATCATTCCTTTGTGCGCCATTTATATTTGTATACTACATTGCACGGCACACTTCGTAAAATATGACCTCGGTTAACCCGGAACTAGATTAGTAGGGACTCGGATAATCGCGGCTCTACTGTACTGTGTATATGAGTTTCATTTTGTCCATACAGAGTAAATTAAAATGGATCATTTATCATTTCTCTTCGCTTTTTCAAACGAATGCAAAAGCTATGTTTTCTTTTTATTCCTCTTGATGAAATATGGTCGATTATGAGATTTTAAAGATTTGAAACGTCTTCGGTTTGAATGGTAATTAAATGGAACGCTGTGCCTCAGTTCAGTACTAGCACATTTTAAACTGACTTATTAAAACAAATAGCAAAAACAAAGAAAGCTCTTTCTACAGGACAGCTTTTCTTTTAACATTAAAGCATTTAATATGCCCGTAATAAATTTTCCATTTTGCAGCTTTCAACTTTTAATGTTCTTTCCTACTAGAAACATATTTAAAATGTCTTAGTGGATATGCTCTCGAGACCCAAGTATGAGTACATTCATTTTCTGTTCGTCTTTAGGTAGACGTTTACTGAACATTAGATGTGCAATTAACGTAATAAGTTTCATTGAAAAACTTTAAAGTCGCGTGAACATATTGCATCATCACGACGATTATGAAAAAGTTATTTGATACATAGAATTAGTGTGTGGATGTGCGGTAGTCAGATGACCTTAGTGTCATAGTCGCTCCCCTATGCCATTTTGGTGGGTTACTGTTGATCAAAACGGAAGGTGGACTTTTACGATCGCCAGAATGCTGTTCTGTGTTCATAGTCAAATGACTTGCGTAGCCGCCTTAGTGTATCATCTATTCTATTTATTTTATTCAGTATTTGGAACTTAGGTCTTGGCAGTCGGTATCCTATATTTACCTAGCAATTGAGCAAAACCGCAAAAATACCCATAATCACGACTTCCCGAAAGCAAGCAACAGACACTATGGCCTGAGCCATTTTGCTGATTAAAATGCCGTCTAAATTTGAAATATAAGTAACAGGTTTAACAGTGTCTGTAACCTTATGATTGTCATGAATTCGACACTATATTGTTTCACGTGGAAGCCAGTTCACGAATGAAAATTATTACAATATACAGGTGTAACTTCTTATATATTCATCCTATTGAACTTTCGTGAATAACTCGTCAGAAACATTTTGCTTACAAACTTTCATTGTGTAAGTTTTTCATAAAAACTGAGTGAAATATTTGTATTGTTATTATTTTTTGCCCGTTAGAAACCCCCATTTGGGACCAATTTTCATAACAATTGGTTGTCTTATAAATTGACTCTTGTGCTGATCGCACTTATTTTGTTTTATGGAGGCACCTCCTTTGTTTCGCAACTCTTGCTTTCCCCGCTGGGTTGCGCTAGTGTCTTCCTATGGGTTGCCTCTCGGTCTGACAGTGAAAGGAGACGGCAGTCGGAGTGCTCCTTTCGCGCCGTGCGGGGTAAGTTGTTTGGCTTTAACTAGGGCTCAGGGTCCACGCGAAACATTTAGGCTTTCAGATAGGCTGAAGACTGCCCGACTCCTCGCTTGAGAGGGAATTGACTGGGGGTTATGCAAATTGGTTTGTTTTACCTGTATTTCTGTTGTGTTTCGACTTCCATTTCTGTATAAATTATTGATCCATAAAGGTTGTAGTTCTCGGAATTTTTAGTGCTCTCTTCTATTCAGTTCCTCCCCCCCCCCTTTCTCACGATTGTACCTAAGCCCCTATGGTACAAAAATGGTAGCAGAGCGTGGTTGTCTTATGGTCGAGTGGGGCAGTTAAATTGAGCATTGGGTTATTGTTTTGATTAACCATGTCGAGTGACTTTCAGCTGTTGCGTAAGAACGAAATACTATTTGAGTTGGGGATTCGTGGACGTGATGATTTGTCGTCGGCAGACGTTCCGGCCCTATTAGACGCACTTCGTGGCGTGAAGGATAACGATTATGTTGTGTTGCCGGACAAACATTTATTGGTAACTGAATCACCGTCATTATGTGAGGCCGCACGGCTGGAATTTGAAGAGTTGTTCTCCGAGTTGAGTAATATCTCGGGGTTTTCGAAAGCGCAGGTGAGGCGTTTGACAGCCAGGATCTTGCATTATGTGCAGCGGATTGAATATTTCCAAAAATATTGTCCTAAGGTTAAGTTCGGGGTTGACTTAGCCGAGCTGAAGGGGCAGTTTAGGAGATATTTAGAAGTGCTTGCTCAGAAAGGGGATCGGGCCGAGTCGACTACTGTCACACCAACTGTGACGTCTCAAATGTCGGCCTTTAAACCGCTAAAGTTACTTCATCCCTTACAACAGTTGGTTGAACCTTATCAAGTCTTTAAGGTTGTTGATGTTCTTACAGCTCTTGAATTTCTGAAGTTCCTGGTAAGAGCTAAGGATTGCGCTGAATTATGCGAAGTTCCCGGTTTGCAGCTGCTTGAAGTAGTGATGTCAAAAGGGGGTGACGCGGTGCGCAGTATAATTGGGCGTATTAAGGGATGTGTTGATCCAGTCTCTGAATTACATGACAGTGTATTGAAGTGTTTCGTTCCTCGTCGGGAGCTACATACATTAATTCAAGGTCATTATTTGAAACCCCAGGGATCAGGAGAGCCTTTCTTCGAGTACATTAGCAGGGTTAAGTTGTTTGCGCGTATACTACGGTTGCCAGATAGCGAACGGCAGATCTGTGACGTCATTATTACGGGGTTGACCCCGGAGGTACGTTCTCTTTTGGTATTTAGCTCTTGTCCTGCTACGTTTAAAGATTTAGAGGGGCTATTGCCGATCTTGGCAGAGTATGAGGCGTCAAATGCGGCACGAAACCGCGAATCATTGCAAGTGCCTCTGCATGGTGTTCGATTTGAGCCGCGGCAGACTAACCGAGGAGATTTGGCTCGAGATAGTTTTCGCTCGCCAGGGTCTTGTTTTAAATGTGGTTCTCCTGAGCATTTGGTTAGACAATGCACGGTGGCCAGGAAGCGTGGTGGCGTTTTACTACCCGTGGGGGTAGATGGTCAAAGGCGCCAAGATTGACAACGAGCTCCTTGCGGAATTTCTGCCTGTTGTCGGATATTCCGTCGGATAATAGCCAAGCCCTTTAATTTGAAGCCGACAGTACAGGTGACTGTTGGGAAACGACAGTTAATCGCTCTCTTGGACTCGGGGAGTTCCTGCTCTTTGGTACACGAGGAGTTTTATTATACCTATCTTGGTAAATTCTCGGCTAAACCGCGACAGTGTAGCGTTGGGTGCGTGTCTGTAAATGGTCATAAATTTCAGGTAAATGCCAAGGTTCTGTTGACCATACGTATTTCGCGTTTTACGTGGAAACACTATTTCTATCTTCTGCCGGACCTGCCATTTCAACTGATTTTAGGCTCGGACTTTATGACTAGAGTCGGCCTAAGGCTTGATTTTCGGGATGGGGAAATCACCTTTGCATTTGCCCCTTCCGAACGAGTTGCATTTCAGTGCGGTCAAGTCATCAACAAACCACCTTTGGAGGAGAGTGGCGGGCTACGTCACCATATATGCGACGTCAGCAATGCTTTCCCCCATTTGACAGAAGAGCAGGGCCGTTCGCTGGAACAACTCTGTGCGAACCATGGGTCATTGTTTGCTGACCGTTTAGGAGTAACAAATTTGGTGGAGTATGATATACAACTAACAGACGACACCCCTGTGAAGTTACCACCCTATCGTGTCACCCCACCTAAAATGGCTATTCTTCGTAAAAAGATCGACGAAATGTTACGAAAGGGAGTGATCAGGCCGTCCACGTCTGCTTATAGTAGTCCAGTATTTCTGGTCCCTAAGGGCGAGGACGATTTCAGGGTAGTGGTGGACTACCGGCACTTGAATAAAAAGATAAAGATCGAGGCCCAACCAATGCCACATCTAAATTCGGCAGCGCATTATTTTGCGGGTGCCAAAGTATTTACTAGTTTGGATTTGAATAGCGCCTACTACCAAGTGCCCTTATCGGAGTCCTCTAAGCCACTAACGGCTTTTGCTGTCCCATGGAGGCTTTATGAATTTCAACGAGTACCCTTCGGAATTGCTACTGGAGCTCAGGTGTTGTCGCGGTTATTAGACGAAATATTTTCGGACATCAAGTTTAAATATGTGTATCACTATCTAGATGACGTGGTTGTCTACTCGCCCGACTTTGAAACCCATTGCCAACATTTAGCGGAGGTCTTTCACCGGCTCGAGCGCGCAGGCCTTACCTTGCGCAAAGAGAAGTGTAACTTTGCTGCGGGACAGATTTCTTTCTTAGGTCATATTGTATCTCCGGCTGGGATAACGATTGATCCGGAGCGGACCAAAGTTCTACGTAACTTTCCTCCCCCTAAAACCGTAAAGGCATTGGCCAGGTACGTGGGGATGGTGAACTTTTTCAGCAAGTTTATTCCGCATTTTGCAGCGCGGGCGGAACCACTGAACCGTCTTCGGCGGAAGGGAACGCCGTTTAAGTGGGGTGAGGAACAGCAGCAGGCCTTTGAAGACCTTAAACAGGCCATAATGAATCCCCCGGTGTTGGCTTTCCCTGATTTTTCACGTAGATTTATCCTTCAGACCGATGCAAGCAGGGGATCGGTGGCTGCTGTGTTACTTCAGGATTTTCCTATGGGGCGTAGGGTTATTGGGTATAGTTCACGTACCCTTACTCCAGCCGAGCGGAAGTATTCAGTTTACGAACTTGAAACTTTGGCTGTGGTATTTGGCTTAGAAAAATACCGCGAATATCTGGAGCATGTTGAGTTTACTCTTGAGTGCGATAACCAGGCGCTAACGTGGTCGTTGGCCTCACCGCGATCTACAGGCAGGTTAGCGCGTTGGGGCGTACGCATTTCAGCTTTTAAGTTTGTCCCGATACATATACGTAGTTCAGAAAATTGTGTGGCTGATGCCTTAACGAGAGTATTCGAAGAACCAAGAGAATGTAAATGCGGAAAGGAAAATGTTTTAGCCGTCTGTGAATTTCCGGAGTTGTTCGAGGGTTTGCACACACATCAGAGGAAAGATCCGGATCTGCAGGCCCTTATTGATCGGCTTGAGGCTGGCGAGGTTGTTACCCCTTATTGTTTGAAGGAGGGTGTTTTGATGACCCAGCCTACCTTCGACGGCAAGAACAAGGTTGTTTTGCCACGGGCCTTAATTTCCATGGTGTTTGAATATTTCCATTCATCTCCTGTAGGCGGGCATTTGGGAATAGCCAAGACCAAAGACAAGATTCGGGAATATTTTGTGTGGTCGGGCATGAATAAAGAAATTGCTTCCCGAGTTAGACAGTGTCAACTTTGTGCAATGGCGAAACCCGCGCAATGTACAGTATGGAAAGGTTTAGCATCGGAGGTGGCAAGTAGACCCCTGGAAAAATTATTTGTGGACTTTGTCGGTCCTTTTCCTCGTTCAGTCCAGGGGAATACGTATGCATTAGTCATAGTAGATTCGTTTAGTAAGTTTGTATGGATGTCGGCCTTACCGAAAGCGAATACACGAGGGGTAGTCAAGGTTCTCTCTTCAGTATTTGCGGCTTTTGGAGCCCCTCGTTATTTGGTAACAGACAACGCCACTCAATTTACTTCTTTCGCCTTTAGAAATTTCTGTTTTAGTTGGGGCATTAAAACCATAACTACCACCCCTTATTACCCCCGTCCTTCCCATGCCGAAAGATTTAACAGGAACCTCAAATCAGCATTAATAGCCTTTCATCATGATAATCATACTAAGTGGGACACTAATTTGTCTCGGTTGCAGTTGGCGTTTAATTCGGCTCGACACGAATCACATGGCGTTACCCCTCATCAGCTTATGTTAGCCTATATACCTAACTCTCCGCTGTCTAACCTTTGGCGTTTGGACGATTTGCTTCCCCAGAATATTACTCGCGAGGAAATATGTAGAGTATGGAAGGCCGCTTTTCGGAATTTGAAGAAGTCACTTGCCCAGGTAAAGAAGCGGTATGATGAAAATAAACGGCCTTCACCTTATGCCGTTGGCCAGAAAGTACTGTGTAAGCTGTACACTCAATCTTCTAAGCGAAATGCTTATGCAGCGAAGTTGGCTCCTAGATACGTAGGGCCGTACGAGATTATAAGTATCTTCAAAAATGTTTCTGTGCGCTTAAGGGACCTCCGCACGGGCCAAGAAAGGAGAGCTCACGTCTCACAATTGAAACCCTTCCAGTAGTTTGGTATCTGTTTTCCTATGTGTATGGGTTTCCTTTGTTTACTCCTGTATGTTTATGTTGTGAATAAAGTGTTTGTTTGGAATGTGGGTGTTTGTTTATGTTGGAGCGTGCCATGTGTGCGCCGGGCTGTATACCTCTACGGCGCTCCTGTAGTTAGTTTCTGCCGGGCGTGTGGAGTCGGCATTGTGTAGATTTGTTTTTGTGTGTCTTTGTATGGAAGCGGTGTGAGGTGTTTGGTGTGGTATGTTTGGGGAGTATTTGTGGGATGTTTGCTGCGTGCTTGCGGTGTGTGTCTTGTGTAGTAATTATGTGTATTTCGTGTTTGTACTCTTGTGTTGTCTGGCCAGTAGGGATTTTGTTTTATGCGCATTTATTTATACAAGGCCTTGTTTATTTTGTTTAACTTGTATATATATATTGTTTATATATATATTGTTTATATATATATATATTGTTTAGCTTGTTTTAAATTGTCATTTGGAAGAAATTATATTTAATGTTATTCAAGTTCGTTTAAATTGTTCTTATATTGTTATGTTCATTAAACAGTTTATGGTATGTTATCACGCTTGTTGATTATAAATTGATTCAATTTTTTTAATTTTCTGCTATTTATGTATTTGATGTCATCCACAGTTCTGTAAAAATACTGTCATTCATTCAGTTTGATCTACCCTGAGATGTTATTTTGGGGCAGCAGCCTATTTGAAACCTGCGTTTTGTTCCCTTTCTGTTGGGTTTGTTCCGTGTTACAGCCTCGCCAGCTCCTGTTCGTAACCTGTCCAGAAAGCACCTAACCACCGCAGTTTGGCATTGTGTAATGTTAAGCCTGGCTGTTACCATCTATCTGGAGTGTTACTGCAGCAGTAAGGTCCGCAATGGAGATTTCTGGAGGCCAGGGAGGTGACGATGGAATATGAAGGGGCTTGTATGTGGCCCACGTTTTGGGTTTTGGACTTTCTCAACGCCTGATTGCAACGAGAGGGCATCCACAGGCTCAAACCCAGAATTTGTTAATTTTTCTGGAACAACGAGGGATCGGTACGCCCAACGAGCTGTGCATCGTCTCTCCCGTCCTGGAAAAACAGAATTGTGCTCTCTGATGTGACAGTGGCCAGTGATTTGTAGTGACAGTGTTTGGTGCCAGTGCTTTCACAGTGACCTGTACAATGACCGGGCGGTGTAAGGTGTGTCCTTCCTAATATGATACTTCTCATACAATATCAGTCTGTTCCTTTCCAGAATGGCGAGTGCGTGTTGTCAGATGGGGGCGGGAGTATTGTGCTGATCGCACTTATTTTGTTTTATGGAGGCACCTCCTTTGTTTCGCAACTCTTGCTTTCCCCGCTGGGTTGCGCTAGTGTCTTCCTATGGGTTGCCTCTCGGTCTGACAGTGAAAGGAGACGGCAGTCGGAGTGCTCCTTTCGCGCCGTGCGGGGTAAGTTGTTTGGCTTTAACTAGGGCTCAGGGTCCACGCGAAACATTTAGGCTTTCAGATAGGCTGAAGACTGCCCGACTCCTCGCTTGAGAGGGAATTGACTGGGGGTTATGCAAATTGGTTTGTTTTACCTGTATTTCTGTTGTGTTTCGACTTCCATTTCTGTATAAATTATTGATCCATAAAGGTTGTAGTTCTCGGAATTTTTAGTGCTCTCTTCTATTCAGTTCCTCCCCCCCCCCTTTCTCACGATTGTACCTAAGCCCCTATGGTACACTCTTCTTATTATTAAATAAACAAAAATCTTCTTAAGGACTGTTTCTAGGTGAGTGAGTGAGTAGGGTTTAAGGGCCCGTCGACAGCTAGGCCATTAGGGCCCCAAATCAAAAGATATAAAAAAAGGGAAAGACTCACCATCACTTAACACTCAAAATTGAATATTAAAACAGATGTAAAACAGATAAAAGCTAAAACAGTTAAAATATAAAACTGGTCTAAAAAGGTAAGCTGAGAACAGTTAAAACCTAAAACCTTGTCTTGAAAGGTAAGCAGATAAAAATGCGAAAGTTAAAAGCAAAACCACGAAATAAAATACAAGTTAAACCTGCTTTTAAGAGTTTCTCTGACTGATCTGCCGTTTTGGTCTCGATTGACACCGTACCATCACGTAGTCTTGTCGCGCTCTGCACCGGGCCACATATTCTATCTACCTCATGTTTGATATAAAAAGGGCTAATATCCATAATCGTCTTCCCTTCACAAGCCAATGTCACAACAAGAAAAGAGTCAAAATGAGAGCGTTTGCGTGGATGCATATTGAAATTGGACCCCTATCCGGAACCGTCGGCGTCAGCCTGCCATCCGGGGGTCAAAGAAAAAAAAGACACCAAAATCTCCACGGTCTGTGCCGCCATGACTGACCTCAAAGCGTACGTCAGAGGGACTACCCTCCGACCTCCACTGCTTGTACACATGGGTAAGCCGCTCACCACGCGCACCCCGGCTTTATTCCCTCACCACAGGAATAACCCCCAGCTGCTTCAACGGAGTCAGCGTGGATTCAGGGGACTTCGGGTTGATTACACCGGGGTTCCGTCAGCGGTACCACGTCCGGCCGGTGATACTAACCCGACGGCACACGGCCGTCGGGAAATTAACACAGGCCGTGCCCTCAAGGAGCTACGTGGGTGTACATGACGTGTGGACGGGCTCCACACCTAAGGCTACACATGGGGCAGTGTGAAGGGTCCGCTCAACCTTCGCGCCTGAGACCTCCGAAGAGCAGACAAGTCTGGAGCCGCGCTGAAATCCGTGGGACAGGACCACGGAGGTAGGAAAGAGCCCTGCTGGTGAGACAGGAGTTATAAACCTAGGACCTTACGAACTAATGCTCAGATTAAACCTAGGAGAGTAAGAGGGTGACGAAGAGTAGCGGTCAAACGAAACTACACGTGGCAACAGTTAATGAACATGGAAGGGGTGAAATGAGGCTGAGCGGCTCGGGGCCCCGGGTGCGCCAAACCCGTACCTACCGTAGTAGGTTCCCCTAAGGGGACTGTTTCTATGGTTGAGGGATCAAGCTCTGCCGTCTCAACTCAGAGCTCCCGAGTTCGGTTGCTGGCTGGGGCAGGGAAATTTCCTTTAACCGAATAATTACTTATCCCTCACAGTCCGTAGATATGAATATGAGAGAACTAATAAACCCAACGTTAGGAAATCCTACAGCTCAGCTTTCTCAACTCTAAGCCTGCGATATGATCGTTGAGCGCCCTAAGCCCTACTGCTACTAAAGAAAAACGGGTTCTGCAAATGAAACAGAAATAAACTCCGTGAATACTAATGTTATAAAATATTCGTAATGACTTTTGGTTTTTCCTTGATTTTCCCACGTCGGTAGGCAAATGTTGGGGTGGTTCCTCTTCTACCACACATTTCCTAACAATCATTTCCTTTCTTGTGTTTCATTTTAATATATTTTAGGGTTTTAGGACCAGGCGACGGCAATTTGTGCGTTGCGGCGGGACGGTAAAGTTTGCGCTGAGTTCAGATTTCTTCCTGGAACTTGGCTGGCCACCTGACGTCCCTTTCCGAAACCCACGGAAGACAGGCTCGCTCCACCGTCAGGGTTAGTGACATTATGGAATGGTTAGGGACCTCGTCCTTGTTTGCGTCCTCAGGATCTGGGCGATCTTGGGGTCTTCCCTTGGTCCCTCTTTCCCGCCTCATGTAAGACACAAACGGCCTGTTAGTGGCTGGGAGCCGCCTCTTTCTGACTTTCTGACTAACTCCCTCGGCGGGCAGCCAAAGTACCCAGGAATGCATATGATTTCGACTTTACAAAGACAGGAATTAGTGGGTGGTCTACCCTGGACACACTGTAGGAGGTCTCATTAGCATATTGCTGTGTAATTTCTTACGCTATCACGATAGGCCACTCTTGCAACTGCTCAGTATGTATCTGTAGCATCCAGTTAGACTCGTTTTATAAGCTGTTTGCCAATAAAGTGATACTTAAATATTACTGGGTATGCTGATAAACATTTTATAGCGAGGTTGTGCACCGGTAGTAATGTCGGAACGTAGGCTACAAAAGTGGATACCGGTCGCCCATACTTGGAGAACTTGTATGTGTACCGGTTATAAAAGATTCCTATGACTCACATTGCAGCAGAAACTGGATCCTTGCCAGGAACACACAAAAGTATTTACCGTTTCTTAGTCAGGATCTGACATCCAGGAAAGTTAATGCACATGGAATACACAACGCCTCCATTAGCGATTGCGTGAGATATTATTGTTGTTACTGATGTTCATTGCTTCGTACTTAACACACGAGTTAGTGTACTCCATCTTCCCTGTAGCACAGTTTTAATTGAACACTGGACCGAAAATTTGAACACAACTATAAACTTGACTTCTAATTAAACACTAATCTATCCACGGTACGTATAATAAAACTATAACCAAACATTCTGTGGTTATTTTCTATTTTGTATGAACAATTGTTATCGACGTATATAATATTTAGTTGTTCAGTTATTAGTAGTGTGCCTAAACTGGTTACCAAAAGAAATCGTATAATGTCGATTCCGAAACAAGCAGGCACCAGTTTATATACTGCCGGAACCTGTTGTTTATGTTATACTACTTTTAAAAAGCACCTCACAAACAGTAATTTTATCATTGGTTTTCAAACTTCATATGATGGAGTTAAAGAAAAAGAAGCTTAAAGAAAAAGAAGCATTGAAGCTGGGGTGATAGAGAGGGTGTTGGAGGGAAAGTTGAGATAGAGGGAAGGATTAAGAGAGAGAGAGAGAGAGAGAGAGAGAGAGAGAGAGAGAGGGACAGGAGAGGACAGAAGAGACTGGGAGAAAATGAGAGTGGGGAAAACATACAAGAATCTTCCCATTTTACCAAATAACGTGGGCAGAGCCATGGGTTCTGCAAGATAAATAGAAAATTTTATTCAAACAGCAAGGTAACCAACCGCTTCTCAGAGTTCTGTTTGTATTTAATTCAAAGCATTATTTGGTAGGTACTCCACAATGTAGAAGCCCTCTAACACCAAGGCATATTATAGATATTTGCACGACAAAATGTGTTTCTTGAATTTTATGGATGGAAGGAATAATTTTACATAATTAGTAAACGATAAGAAATAGAACTTACTACACAAAAATTGTACATCTCTTTGAAACCCATATTTCAAATGACCATTATTGTGGCATCATTCATTTTTGGCATATTCGCTCTTAATGGTTTGAATTTTTCAATACTTCCTAACTTTTTGAAGTCTTATTGCCATTCGGGTGTTATGGAAAGATCGAACCGCATTTAAAAAGTGACTATCGCTTCGGTTTCCTGCATCCCGCCTGAACCTACGTTTATCTCTGTAATATACGAGGCCTATTTTTAAAGTAAGTACCGACAATTTTTTTTAAAAAAATAACAATAACAGAACATCATCGTGGTTGAAATGTTTTCCACCAAGGAATTTCTTCAGATGAAGCAACAGATGAAAATACCTTGGTGCCGCAACGGACCGTAGGGAGGACAGTCAAACTTCTCCCAACCAAATGATCTGATCAGACCTTCAGTTTAGGCTGTGTGTGGTCGGGCATTGTTACTCATTGTTTCCCCATAAACCTCACACAATTGGGCATGAATTTTTACTAACATAGCATTTCTCATATTCAAAAAAGCGAATTATTGATATGACTTCACAGTTGGCGATCGTTCGATTGTGTTGGACATTTTGAAATGCTCGAACATTAGGAAAAAAACAAACTGACGGTTGCTCACAGCTACGTTTAGTTTCCTAATGAATAGAGTAAGCGATCGCGCATGCTCAAAATCTTGACTGCAGCGCTGCAGCGGCAATATATTTAAACGGTACTTACTTTAAAGACACGCCTCGTACAGTAGATAGGAAAACCTCTCATCTGTTGCATTTGCATGACTTTCTCTAATTACTCTTTTACAAACTATTCGTAGAAAAGCTTATTTTTGTATCTACTTTTTGTAAAATGGAAATAAAACGTGAATTACATATTTGCATGCTTCATTGTAAGAATAAAAGGAACGCAGTAGCCTAAAGCGTTAGTCAGACTTTTGTCGTTACATGATGGCTCTGAAATTACATGTTCTTTGCATGACCACGAGGAAAACCAAATGGAGACTTATCGTTTGAAAATTGAAATCAATAACAAGAATATCTCGAAAATGGTTAACTCAAAAAAAAACCCTATTATTTCACATAAATTATGAGCTTTAAATGGAACAACACTTTTGTGGGTAACATTTTGTCTAACTGAGCGAGGTGGCGCCGAGGTAATGTGTGTGATTCGCATTCATGATACTCCTATACATTTAATCCGTCATAAAAGCATTGACAAAATAAAAAGTAATTTAAAACATTTTCCATGTAAAAAGTTGCTTGGGGTGGGCGAGTATCTTGAAATTGTTCATGTCGCATACTTGGAAAACGCTGGACTAAAATGTAAAGTAGGTATTTTACAATTTTGCATTTTGAGTTACGCTTTACACAGAAAAACACAGACACACAGTCGCGCGCGCGCACACACACACACACACACACACACACACACACACACACACACACACACACACACACACACACACACATACACGGAACTTTTTCTGGATCTTTTTTTTTTTTAAATCTACATAGGTACTCTCAAAATTGTAATTACGGTAAAATATCTGTATGGAATATTTAGTTGGAATACAATACTTCCTCTACTTACTGTGTGTAGCAGAGAAAGTAATCTTTTATCTAAAAATCTGATGTGTTGCACTCATATCACTTTCTTTACTTACTTATTTTATTAACCATTCTTACAAACTGTAAAATCTCTGTCTTCTTCGTGTTAGTTGAGATAAACATTTGCACAAATTATCTTATTGCTTATTTCCTTGTAGGTTCAAGGGGAATGTGGGATACTGTAGGCTTTGAGTGATAGTGAAATCTTTTAAAGCTTTGAAATTCCGTTCTCTCTACACGGTTAAGATATAAAAAATGAATTACAATCTTCCATTTGACGAAAGTTTAAGTATTCCAAAACTCACACCAATACCAAGCAAAAGGTATCTCCGAAATGGTTCACTCCAAAACAAAAAAATTATTTGGGCATAAATTGCGTGTTTTAACGAGATCTACACTTTTTGTACTGTAAGATTTGGTCTATCTCTTACAGTTTACCAGCTATGCAAAAGTCATCAAGAGTAAACAGCACTATGTGGGCTATAGTCAGAAAATCAAAAATATACATTTCATTTGCCATAAAACATTGTAAACATGTGGCATTTTAATCAAAATCGTTAGAGCCATTTTCGAGAAGATCAAAATTTTCGAAAAATTTTCCATGTAAAAGGTAGTTTAGGGTGGAGTAATTTTCATCAAAATTTTCGGGTCGCATCCTTGAAAAATATTGAACTTAAACGCCGACTTTGGTTTTTAAGCAATTTTTCGTTTTTTAGTTACGCTGTTCAGATACACACACCCGTGCACGCGCGCGGACCTTTTTCTAAAAATGCTTTTCTTAGATTTAGGGGGCCTCGAAACATATTTCCGCTAAAATCTCGACATTTTTGGGTGGAATACGTAGTAGGGAAAGTAAAAATGATTATTTCCCTGAAATCTCGATATCGAGATTTTGGGGGGCCCTAATGATCTAGCTGTCGATGGGCCCTTAAACCCTACTCACTCACTCCAGATTTTGGGTATAATTTTAAACGATAGTGAGTTGAGAAAGTCATTTGAATGAAAACACCACTTTTTGGGGTCTTAAGTATCTTCTTATTTCAGGGAGTTTGAAAACGTTTCCCGTAATTTCCTAATATCGAAATTTTAAATGGAATACAAAGCTATTTGCACCGTAGGTAAGCAGTAAGGAAAGTAAAAATATGAGAAGATTATCTGTTTACGACAACACAATTGCTCTTAAATACTAATTGAGCGAGAAGTTGCTTGTTTTCATGCACATTATGTAATGCCTTTCCTCATGACACGCACGCAATGTTTTTCGCCTAGCTCCATCATTATGCACACGCCAACAAGAAACAGAAAGGCACATACCTCATCAAGGTAAAGGAGGCAAATTGGGCGTGGATTCCAATTCACGTTTTAATTGAATGTTTTCACGGGTCTCACATCCGGAGTCTGCCCTTTGCTAAGTGAGTCAAGGTTCTAGACGTGGTGGTCTATTGTTTACTGGGAAGCTGGGTCCAGCCTTTGTCCCCATACCAATCCTCACTTCATGGGCACGCAGCTGGAAATCGGGATTCCAGAGAGTTCAATAAATAACTCTCACCACTCTCTTTGCTTAACCAATCACTCCTTGGTATCTGTTACAGCGTGGAGACACAGCTTGTGGCCTAACATTGGTCTTAAATTCCTGCGTGCTTGGGCTATTGATATATGTCGCACAACACACTTAGTAATTAAACAATAAATTACAAAAGCACCCAAAGGTGTGAAGACCGGCAGGTACAAGAAACTAAATCGATTGTAAAATTAAATATTTTTCAAGTTTATTAAACGAAAAACGATTGAATTGGGGTAAAGAGGCATCTTATGTGGTTTATCCTGGGACGTTGGAGAGCACAGAAAATGATTGACATTTCTGGAAGGAGAATCTATCCATTCTGTGCTTGGGATTCCGCATATTCGGCAGAATACGCAGAATGGGAGAACCAGTGAACAATTAAACCCAAAGGAAAAATTTTAATTGCTGTTTAAAGGAGACTGGTATATTGGACCTACTGATTGCCCAAAATAAGTAGGAAAGCATGGTCATTACAAACCCTTATTCTTATATCTTCTTCGTGTTAGTTGAGATAAACATTTGAACAAATACTTATTTCCTTGTGGGTGAAAGGGGAATGTTAGAATACAGTAGGCTTTGAGCGATAGTCAAATATTTTTACAGCTTTGAGATCCCCTTCTCTTTGCACGCTTAACATATAAAAAATGAACATCGATGTTCCATTTCACTGAAGTTTTAAGTTTTACGAAACTGTCACAAATAACAAGGAACATCTCAGAAATTCTTCACTCTACAAAAAAATTTATTCAGACATAAATTGTGTGTTTTAGCGAGATCTACATTTTTTGTGGGGTAAGATTTTGTCTATATCTTAAGGATAGTTTAGGGAGGAGCTATTTTGTTCAAAATCTTCGTGTCGCATCCTTGAAAGATATTAAACTTAAATACCAACTTTGGTTTGTAACTGACTTTTCGTGTTTGAGTTATGCCGTCCACAGACTAACAGACACTCACACGCACGCGCGCGCGCACACACATGCACACACATACACACACGCGGACCTTTTTCTAAAAATGTTTTTTTTTTATTCAGGGGGCCTCAAAACACATTTGCAGTGAAATCTCGACATCGAATTTTTGGGTGGAATACAATACTTCCTTTACTTACTAGTAGAGTCAGAAAATTCAAGACATACATTTTGTTTGCCATAAAAAATATCTCAAACATATGACATTTTAATCAAAATCGTTACAGCCATTTTCAAGAAAATCAAAATTTTCGAAAAAATTGTCAATGTAAAGGGTACTTTAGTTTGAAGCAATTTTCTTCAAAATCTTTGTGTCTCATCCTTGAAAGACATTAAACTTAAATACCAACTTTGGTTTTTAACTGACTTTTCCTTTTTGAGTTATGCTGTCCACAGATTGACAGACACACAGACACACACTCACGCGGACCATTTTCTAACAATGCTTCTTTTTTATTCAGGGGGCCTCAAAACATTTATTTCCGGTGAAATCTCAACTTCGAATTTTTGGGTGGATTACAATACTTCCTCTACTATACGTAGTAGAGAAAATAAAAATGCCTGAAAAGGTACGCTTTTTCCATTTTATTATCCACCAGGAGGTACCGCGTGGAATGATTGTGAATGCAAACACGGAAACTATTGGATATCATTAAAACTATTAACAAAACTAGTTTCTTCAACCCAGAGGTTTCGAATTTGATTCCCAGCTGCGATTGAGAATTTCTTCTTTAACCAGAATAAACATCCCCACAAAATCTGGATGTATGAATGTGGTAGGGAATGTGAGTGTGTTTAACGTAAAAGTGGTAAAAAAATATTAACTTCAAAAAACTTGACAGTTCGGCGAATTCAATCATTAGACAGTTCAGTCAGTTGTTTCTCCACTCAGAACACCAGATATCACCAAATATGTCAAAGGGTAGTACAACTGATTAATATCCACTCTCCGATCATTTGCTGGCACAATCACAGCTATGTACCGCTCAATTTGTACAAGTAAACAATTTTCTATTATAAATTGAACACATTTTTATTATAAATTAAAATCGAAAGAACAGATTTCACTAACAGCAGCCTTCATGCAAAATTAAAACTAGGTACTTATGCGGCAACCACAAATTTAGAGTGAGATCGCTATGCCATAGTGAAAGAAAATGAAATAAGATAAAAAGGTACAGATCAAATGTACTTCTAATATCCTAAAAAGATTCAAATCCTTCGTTCTGTTATTTTTTTGCTATGAATACTATTAAGCAGTATGAGGTAGTACCGATCACAAGCCACCTCTGCCGTCTCGCTTACTGTGCCCACCCCCGTCTACACTTAGTGCGTTGCGGATAGTATCTCTACTGCGGCATGAGTTTGCGACATTTTGCGACCTCTGATTTACATCTTAGCGCAAACAGAGGGAGGAAATGATACCAAAATGCACGTGACGACCACTACGCCGGCACAGAATTCTCTTGCCTATCAAATCACTGTAAGCCACAATGTGAACCTGAAAAATATATTAATGATTCTTTTTCTAACACTCCTTTTATAAAGAAATAAATGGAGTTTGCCAAATGCTGTTCAATTTTGAAAAACCACAATGTGTTCTTAGCTGAGCTGTATGTATGTGAATGGATTTCATAGAACTACTCATGTCTGCTGTATCTTGTACTGTTGGAAGTATGTATTTTTACATCAGGTTAAAGGGATTTGTTCATAAGTTTATCTTTTCTGTTCCAGGTATGTTTGATTTGACTATGTACTTCCTGTGCCGTTCTCAAGGTTAGTGCCACAGTAGCCTTATTTGCCTAATACTGTATTCTAGGATGTGTATTTCAACCTCATATTCAGCCCGTCCAGTTCGTCGTGACACTCCCCCACTGCTAAAGGATAGATGCGCAATAACGGAGACCTGCCCACTTGCATAATAGGAGAGCTGGGTAATACTATCACTTGCTATGACTGTTATAACTACACAATATTTGTTTATAATACGTAAACAAACACTACTTGTGTATGTGACTGCCTAAGTTCTGACATCACTCGCTTGTTCCCTACCACTCAGCCACTTCTCCTATTTCTCCACCATTGCGCATGTGGAGTGTCACCACGATCTGGACAAACTGTACATGTTACAAAATAGGCTACATGAAGAAGGAAAACTATGACCAAATTGGATCAAAGGGCTACTGACGTAGCCATTGTAAAAACTTATTTCCTATTGTCGGTCCTCTGTTCTTTATTAACATCATCAAACCTACGCATTAGAGGGTAATCAGGAGTTAACATATATTGACAGTAGCATAAGGATTGTATATCTGAAAAGATGAACATATATATAGCAATTTATTTTATTTATGTGGGGAAAAAACGTATTTGTTTTATTTGATCATTCAATTATGGTAATAATAAGTATAGAGATACCATAAAAGTACAATATTTTCTAATTATTTTGTAGTTTACTTATATTCAGTCTTTTTTCGTGTTTAATTGGTGGATATTATTACGTTTCCTCTCATACCAGGCATCGGATCGTCCCACCCTCGCCCCTGGTAACCGCATGTGGGATTTCTGGTGGACGAAGCGGCGCTGGGGCGACTTTTCTCCGGGTTCTCCGGTTTCCTCCGCCGGTACTCCATCTTCATTCCATTTATCATTACTGCCACCGCCTGCGGTGCCGTATGTAGTAAAAACGGGAATTAGACACTACAAAAGAGCCACCCTTGTCCCCCTTCCTGGTTTTCAGCTCACCACTCCGCTTCAAGCTTACGAAGACGGCATTTTTCCTGTGGGAGGGATTCAGACCACTGACAACGTCCCACTCTTCTCTACTGCTCTCCCGCACATGACGTCCGTTGTGGCGGTCAGGCGATAGGTCTTGGGCCTCCATGGGCCATGGTCGTTAGTGTAGTTTTATTATTACGTTACCTAAGTAGCTTTATTAGATAAAAGGTTTATCATTCAGGATGTTTGGATATTATCGGTTTTCAGAACTGAACATGACATGTAAATTGTACTGAGGAAA
>CM060962.1:238473753-238566253 GCA_030765045.1 Tenodera sinensis | reverse complement strand
AACAGCAAGGCACTTTTGTTCCAGTGTTACGTTACTTGTATTATTCGGATTCTTTCGAATCAAGTCGCCTTTCGAAAGGCAATGCTCCCCCTCCCTTCCACAATGTACCACCATCGCCACCGCCACCGCCATCACCACCGCCACCGCCGCCACCACCACCATCGCCGCCACCACCGCCATCGCCGCCGCCACCGACACCGACAACGACACCACCGCCACCACCACCGCCATCGCCACCGACACCGCCACCACCACCATCACCAACACCACCACCACCCCCATCACCACCACTACCACCACCACCATAACCGCCACCGCCATCGCCACCGCCACCGACACCACCGTCACCACCACCACCACCACCGCCACCACCGCCATCACCACTACCACCACCATAACCGCCACCGCCATCGCCATCGCCACCGCCACCGACACCGCCGTCACCACCACCACCACCGCCACCACCGCCATCACCACTACCACCACCGCCACCACCGCCATCACCACTACCACCACCATAACCGCCACCGCCATCGCCATCGCCACCGCCACCGACACCACCGTCACCACCACCACCACCACCGCCACCACCGCCATCACCACTACCACCACCATAACCGCCACCGCCACCGCCATCGCCACCGCCACCGACACCACCGTCACCACCACCACCACCACCGCCACCACCGCCATCACCACTACCACCACCATAACCGCCACCGCCATCGCCATCGCCACCGCCACCGACACCGCCGTCACCACCACCACCACCGCCACCACCGCCATCACCACTACCACCACCGCCACCACTGCCATCACCACTACCACCACCATAACCGCCACCGCCATCGCCATCGCCACCGCCACCGACACCACCGTCACCACCACCACCACCACCGCCACCACCGCCATCACCACTACCACCACCATAACCGCCACCGCCATCGCCATCGCCACCGCCACCGACACCGCCGTCACCACCACCACCACCGCCACCACCGCCATCACCACTACCACCACCATAGCCGCCACCGCCATCGCCATCGCCACCGCCACCGACACCGCCGTCACCACCACCACCACCGCCACCACCGCCATCACCACTACCACCACCATAACCGCCACCGCCATCGCCATCGCCACCGCCACCAACACCGCCGTCACCACCACCACCGCCACCACCGCCATCACCACCACCATCACCAACACCACCACCACCGCCATCGCCACCGACACCGACACCGACACCACTACCGCCATCACCACCACCATCACCACCGACACCACCACCGCCATCACCACCACTACCACCGCCATTGCCATCGCCATCGCCACCGACATCGCCACCGACACCACCACCGCCATCGCCACCGCCACCACCGCCACCGCCATCGCCACCGCCACCGACACCGCCATCACCACCACTACCACCACCAGCATCACCAACACCACCACCGCCATCGCCACCGACACCACCACCGCCATCACCACCACCACCAACACCAACACCGCCACCGCCACCACCAACACCACCGCCGTCATCGCCACCGCCACCGACACCGCCACCCCATCACCACCACCACCGCCGCCACCACCACCATCGCCACCGCCATCTCCACGACCACCACCACCGCCACCGCCACCGATACCGAAACCGCCACCGCCACCACCACCACCACCAACACCACCACCACCGCCATCACCACCACCACTACCACCACCACCATAACCGCCACCGCCACCGCCATTGCCATCGCCACCGCCACCGACACCGCCGTCACCACCACCACCATCACCACCACCACCATCACCAACACCACCACCACCGCCATCACCACCACCATCACCACCACGACCACCACCACCGCCATCACCACCGACACCACCACCGCCATCACCACCACTACCACCGCCATCGCCATCGCCACCGACATCGCCACCGACACCACCACCGCCATCGCCACCGCCACCACCGCCACCGACACCGCCATCACCACCACCACCAGTATCACCAACACCACCACCGCCATCGCCACCGACACCACCACCGCCATCACCACCACCAACACCAACACCGCCACCACCACCAACACCATAGCCGTCATCGCCACCGCCACCGACACCGACACCGCCATCACCACCACCACCGCCGCCACCACCACCACCATCGCCACCGCCACCGCCATCACCACCACCACCGCCACCACCACCACCGCCGCCACCGCCATCACCACCAACACCGCCACCACCACCGCCATCACCAACACCGCCACCACCACCACCGCCGCCACCGCCATCACCACCACCACCGCCACCACCACCAACACCGCCACCACCACCGCCATCACCAGCACCATCGCCACCGCCACCGCCATCACCAAAAATCGAATTTTTCTGAAATGTGAAGTATTAGCGATATACGAGTGTTTGTTATCAGGGAATATAGGTGTCCATAAATATATATTAACACACCAAGGCTTTCACAATAGTAGATGTACGGTATACACACATACACACACACACACACACACACACACACACACACACACACACACACACACACACACACACACACACACACACACACATAGCATATCGTATTTGTAGCACAGAGTTATGTTTTTAAACTGAAGGATACCCACAAATTTCAGAAAAATAGAACTACATAAAGTTAAATGTTTAGTCGGTATAGTTTTGCAAGATTCTAGAGCGTATAGCTAACAGATGTGATATGAAGTTTTTAAGTAATGGCTTGTACTTTTCATCTAAGGGTGTTATTAGATTAGAAATGTGTCTAATTTAAGTACCAGAGCTCCAAAGTTTGTCAATTTGGCCGAAATTTCAGTACCGAGTCTCTTCAGGGATATTAAAAATGGCAAACCTTATTTTGTTGTTAGCATTATTAAAGGGTGAAATTGAATGTACAGAAAGGAGCCACAGTTTGAATATATCTTTAAATTATGTGACCATGACTTTCTGAACGCCCGGTATATGCATTCCACAAAAGTAATTTCACTAGTTTTAATATGTCTAGTTTTTCATTAGGACATTACGAAGGCTATCAGCATTGGAGCTTAGAAAAGCTCAAGGTTTTAACTCTCACGGAAATGCCTCAAAAAGCGCGTATATGCCGTGTATGTCCTAGAAGGGATCTCCAATATTTGAGGAACGTGATGTTTATGACAGTGATATCCAAACACATCGTGCCAGCACATACCGGACTTCACACGCACATGGAGGGGACGCGTGAGCGGTTTTGCACGCGGTGATGTTAGCCACACCCAGTAACAAACCCGTGTCTCGACGGCCTTGAAGCTGCCTACCCCGATAGTTGCTGCATACATTTCCATATCATATCATATACTTAGCCACAATAATTAATCTCGCATCTGGCGGGGAGGTTTCGCTCTTGATATTACATTCGTCTACACACTGCACTTTACCTACTAGATATAAGACACTTACTGTTTTTTTTTTTTTTTTTTTTTTTTTTTTTGCACTTAAATATCTGTTTTACTGGAGCAGCAAGAACGACCTCTAGTATGGCTCTTCTTGTGGCCACTGGTACCTGGCCAATAGATCTACAGGTTCGCCTATATGGTGCTTACTATTGGCTAAAGAAAAGCAATCAACAAAAGATAGAAGATATAATAGGAAAACGATGCTATATGAAAAGACAAATAAGGGCTGAGTTATATCCTTATGGCAGTCAGAATGGGATAACCTGCAAACTGGGAGACGCACCTATATGTTTTACCCTAATATACGAGAAAGGTTACGACTAAAGCACCTAAATCCCTTACAAGCTGCATTACACTATATTACGGGCCATGGGCCATATGGCACTTACTTAAAACGTTTTAGTATCATCAACTCTGAAATGTGCACCAGATGCAATACAGAAGATACTCCTGAGCATGTAATGTTTAACTGTCAGAAATACGTGAAATAGCACAATCTAACAGGGAAAAGCTCATGTACCTCACTTTATCGGAAATGGTCAGGAATAAGGAAAATCTAAATACTTTAAATGAGTTAGCGACTCAAATCAGTATAGCAGAAAGATCTTTAAGACAAATTGAACAAGAAAGAAATCTACGACATTTTTATACACCTCCAGCGACTGTTGTAGCACCATCCCGTCGATCGTTAAGATAGTCAAACCAACTGTAAGCAGAAAGGAGAAGAACGAGGCCAAAACGACAGCCTGATGAGACTTGGACAGCCTACCAGAGACGAATAGCAGCGGCTAGGGAACAATAAACTGCATGAATACTATGAGATCACATATAACTTTACAATATCACTAATTTTCCTTATTGTTATTTAGTTTAATTTAGGTTAGTAACTTCTGCACATTCTATTGTGAACAAATTGTAATAAATAAGTCTAAATAAATCAAAATATCCGCACACTACGTCCAGATATAAGAAATTAGGTATCTGGACATAGCTGGCAGATATTATTATTATTATTTTTTTTTTTAACTTAAATATCATGACACGAAGTATTCCGTAAACCAATACATAGTAGCATATCACTTTCTAGAATATATTTTATTAGCAACTATGGGAGAAATTTCACACTGTCTCGCATTTTCTTCCATCGAGGAAAAATATTCTACCATGCACTCATCCGATCAATTTCATTGTAATTATGCAGGTGAAACTCTGATAGTCTAGAGAACCCAAATCGCCTGAAACATCACTAAAGGTCGAGGCCTTCTCATGGCTCCGCTCTACACTGAGATTGTACATATTTTTTCCAACATGATCCATCTGTCTGTCCGTCTGTCTTCTGCCTGTCTGTCTGAAGTATTGTTTCCAACGACTTCATTCCGCTACTCCAGGGATGTCAGCCGAAGCGCACATGCACCAGATAGCACGTATGCGCCGCAAGAGCACGCAGAGCACGTGGGTTCGACTTTTAGGAAGGAGTGTACAAAAGACAACTGACAGTAACCATGAACGCAGCAAAGAATTACAACGCTATTATAGCATGCGTACAATGACCTGGATGTAGTAATTGCTGTTTACAAACTTGAGCAGTGTACAGTATCCAAAAATTCGCAAATTTGCGGCGCGAATTACGACAATGTTTCTCCAGCACATACACATGTGAAGAGTTTTTTTTTTTTCTTTCGTTGATGACAAAGCCAAGATTAAGGGCTAAACTGTCTGATAAGAATATGGTGGCTACTATTTGACTTGTCTGTTCTAGTAACGTATCATTGAATGTAACTAAGTTGTATGGAAAAACATACTACAAGTGACTGTGACGACACTGCAACTTCAGATTTACTACGCTAAAATATTATTTTTATTACAACCAGGTTTCGTGCCCCATTTTTTGTCTCAACCCCCAATCATGATGATTTACAAACGTTTCAACTAGTCTTCCGCATTTATTTAATAAGCAGGAAGTCCCTTTTCTTTTTGTTCAGTTTTAATTCTTCCATGATACTAATTTTCCGGTGATAAGGTATACGTTCACAAATTTTCTCCCTCCCTCCATCTTCCTCTTTCCCTCTCTCTTCCTCTTTCCCTTCCTCTGGTACGCTTCCTGGGCCGACTTTTTATAGCTTCAGCTTGTTCAAAAACTTCTAGGCCTTAACATGGCGGGCAGTAGATGTATTCTCTGGACTGTGTCCGATTTTTAGAGACATTTGAATGAATTCCGTTATCAATTTCCATTCCACATTCAATACCGGCTTTATGCTTTATGTACAAGAAGAAAGTAGATAATTGTTCGCGCTATTATTATCAGAATTATAAAATATTGCAAAAATACTAAAATTGGAAGCATTACATTTTGCAAGAAACATGTTAATCATAGGTATAGTTTTAATCGATACTGTACATTTCGTCTAACACAAGATATCTGAAAATAGCACAACTCAGTTTATCACTAGCGTGTCAGTTCGCATCTACTTCTCTACAAATGTTGGCCATCAGAGCTTTCTCCTTTAGCCACGACATTGTTACTTGAACTAAACAGCACATTAATACTTTTTAATTCGTTGCGTAACGTGAAGCTAAGAAAACCCACACGATCTAGAAATACGCTAACCACAATACGTAGAAATGACAAGCTCGTGCATAGGATAATTATACAGTAATGTTAAGGTCGCTTTCAACGGTTGATCTGATGGATGCATAACGGTACCGCGCAAGGTCAGTGTTGTGCTGGTTAACTATGTTTCCAGGCGAGCTGCACCTCTGTAGAACGTTACAGAAGAAACCAGCATCAGCTTACGTAAGAATTTTGCAATGGCGGTTTAATTAGGCGTCCCTCCCACAGCTTTAAAGCAGCTTAGAAATACTTAACACACGACAACTTTCATAATAAAAATGAATAATGGGTTTAGGAAACGTGAAAAGCGAAAATACTTTCTCTAGTACTTACGTACGAAGATAGAAACAGTACTGCATCTTTAAAAGAATCACATACCGAAATTTCACAAAAAATGTACTACATTTGAAATCTCTTGAATACACAAAAATCTCATAGTAAAGGCGCATTTTAAGAATTCCAGGCAAAGAATATTCATGAAATTCTCTGAATCCTAGACACCTCTTACATTAAAATGAAATAAGAAGTTCTGTATTTTCATAAAACTTGCTACACTAAAAGTACTACACTAAGTATGAGATATTGCAATGACAAATAGATCGTACTCCTTTTTTATAAATAGGCTTTGAAGTCCTTTTCATTCTGATAGTAGAACACTTCCCCTACTTACTATGCTACGTATACTATTTATTTATGCCAACAAACTAACTGTTGGTGTTTTTAAACACACAAGCCGTGTGTGAGCAATGTTTGAGAGGTAGAATTGGAACTGTGGCATTGAGTTTTCAGTTCCGATTGTGTCTCTTAAACAGCCTCACACACGGCTGAACACCAACAGTAAGTTTATTGGCATAAATAAATAATAATTACCATTTAAGGTTATTTAATCCCGGGACATAAAGTAATTACGATAATAAGTCCTCATTGGAGTAATTGTCTCTCATATGAGACTGCCTTTGTGGTTTACAGGGATAAATACGAATCGGTTGGAGAATTCAAGGTCGTTCTGGTAGGTTGTCACAGTAGCTTAATGGTTAGATCACCCGGCTGGTAGCGGTGGGTCTGTGGTTCAATTCCCAGCTGTGGCATTGAGTTTTTAGTTCCGATTCTACCTCTCGATTTATTCTATTCCACCCAAAAGTTCGATGTCGAGATTTCACCAAAAATACATGTTTCGAGGCCCCTGAATCCAAAAAAGGCATTTTTAGATAAAGGTTCAAATGTATCTATGTGTGTATACATGTACATGCGTGCGCGCGCGCGTGTGTATGTGTGACGCAACGCAGTCACCGTTTGTTGGCACAGGTTTCTGAGTTACTGACCTCTACGTGCTGCGCACACCAATCACTCTTCCTGGCTTCGTTAATAGGTGACTGTGTTATTGGCAATGTGGCAGCTCCTGCATGATCAAGCTTTTTCTTACAGGGAGGTAAACCCACATCTAGGTTGTGGTTACAACACCATGTGTGATTCTGTTGCTAATTTCAGAAATGTATCCAACATAAATGATTTCTGAGATTATTAGTTTATTTATGCCAACAAACTTGCTGCCGGTGTTTTTAAACACACAAGCTGTGTGTGGACAATGTTTAAGAGGTGGAAACAGAAATGAAAAATTCAATGCCATAGCCGGGATTTGAACCACCGGTCTACCGCTTACTATTGTACTTACTACTGTAAGTCGCCCTTGGAGTATTTAGCTCTGATGAGAGATTCCCTTGTGGTCGAATCGCACGAATCAGTTGGGAAATTTAATGTCATACTGGCAAGTTGGCCATGGTAACCTAGTGATTAGAGCAGCCGCTCGATAAGCGGAAGATCCGTGTGTCAGTCATAAAATGTTACAGATAGTTCATTGGTAGCTATATATAAAAGTAAAGATATGACAAAAATATCTAAAAAGCCACCCCACGCTTTTTTACAATACAATTTATTATTTTGTTAATGTAAATGAGTTTTTATTTTAAACGTATTACAAAATTTTGAAATATAATGAACTAGTAGTCTTTATATCGCTATAGAACAAACTCTTCATACTTAAAATCATGTTCTACTTTTTAGTTCGGTTTGTTATAAAAGTGTGTCTTTTTTAGTTTTTTAAAACTATAATTTTTTTAATATAATTTTCATTTGTGATATTGTCCACTGCTTGATGTTAGGAATGTTTATTGGTTTAATTATTTCCACAAAGATGTTCCTACAAGACGAAAGAATTCAATTCAGTATCAAACACTGCCGGAAATACCGATTACCAAATTAATGTACTCTGATAATGTTTGGATACCTCAATCAGGTTAAAAATCAACCATCACGATCTGGATTCTAATCATGAATTTTCAGTCGAAACTCAGATTTGCAAGTTACTACCTTTACACAAATAGTGTGAGAAAGAAATTATCAAATACTATAATTGCTGGCTACATTTGTTTTCTTTGCATTCTTCTGTTTTATTAACTTCATTTAAATATATAAAGTAATGATTTCTCGCTTTGGAGATACAAACGATATGATCATGCACTATTTACAGCCTTACAAGTAGATTGCGTTATAACTGGGTTACGAACCTTCACCCACTGTTATGAAAGCACTCTACCAACTAAATCAACAGAAGTAGGACCAGCTTGATAAATTGTAAAATATGCAGACTGGACCATAGAAATACTGTCAGTAAAACGTGGAAACGATCTCGAAATCTTCTGTAAGCATTATCCATGGACCATTGTGCAAGCATGGTCCAAAAAACCTTAGTAGAGACATGCAAATTACTTCAGAAATATGGCTATATTTTGTCGTTAAACGTTAAATTTCATGTAGGCGAAAGCAAGCAAGAATTATATAGGACCTTTCTATGCCACGAAGCTATATTTGTTCAGAATTAATTTGTGCAGCTCTCAACGCTTATAAATGCAGTCGCCTATAAAGCATAGCGTCCTCAATTGTTTGTTGGTCACAAACATCATCAACGGTTACAGTAGTACAAGTACTGTTAGTTTTCAGACAATTTAATTGGGGTTATGCTTCGTTTCATAAGTATTTCTAGACCGAAGGTGGAGAAATAATTATATTATGTAAAGAAACATGAGCTTGAAACCAAAATAAACTGTAGTGGAAAACTAGTGGTGCAAAAGCTATTTGGATGGTAATCTGAAAACTTTATTTATTATGATCATAGGTAACTAGTTTAGCGGCAGCCCTGTTTGTCAGTTACTCTTATTTTAAAACCCCACAGCTGTAGAATGAAGCAATCTCTTTGTTACTGAGCGATCAATTTTATATTTTCCCTCTGCACAGAATTCCGAAAATCAGGTCCACACCATACTCTTGTTCTTCCTCGGAAGGAAAACAAAGCCGGTGGTCCCATGTCATAGGTTTGCAGTACGTAAAATAACCTCAAGCCTGATAAAGAGGCCTCTGCGCAAAATTAAGCGGTCATTCACGTCCAATATAAAATAGGACGCTGAGAACCACAGCATAAATAAAACTTAAATTATATGTTTTGCTTTTAAAGTTTAACTATTCCATTTCCCCTATGACTCTTGTATCTACATGAAATAAAGATGATGAATGACTGATGAAACTATTTCTGCAAATGTTTATCTCATTTAACACAAAGTAGATAAAAAAACAAGCTTTCGTAAGAATAGTTTGTAAAAGCTAAAAAAAATAAACGGTAATGGGTAGAGAAAGATATATGAACGTAAGACATCAGATTTTAACTGTCTCTGCTACGTATATTAAGAAGGGAAAATATATTCCACCCAAAAATTCAATATCGAGATTTCACCGTAAATACACATATTCAGGCCCCCGATTGTAAAAAGATCATGTTTAGAAACAGTTCCGTGTATACAACGTATGTTAGTATAAGTGATGCAAATAATACGACAAAATAGTGAAATTTAGACAGAAACACGCAAATAGGAGATAGAAACCTTTTTTATTGTTTCCTCTTATGTATTACTTTTTAGGCATTTGCATCACTTTTAGCGTTTATTGTGTTAGAAATAATTGTTATTAACACGATTTCTAAAGCGTAACGGAATGTCGAAGAAGCAGTACTAGTACGTATAAGAAATCCACGATTGTGAATCATAGTCTTTTGTTCGCTAAGGAGCTTCAGTGCTTTGTTTCCTTCCTAGCGATAAATTCTGGTAATGGCTCCACATCCATAAAGATATGAAAGACAAATAATTTCCTTGGGGAATGAAGACCGGTTATTGAGTGGAGGCAAGCGATTCACTCACATTTTATTGAGGAAGGTCAAGTTATATGGTACCTGGAGGGCTTAAGACCGTTCTAAAAGTTAATGTTGTGGGTATTCATGCCGCAATGTGACCTCCGACCGAAGAATACGAAATGTAAATTTCATCTTAATAAATATAAAGTTTTGTGAATCGAGGGCTGTGTTGAGGAAGCTGAATTATAAACAACATACAACCTACGATGTTCTACATAACACGAAAACTTAAAATATATGAGTATAGCATGGAATTATCATATTCGTCTCTGAAACCGCAACATAAATGCTTCGTTGGGCGTAATGAATTACGAAATAACTGGGAATGCTTGAGACGGACATGGCATTGTTCATTAAGTCTCTTATAACCACAATCTAAGCTACTCGTCTTTCCAGAATATGCAAACGTATCTGAAAATCTTAAAATATATCCGCTATTGAGAAATTCCGCCATCTAGAGTAGAAAGACTTAACCTGATGCAGCACGATGCTGCGACGAAACGAGAATGTCTACCTTACCTATATGAATCAGATAGAACAGCGATGTCCAACGTTTGCGAAAGAGGGGAGGTTGGATTTAGCTCCTTCCACTTTATGCAAACTTTGCCACTCTTTAACATTCAGACGTGCATTGTGTTGCAGTGGCGGTTTGGTTATATGCACGTTGCGTATGATTTACGAAAGAACTCTCAAATCTTATGCGATAAACCTCTGTTCATTAGCGACTTTTTTGCTACTACCTACGTTTAAGTAGTTTATGAATATTTGACGACAAAGTCGAACAGCATAGCGTTAGAAGATACACCATGCGGTCGTCACGTACTCCTATTGCGATATAGATTTTAAATATAATTAAATTTGAAGAAACTTTGTTTGCCAATATATGTAGAGCTATACTCACTCTTATAAAAATATTTTTGCAAATGTTTATTTGTCTCTCTACTTCATGTTAATACAGATAAACATTTGTAGAGATTATTTTATTGCTAATTTTCTTGTAGGTGTAAGGGAAATATGGGAATACAGTAGGTTTTAAGTGATGTTTAAATTATTAAGAGCTGGTTGCTATGCGGTGTCTTTGGAATTCCGTTCTCTTTGCAAAGCCAAGAGATAAAAAGAATAACATGTCTGAAATTCTACATGAGTCTTCCGGGCTGATTTGCCGTGGTCTGCTGGAGTAACTTGGTCCAGACGTTTCGTCCACTACTGCGGTGGACATCATCAGTGGCGTGGTCGAAGTCTTCTTGGTGAAGGTACACTTGTGACTCATGTAGAATTTCAAACACCGGCCGTGAAAGCCTACGCCTACTCAATAACATGTCTATTTGAGAAACGTGTAAGTATTGGCAAACTTAAACAGATAATGAAGAATATCGCAAAAAATGGTTCACTCAAAAGAAAAAAAGCATTTCACATAAATTATGTGGTTTAACGAGATCTTAATTTTAGATTTAGGTAGTAAGATTTTGTCGGTTTCTTACTGTTTACCATTTATGCTAAAGTCATGCAGAATGAAGGGATATGACTTAGAAACTGCCATGGAATAGCCTGTTGGTGTCCGTCACTGGATACTGACGATTGTGATTCTACACGCTGCAGGCACTACCTGACCAACCTTCCGAATGAAAGAGGAGGTGGGGTTGTACGTAAGCATCTCCAAAAAGACAGGTTTGGATATCACTGATATAGAATTATAAGAATTAGGACGCCTTTGGGCGTGAGTTAGCCTATGGCTTGTAATTCATTGCCACTCCGTGTATGACAGTGATTATTTATGTCATTGTTTTGCTCAAAATCAAAATATTTTAACTTCAATTTTCTTTGTAGTTCATTTATTAACAAGTGCGTTTGTGCACGCCTGGTTCATTTGCTATTAAATAATACTTTTTTTTGAATAATTGTTTAACTAACAATGCTGTCAGCTGTTAGGGTAATGTCAGTGTCGTCGGTTTGCAGCATTTTTGCCGGTGTTAATTTACACACCGTTAAATCTACTGGTATTAAGTTATCGAAGATGGTTGTCCTTGGCCGGAATCGACTTACGAGCATTTGCATATAAAGTCAGCGCTGAACCAATGCGGGTTAACATTTTGTAACTGATAAATCAAAAAGGTAGCACATCCATGTTTGAAGCATTTATTCTATTAAACGCCCAACGATTTGAACTACGTTTTAGAACGAGAATAATTAGTTATTTGTGATTGTCTCAGGAATGGTGCACAAGATACTAACGTACCGGATTAATGCTAGTTAGCTACTGTTTGCCTGAATGGGGTGGTCCAGGTAAGATTTGATTCTTCACACTCTTCAGGGCTAAGCACGGCGGGCGGTGTTGTGCATGCGGCGGATATGCCTTGAAAAGAGAACTGCTTCTACCCTGGCATCAATACCTCTGTCCTGTATATGTTCTTGTGGGTAGGTGTGATATCTAAAGGGCAATCAGTCGAAACGAAGAATTCGGAAAAGTTAGGCACCCCACTGCGATGTGCCTGCCACCACTAGATCTGGCCGTTCCTCATCCCTTCCTCCCGAATGTTGAGTAGGTGTAATGGCCCAGACTAAGCTGTATAACGCTTTTCTGTTCTTCCCATAATGTTCAGACAGATAAAAAAGGAAGAATAGTTTGAGAAATAGAAGTCATTCATCAGCATTCTGAATTCCGTCAATAGCACAAGAGAATTTTAATGAAAGTTAAAAAAGCGTAATTTATAAAGAACTGTACAACGTGCAGAGTTGCATGAAGCAGAATCCTGGATATTAGGTACACAGTAGCATGCCTGAAATAACAAAATTTAACATGAAATAATTGTAGGAGTTATGGAATGTTAAAAGAATACTTTAAAATGACCAAAGAGAAAATAAGCTGTGGTGATCCGGGACACAAAGAGTTTGGATAAATGAGAAATCTCGAAGATAATATTGGAAATGCCATCTAAATGCAGAAAGAGAAAACGAAAACCACGAGAACAATGGCTCAACGTGACAGGTTGAGTGTCAATACGAGGAAAATTATGGAAGTAGATGTGAGGGTAGAAATATTTGAAGGCGCCCTTTGAATAGAATGAAGTGTTCTGTGTTGTAGAAATATAAACTATTTTTAGTCTAAGATACAGGGCAGCGGTACTGTTGGGGGTAACACGAGGTTTAACCCATTCCCCTGTTTTGTTCTTTGGTTTGCCTACTGTCCAAGGGGCTTCTGTTCTCTTAGCACTGTGTCGCCGTAAAGCCCGACCACCCGCAACACACGGTGGTAGGAGAAAGTAGAAGAATCGCACCGCGAGTCATAAATTAGCATCTTTGATATAGGGTATTGGCCTATTGGGTAGACAACAAATGGGGACACCTCGCGCGCTGCGATCTATGTGAGATCTATTGCGGCCATCACCCCACAGTAAGAAGAAGGGATGAAGTGAAGGAACCACAGGAGGGTACAAGCCGCAGGCAGACAGGCCACAGAGACGTGCGGAAGTCTCTAATATTTCCTGGCTCGAAGACCGTCTCACTAATGAAGCTGTTCAGAGATGGACGACCCTCAAACTAGACAGCTTTCTGGTGTCCACGGAGAATACTTTTTCCTTTGAGCAATCATCCGTACCATCTGTCCAACATGCCTCACGCCACGAAAACTAGAACGAAACCATGAAAACAAAATGGAATAAACGGGAAATGCGGGAAAGGAAATTGTGGCAGATGAGAAACTACCCCATCATTCGGCTTTTCACCAGGGAAAATCACGAAGAATCCTAGGCGGGAATCCATCCCGAGACCTCCCAAATGAGAGCTTCACATTTTACCGCCGAATCAACTCCCTCGAGTTAGTATTCATTTATTTTACAGGCCTGCTTTCTTCTGCGGAAGTACTTGTTTATACGGCATGCTTTGCTGATGAACTATAAATTGTGGAGGCTGAGGAATTTTTTTCGAAATAAATAAACACAAACAATATAATAAGGATCACGATATAAAGAAAATGAGGAAAACGAAGAAAAGAATGACTGCACTTGCTTCCTCGATACTTTGCCAACTTTATGCTGGCATTTCTTCCTCAAAAGAATGTTACATTTAGCAGCTTCTCACGAAGTCGATAATGATGCGGAAAATGGCGTACTTCAACAGGTCATGGCTCTAACTCAACTGTGTGAAAAGCTAATGCACCTCTGGCAATGCCTCCAGGACTCACGACGTGTCTTTTTCATCTCTCCTGTTGTTTACATTCTTCCCATCTTGCTGTAATTTTTGTGTTACGTACTGCTGTTTAACAGCACCTGTGCTTGCAAGCGATGTGTGCAACACAAATTTGCCCTGAGCAAGTATAAACTTTGCGGTACAGAAAGGAATTGGTGTACATTCATTGTTTGCTTTAATCTAGATTAAATTTGAAACTTAACCGCCATAGTTATGCAGTGATTCGGCAAAAACGTAGTTGTTTCTTAAACTCGTACATTATTACATTTCTGTATAGCTTGACAATTTCGAAGTACTCACAATTGGTAATGCGTCGTGTTTTTTCTTACTTTATTTTTTACCTTTGAGGGATTCTCCACTTGTCAGTAGTCAGCCTGTATTCCCAATTTCCATATTTCTCGAGCAATCTAATCCCCATGTTGTAGGTTTTCTCCCTTATCATCTGGTTAACAATGAATTTCCATGAGGCCATAGGTCATCCCTTCTTCATCGTTCCATGCGGCAACCATTCCAAAAATGTCCTGGGTCATCTCTCTTTGCCTATTTGGTTGAGATGTCCATACCATTGTAACATCCTACCTTCAATCTTTCTATAACTGAATCCTCCATTTTCATTATCCGTCTTATCTCAACATTGTGTTATCTCCACATTGAGTTTCTTTCTCAGATGGAAAAATCTTGAATGTGAAACGGCAGTTAGTGTTTATATGTACTGAAAGACAACAAATTAATTAAAATGTCCTGCACATAAAAGCACTACTGGTCGCCTCCTTAACCCGATGGTAGTGCAGTGCTTGCCAAGCGGGAGGCCCGGGTTAGATTCCTGGTACCGCCGTGGGGATTTTCTCCCTCTGGGAGACCTGGTCCAGGGTCCACTAAGCCTCGTGAGGGCTCTAGGAAGGGCAACTTAGGAGCTACTTGAGATCCTGCATGCACTAAGCCTCGTGAGGGCTCTAGGAAGGGCAACTTAGGAGCTACTTGAGATCCCGCATGCCAGGCGCTGTGCCATTGCCACCTTGCCACATTTCACGCCTAATTTAGTCTTTTAAGACAGTTTTAACACTTTGCTGGGCGTTTTAATATTATTCCTTAAATGTCAAAAGCTATTATGCATATTATTTGAGATGCACGAGACGACAAAATTTAAATAAACCGTTAAGTGTACTCATATGATAGGTCCATTTTATCAGAGGCGTTTATTGAATTGCGTTGCATGTATACTTCAATAAAAAGTTTGTAAAATCGGCTGGGAACCCGGGATTCGCTCTTAGTTAATGAGTTGCATGTTTTTGAGGTTACTTTAGCGAGCAGTATGTTCTGCCCTTAAACCGCTGTTCCTCTAAATTTTGTGCATTCGTCTCTCTAGGAACGGCAAGCAATACGTTTTAGTTAGCGTAAAACTGGATTAAAGCGCACTTGCCGTTTGATGGGTGGCCTACCTTCCAAAAAATAAGCGGCGGCTGACTCACTGGTAGGTATAACCAACAGAACAAATGGGTGCTTTTATAAAACTTCATCATTTATTAATGTTGTCAATATGTATTGCATCTCTCTGGCGAGTAAAACAACTATGAATCTCGCTATTAGATTTAAGTAAATAAGGATTATTTCTAATAGAACAGAAATCGAAATATATGCATATAACAGATAATACCTAATAGCACGTAAAAATGTCCTTGGATCTATTTTTAAAAAGGTTCTTACAAGCCTTTTCTGTTAGTTAGGTATTCCAAAAGAAGGATAAGATCCTGCAACATGTGGAATTGCTATACGTGCATTGTTTATCTTTCCTCGGAAGTAGGGCCTTTGATGTTGTCTAGCTTTGTGTACAAAAATTTCCGTATTCATAATGTAACTGCAGGCCATTAAAGTACTTTATGTTTTCTTATGGCAATCATCAAGGTCCATGTTCTTGTACATCATGAAGACAAGCACCTAGCGAAACTAATGGGTTTATCGACTCCCCAACTCTTATCTCAAGCATGTGCTTCGTGCTATTGGCAGATGGTTATCGAGACTGAGAGGCGTGGTTCGATACCCCGTTACGTCGCGACAGGGGCAGTCAGGTAGAACCTCTGATCTGAACAGTAACCCGAGATCTGCAGCAACCAGATCTGTGCTGTCCATCATGTTAAACTAGCTCTTAGAGGACTGGTAGTAGACATTCCTTAATATATATAAGAAAATTAAAGGAAAGAAAAGAGCTAGATTTACTCCGGAGATTCAATTTATTGGATAAGAAATGGACTAAGTCTCTGTATAAGTAATCGTTTGCAGAATAGAAGTACGTTTTAACTATGTGATAAAACCTTTAAAATAGTCTGATGTGTTGTACCCACGTGACTTTCTCTACTCTTGTACTAACCATTTTTAAAACTCTTATTCCTATATCTTCTTCGTGTAAGTTGAGATAAACATTTGCCGAAATTATTGTTCATTTCCTTGAAGGTACAAGCGGAATATGGGAATACAGTACGCTTTGAGCGATAGTCAAATATTTTAAAGCTTTCAAATTCCGTTCTCTTTACCCGGCTAACATATACAAATGAACAACGATGTTCAATTTTTCGAAAGTTTATTTTCCAAAGCTGACATAAATAACAAGCAATATCTCCAAAATGGTTCACTCAACAAAAAATTTATTTGGGCATCAATTGCGTGTTTTAGCAAAATCTACATTTTTGTATAGTAAGATCTGGTCTATCTCTTACGGTTTGCCGTTATGCAAAAGTCATCCAGAGTGAACAGGACTATATGGGCTATTGCCAGAACATTCAAAATATATATTTCATTTTTCATAAAATTATCTTAAACATAAGGCATTTTAATCAAAATTGCTAGAGCCATTTTCGAGAAAACCATCGCATCCTTAAAAGACATAAAACTTAAATACCAACTTTGGTTTTTAACCGAGTTTTCCTTTTTGAGTTATGCTGTCCACAGACTGACAGACACACTAACACACACAGACACACACACACATGGATCTTTTTCTAAAAATGCTTTTTGGGATTCAGGGGGATCTCAAAACATATATTTCCGGTGAAATCTCGACGTCGAATTTTTGGGTGGAATACAATACGTATTTTCTCCATTTACTATACGTATTAGAGAAAGTAAAAATTAAATAAGCCTTCAAACGTTAATTTCATGCACTTAAGATATGGAGTAAAGGATGTATTAACTAAAGACTTAATTAAGTTATTTAGCAGCAAATTGGTGCCTAATATAGAACTAAATATCTGGTAATTGACGAACAAGATATTCAGACTGCTTCTGTGGTGGAGTATATGGTATCTCGGCTTCTCAACTCAGAGGTTCCGGGTTACCTACGCTGTTCAATCTGGAAGTATGAATGAGAGAGACAACAAATAGTGGAATCCACTTCGATGTATGAAAAAGTGTCACTCAGAATGATGAATGAATCTGTGGCACTGAAGCTATTTCGAAGTGAACTCCCTATTGAATGACAGATCTCTTCCAAATTCAGCAAATCTGATAATGAAGGCATTTGGTGGTTATAATAGAAATTTTACACGTGTTGGTATTCAAATTATTGTGGACAAAATCGATTAAACTTTTCTATCCCTGTCGTTCTGAATGAAAATGTTATGGAAACTATATTAAAATAATGAACATATTGACAATTTGGAACCCATCGTAGTCACTATGCTATTTTTTAAAATAAATGTTGTGATTAAATATGTTTTTATTGTTATTATTCAATTGAAACCAGTAATAATTCCAAGACACGTTACTGCCAACAATAATTTTGCTTAAAAAGTGTACTTCTTTCTTATCATATCTAGGTAATCGTGTTTTACGTGGCTTTGTCATAATTAAAATTACAATAAATTACAAAAGTCTTTCCCGCGTTTACTGTCTGAAATCGTGCCATTTTTAGAATGCATACGCTTAAATAATGTCCAGTATTGCAACTTGTAGATGGGGCAAATAACAAATAAGGAACTCTTAAAAGTTCTCGGCATTTAAACCAGTATATCATTGCTCTTTCTATACAAGTGTCATTTTTTGATAAATTTTAAATAAGTTCGAAATTTTTCTCTCGCACAGTTCTAACCTTTTAAAACTTTTCACATGACGGTTAATTATACCAACAAGAATCTTAACCATTTTCCATGAGTGGCGCACTAGTCCAGTATTTGAACTTTTTCACCCACGGGTATCCCATTTGTATTACAATTGACTTGAACCATGAGAATTGTGAAACATTACAAAATGTTCAGTTGGTGTGCAAAACAGAACTAATGTATACATACTACTCTGAAACTCTCAAGGTGTTCAAAATAGATTTTGTTGTACTATATTTTCTTTTGATGCACAAAGGGACTTCTTGAATATGACTCTTGTATAAAAGCAGCTTCTCGGTCTAGTAGTAAAATATTTCAGGAACTTAAAGTATTTTCCATAAAATAACAATCACACAAGAATACTTTATGCCTATAGCTTTGTTATAGAAGGAAGTTTTACAACGAGGTACTATGGAGTCTGAACCGGCAGTTAAAAAGGAATAAGAGAACAAAAACCACGTTTTTTTGTTGAAAAGAACATTTTAGAATATTGAATGAGTACAAATATTAGGATCATAATCATTTCACAAATATAACATTAGCTCAATTGCTCAATTGCTTTCACATAAAAAATTACATTTGGGCATCCTAAGCTTTGTGTTTCATTCAGAAGGTAACATTTCAGTGGAAGATTATTTTCCATTCTCTTCACAAGCTGCTAAGGACAGTGTTTATTTCCCATTGTTATATTATTTACATGTTGAAGTTAAGTTCGTATGAAATGAGTTAATTGATACTCCGTAATTATTCATTACCAGTGCATTATGTAACTCTTTCTTGGGAAGGGAGGTATCTAAAATGGTTTCCATATGTTCAGACACAGCTCGGGCTGTTCTTCGTTACCTTCTTCTGCTTTTGTTTTTCTTTTCCTAGAGACATTTTTCTTTGTCGCTATCGTATTGATAAACATGTATGAATCTATTGATACTTGTGAAATATAATTCTTTGTTCGCTGATTTGCAAATGTGACGTAACGTAATGTAGCGTAATATGATGAATTGGTCCTTTAAGACAACAGAAGAAGTTGAAATCATTATTAGCCAATAGTCGTTTAAATTATTTTATAAAATAGATTATTTTGTAAAGTAGAACAGTGTTTAAAATGACTTATGTTGTATCCTGTTAAATTCATGAAGAATGTATCATACCTTTCCAAGGTAATGCTTTGAAAGTGGATATAGTTTTTATTTTAACTGAAAATGTTAGTTTTGGTATAAAGAAACTGCTTTGTTTCGTTCTAAGAATTAATTATTGTTGGAGGTATAGTTTAGGAATAGTTGAAATAAGGAGATTTTCTCTGGAAAGTTATGCATTTTGTGAGACAAAATATATATTTTTTTTAATGTCCAGAAAACACTCATCGTCAAAAACTTCTAATGTACATAGGAAAAACCTTTTGAAGTTTATGAACAACCTAGCTTGTTGATGATAAATTATGGGGTGATTATCCGTGAAAGGACAAAGTCTATCAATTAGGGTTGCCAATGTTTAAAAGTAAAATTATCGTGCCGACCACTCAAAAGTATAGATTTGGACTCGGAATTATCGTACATCATAAACCAAAAGCTACAATAATAAATGTATCAGCATAACACTTATGAAAATGTAACATTATTGATGTTTATGGTATCCACTTACAAGACTGATGTCCTCAGTCAGTATTACAAATTTAGTACTTATGTTTCTCGCACTATTCATCCGAAAGTTAATCATCTTCCTCAACTGTAGCAGCATTATACAAATTTATTGTTGAGAGAAACTTCAACATCGCGCTTGCAGATTTTTGGACCCACCACATTCTTTCATAAGCTGAGGCGACCGAATAGTCCATTTACCGTATCTAGCACCAATCTGTTATTAATTTTGGTTTTTATTAAACCTAGTTTGGAAAAAACTCTTTCACAAGAAGTGTTTCTGTGGGGCAATGAAATCACCGATAATGATGCACCGCCAGTTCTTTGAAATCAGTATTTCCACCTAGGTGACACATGTGTTTAACATCACTCCAGAAACTGCCAGGTTCAGACATGTTCTTTATTTCACACGGAATATCACTTATTCCGACCTTTCTCCATTGATCATCAATTTTCTGAACAGTGCCTTCTTCATTGAGATTACCAGAGCTGGGCACATTGGCAATAAGAGGATAAAGAGTAGGAGCTTTAGTAGGATATGAAATGGTTGCCACAGAGGGGTGGAGATAGGCCATGAGCGCAAAAGTGGTGTCGCTATTTGTAATTAATTTTATTTCGCTGGTGTGACAAACCAGTGAAAATGATATTTCCCCGGTATCAAAATTATCATACACCCCCATAATTATCGTACGGGTTGACAACCATGAGTACATACATTCAAATTATTGTATGCCCCCATAATTATCGTACGGGTTGGCTACCCTGCTACCAATAAAAAACCTGACGGCCTTACGCGCACATTTATGATACATTGGCAGAGAAGACGAGCGATCATCTCATTGGCATGGTGAGGTGATGTGGTCAACACTATGTATGTATCCTCCAGACGAGTGTTGATTTTCAAGACCCACAGATTGCTATCAATCATAACATACTTCCCACGATACTCAATGGATACCACTCGTATACGCACATCACAATGGGTGTACTCGAACCTAGATGTATTCCATGACTGGGAGCCGGATCACCGTTCACCACCCCACTGTGCACTGTGGCTTGGCGCACAAGTATCGCTATTTTGTGGTAATAAAATAAAATGGCTAAATTGCAAGCTATACCCACACAATATATCTGGATGTTAGCTCAACGCAGAATATGTACGGGTCATTACAGATGGAAACACATAATCAATATTTTTTAATTGCTGGCTTCAGAGTTAGCTACATATCTGTAGGGTTTGGACAGAAGATTAAAGTAGCTATATTTTTACCAAGAATGCTGCAGAATTCCCAAAGACCGCCTCCGTAGGGTAGCGCGCTTGCCTCTGGCGCGGAGAACCCGGGTTCGATCCCCGGTACCAGCATGGGGATTTTATCCCCTCTGGGAGGTCTGGCACTCAGCCTCGTTAGTCCCGGAGGGACCAATTGAGGAGCTACTTGATGGAAAAGAAGCGGCCCCAGGTCGTAAAGACCGCCTCTGGCTGGGAGGGATCGGGACGCTGACCACATACCACCCTCCAGTACTGCACCCCACCAATGACGCCTGTAGTGGGCTGAGGTGGGGAACGCAGCGGCTGGGCGGTAAGGCTTGGCTCTTCATGGGCTGTTGTGCCGAGACTTAGTTTATATTGTGTCAAAAGAACTTCTTTAGTTTTAGTTTAAATGAAGACGGCTAACAATACTATGAATCAATGCTTACATTAGTTTAATTAGATCCTTGAATTACCTTCTAGAGCATCGCCCTAAGACGTTCAGGATACTTTGCCAAAATTCAAGCAACAAGAGTGAACGGCACTGCAATTTGCTTCTTCAGTGCATCAGAAAAAGTTTGCGAGAGGCATTCGCTGTCATACCAAACTATTTCAAAATGAATGCAAATGAAGCATTTGCTTCCTATCAAGGACTGACGTGCAAAACATTTAAACCCATTATTAAGGGCAATATCCAGAAATTATGCTATACATAACCGTTCAATTGTTTGGCAGCATCTTGTTGAATTGGCAGAAGATTGTATTCTGAACTACATAATAAGAAAAGTAACCTGCGTAAATCTAGGTGAAAAACATTTGTTCTGTCGTCATTGAGTAAAAAAGGTATTGTACACCTTTCAGAGGACTTCACTGTTTGTCGTTTGTGAGTTTACATGGCGCTAACAACCTTCAACTTTTGCAGTTAACAAATAGATGCATGGAGGGCCAAGGATGAAGAGGGTGGAATAGAATGTGTTCCACTAAGGTTGAACAACAAGGAAGACACTGCCATGCCCCATAGTCGAACTGGGTCCAGTACTGATATCCATTTCATGACAAACCAGTTCCCTAATGAACAAGGAAGTAACGAAACAGTTTCCTGCACTGAACCGGGTGTGAAGTGGTCAACATATGTGAATACAATAGGTCCATCCGACAGGACTACCAACGTGAAGCTATTTCGCCGGGCGAGGGCGTGTCTGTCACACTTGGCAACTTTTGTGTGTGCGTCACGACAAACTGGATGGAATGCTGCTCAAGTATTTGCTGATTAAAGCATATCTGTGAACGACCTTTACACAGAGTCCTTCAACCGCTTGATTTCAGCTGTTTGATTACTGTGGACTATGAATGTCTTCAGCGCTTACGCTTAACGCCGTAAATATAGTCCATAATAGCAATATAATTTATTTGCATTCCTTCATTTAAAAACATAACGTAGCATATCCAGCTTTGCCTTATACTAATTTTACCCTGTCTTTACCCAGTGCTGCAAGGATGCAAATGCATCCCTAGAATTATACTTTTGTATTTTCTGGGCAGAACAACGTTCCAGATGATAGAAAATATTAAGAAAAGTGGTTCATATGCAGAGACAACGAGGATAACTGAAACGAAAGAAGAGTGAAGGAAGCTGGGTTTTGCACTGAAGGCCAAAAAGCTGATTGAGTGAACTCTATTAAAGTCTCCAGAGAGGAGCGGATAAATAGAAAGAAAGGGAGAGAAAGAGAGAGACATAGATAGAGAGACAGAGAGAGGAAGAGAGGAAGGGGAGGAAGAGAGAGGTTGGTGGAGGAGGAGGGAGAGAGAGTTTTTGAGAAAATTAAAACTTTTGAAAATATTTGCATGTAAAGAGTAGTTTGACTTGCGGGAATTTTGTTGAAAACCGTCGTACCACATCCCTGGAAAATGCTGATCCTAAATACCAAATTTGGTGTTTAACCAAGTTTCTTTTTGAGTTACGCTGTTCACACACAGACACACACACACACGAACGTTTTTCTAAAAGTGATGTTTGGATTCAGGAAACTCAGAACGTGTATTGAAATCTAACTTTTGGGGTGGAATGCAATACTTTCTCTACTTACGTGGAAGAGGAAATAAAAATGAAGCAGTTGAATTATGTCCACCCTACTAATGCAATCTCGGTGTAATTTTACAAATACCTTCCCTTTCAATCAAATGTTTTTCTCCTTCTTACTTGAATGCATAATGGTATGTGAACAAGTTGCTCAGAGACATTGTTCAAACTACCTTCGTTAGCTGAATGCACAAATCGTGACTGATACACTCAAAATCACAAGCATTGTTGGAGCTATAGAGATTATCCAACAAACCGCATTGAGAAGCTTTTGTGACATGCAGTAAACAGATGTTTGGTTTTACCCCTTTTAACGCCCCTGCAACGTTATAAATGAAGTTTTGAGCAACAAACAAATCTTACGGCCTATCATGTATGGATAATGTCTATGGTTACTAGGAACTGGAAGAGGAATATCGCATTTAAGCGAAGGACACAGAGGGTGGCAGAATCGGACAGAATCGGCAGAAGCGTGCCTAAGGTCTCTAGATTCTACATTCTGACCGCCAGGTCCACCACAGGAGGTGTCTCATGTAGGGTCTGCACCACACAAACGCCAGGGCAGACAGTTCCGCTGCCCCATAGCTCACTCGCCCTTCACTCCTTTCACGCTTCAACATGATAAGAAAATTAAATTACAGGACAATTCACGGCATTTGCCTACAAACCAGAGAAAATCGCGAAAAAGAAACCAGGATCAGAGTGACAGATGTAATTGGAATCGAACCCGATCTCTCGAATGCCAGCTTAACACGTTACCTCGGAACCCTTATGTACGCTTAGTGATCTGTCCTGAAAGAAACCTAGTGGAAAAAGGTGTATTTAGCAAATGCATTGGCGTGCTAAAAATGCCCACATTTAGGTTTTACATTTTAAGACTGTCCTAAGTGACTGGAAAATCTTTCCAACTGAGAATAACTTTAACTCGGGAATGAAAAATTACGTTAATAGAAGAAAAAAACGCTGGATTTATTAAGAATTTACAATGACACAAAACAGACTCCTTTTGCCATTTATAACAAACAAGTGTTCTGTGTTTTGTTAATTTTTTTAAGTTTTGTCACTTCAATAGCGTGTGTTGCCACCACTAGTTCTAATGGCATCTTTTAGGAGACGGTCCATGCTCCTGGTTTTTCTTAGAAGTTTTTCTTGGGGAATATTTTCTCATACTTCTTCCAGAGAAGACTTCGTAAAGTGGTGAGGGCGTCATATCTGTCGTCTCGTTTGCTTGTAGGCCGTCGACGGCCAGATCCTTGCCACCTTTTGTTTTTCTTTAGTCTCGTGGTATCTTCTGATGGCATCGCTAATTTTATTGTGCTACGAGCAATATCCAATACATCAGAAGTGTAACGGATGCTGCGACCATCTTCATTTAGATCTGCAACCTTTGCGACGTCCTTCAGTATCATAATTAATGGCTTCATGGTGACTTGATAAACTTGAGAATTCTCAAAACTTGGTATGACTGTTTCATCAATTCGTGACACGTAACAGTAGAAATTGCGTAGCAATAGATAAAAATGAAGGACCGAATTATGTATGTTCAAACAATAAAATGACAATAGTTGATGTTGTTATACGAATAAAACGAATGTGATGCTATTTTCCAGATAAAGTAAACTGAAATGCATTATAATTAATTTTTAAGATACGTAAGTGCCAGAATTTTTTTGCACGCCTGTGTACTTTATCAACGTTGACGTTTACTTCTTCCTCCTCCTTGAAATATTAAAATTAGCCTTTTGGGCACCAGTTATTGAATGTCAAAAGCTGAAACTGTAAGCATTTGACACACGTGACATATTTGTTAGTATTGAGCGTTCAATACTATAACAAAAGAATCGAGGGTTGACTCTCATTTGACAGATAGTATGAATCAGATCTGCTACATTCCTTAATTTAGATAACCCAGTTCATCCCACACTTCTTGAAATACTTTCAGTCGTACATATTCTCGCACATTCATTCTTATTGATGCAACAATAAAGTCTGTGTCGGTGGCAGCTGTTGCAATAAAAATGTCAACACCCATCGTAATTTATTAACCAACCTAAGCTGCCGGATTTACATAAGAAAGTGAAGATTACATCATCCGGTCTGGCCACGTGTCACCGTGCATCTGCTGGACTTTTTCATACAATTCCGTTATTGAAGAAAGTCCGACTTACGCAACAAGAGACACAAGATGCGGAAACATTGTTGCATTACCTGTCTTTTTAAAAAACCAGATAAGTGCTGCTGTCCCAACGTACTCATCTAAAGAAATACACTACGGCATATTGAGCAACATGTTAATGGGCACTGTTGGAATGGCAGTTACACTTATGAATAATTCTTCGGCTCCAGTTTGCTTCAATTAACTCTTAAGTGCCTTTTGTTTGTGTTGCTGACGTACAACACAATTATTTCCAGACTACAACATACCTAGTTTGCATACATCTAACCTCATTTATCTTATCTCTTATTCCTTCTCCTTACTTATAGTTTCGTGACTTCTATAGTTTATCCGGTTTTTAAAGTTGCTGCTTTTTGAAGTTTCAAGTGTTTTAAAAATCATTCACTCAGAGTTAATCTTGTATAAACTGTAGGGTATGCAACATAGGACATCTTGCGCCCAGCAACCTACAATAAAATATTGCGGTTAATACCACAGAAAGAAGTGATGAAGTGAAGGAACCATAGGAGGCTACTGGCCGCAGGCAGATATGCCACAGAGACGCGCGGAATTCCCTTAACAGTTCCTGGTTCGAAGACCCTCCCTACTAGAGCTGCGCAGAGAGGTCAATGAACGACTCGTCCAACCAAGCAGCTTTTGCTATTCACGGGTAATAATAACCTTTCCTTGTAGCAAGCATCCGCGCCATCAGTCTGGCACCGTCACAGACCACGAAACCTGCATCTGAAACATGAAAAAGAAACGAAATAAAACATAAATGAGGTAAAGGAAATCGTAGTAGAAGAGAAACCACCCTGCACACGTCTAACGACTGGGGGGGGGGGGGGGACACGGTCAGAATGGGCGGTCGAAGCGAATCGAACACAGGACCTCCCTAATGCGACCCTTACATATTACTGCGTAACCATCTCGCTCAGTAGTTTATATTGTAAATTATATGAAATGTTATCCGATAAACAAAATTGCACCAACTTTGTTTTTATTTATGCCAACAAACTTAATGCTGGTATTTTAAACACACAAGCCGTGTGTGGGCAGTGTTTAAGAGGTGGAATCAGGACTGAAAAATTCAATGCCATAGCCGGGATTTGAACCACAGATCTTCCGCTTATCGAGCGGCTGCCCTAACCACTTATGCTGTTCACATGCACACACAAACGGACCGTTTTCTGAAAGTCCGCTTTGTTTGGATTCAGGGGGGGCCTTAAATTGTATATTTCCGGTGAAATCTCTACATAGAAATTTTGGGTCTAATACAACACTTCCCCTACTTACAATACTTAGTAGAGAAAGTAAAAATTAAGAGCATTTCTTTTTTCGACTTCGTGTAAAATCCAAAGTATCTTAAATTGCACACACACTTATATATTCAATTAGCGAAGGTGTGCCGTAAATATTGCACATGTAGAAACTAAAACATGGGGGTTATAATTAGTTAAATATGCAAATAGGATGCATCTTCTCTCTCTCTCTCTCTCTCTCTCTCTCTCTCTCTCTCTCTCTCTCTCTCTCTCTCTTTCCTGCAACAGAAGTACATTGCTCGGCCTTCTGCACTCGCTGTTGGTTGTTAATAGTCAGGCAAAGTCAAGACCAAATTATTCTTGAACTAGGCAAGTGTTATTATTACAGTCATTGACACTTATTTCAATAAGTGGAGTGTTTTTTCAAACTCCTTCAAGCTTGATTCTGTTTCCTAGTCATAATCAACATAAATGAGTTATCAGAGAAAACTAACCCTATGAATCCTTAAATAAAAATAAAAAATCTAGAATCGTTGAATTAAAAATACTTGCTGCATATACCACTGAATGATTAGAGAAGTACAATTCGCGTTCGATTATCTCACCATGGTTCTGTGGTTTGAGTCACAGGTATGATTCGTTTCTTCAATATTGGTGCTCAAAATCGATTGTAGCCAATGTCATACACGAATTGTAAATGTATTTAATACTAGCTGAAATATCCGACGTTGCCCGTGGTTTGACGATTTTATCCCTACAACTTTTAGACTTACGTTGGATGCGACAAAGAAGCCAAAATAAATTAAATTAATAAATTCCCCGGGAAAACACTATGCAAAAGCAATGTTGAACAACTCCAAATACCACAGGAAGAAAAGCAAGTAGAGAAAGCTGTGTGAGTGTAACACGTTGCATTTTTATGTCAATCATATAGAAAAGTGTAGGAATTATTTGTAGATGAGGTAGTAGAGAAATAAATGTGATTGTGTTTCGTAAAACAAACGTGAGTAAAGATAACCGTGTGAATGTAATGTAATGCGTTGCATTTGTATTTCAATCACAGAACATTGTAGGAATTGCATGTTGGAGGGCGAATACGGAAGGATATGTGGATTTAATAAGTAAAAGAAAAGCGAGTAGAGAAAAACATAGGTATGTGAATGCTGTGTAGTAAAATAGATAGTATACAAATTTTCTCCATGAAAAAATCCATACACGTGCCGAATTTCGACGTGGTCAGTCAAGCGGCTTAGGAGCGCATAGAGGACAAACATACAAACATATATAGATTATAGTTTCATTCTTTCCTCCTATACTTGCATGTTTCTCATTCTATATTTTCTACTGTCCTAATCAGGCTTGGAAATAATTCTTAACAAGCTTACTTCAAGTTAGCACTGAAATCATTATCATTACAAAGTAAGCAAACGATAGCGTCTAGGACCACTGACAGGCAGGGAAAACCCGGTGCGTAATGTTTGTAAACGCAAAAAAGACTGCAAGGAGGGGGATAGTTTGTTATCTGGTATGCCCAGTAATAGTCTAACCTGATTTCCTTCCCGTCCTGGCTTTAATGATGAGAAATTTCTATACCCAGTCATAATTATGGTTAGAAACGTCCACAAAATAAATTATATCTGGATAAAATTGTGTTTATCGCACTTCACAAGGTTGACCTACATTTTCACTTGTGTCCTATTAGATGACGTGACCGAATGAGTCAAGCCTGTTTGAACTCACTTGTAACAATGAGACATTTTAATTGTTCAGAACTCTTCAAAATTAGGTCATCTCACACAATAATGTGCCTTTTACACCATAAGCTGTCTTTCACTTCATTCTTTACTGATCTCCAGCTTTCACCGAAATTCTTTTATTCCCATTTCACTTTATTCCTCATTTCCTTTTCAGTTTAAACGACTCTTTTCCTCTTGTTTTCGTTTTCAAAGGGAGAGACACTTCTCATGACAAAGTATTGTTGAGAAGTGGTTCCTGAGTAAATTTTACTAATTAGAAAGTTTGGTTCACAAGGAAAAAGAGACAGCCTTGCAAACCGCCATGTGTTTCTTAGTTCTGATACAAAGCATGTCAACATCGCAGTAAATAACTAATGCTGTCAGATGCAAGTTAACAACAGACGTTCCAAAAACAGCTTAAGAAAAGATTTCACAAAAGTTGTGGAGAAACAACCCAAATTTTAATTTCGTAATTGTATTTTATTTTGTGCTTCATATTTTATTGACTTCGAAAGAACGTTTGAGTTAATGACACTATACTTAAATATATGGAATATAAAAACACAAGAAGAGTGTTTCTTCATATATTATACAGACGTTAAGAGCTTTATATTAAAGACCTATGTAGGTATGTAATTATAATCATGAAGGATCAAGAACAGAATAAACTAAAACAAATCAAGGGTTTAGACCAGGTGCAGCCTGTCCCCAACTCTCCTCAATATCTACCTATTTAGACAGTATTATGAAATTTGAGATTAACCCGGTATTAGAATAAAAACAAGAAGTATCTGAAAATATACCTCAAGATATTATAAATATTTCACCTTAAAATTAATTCTCAATTCATTTTGTTTATGCAAGATAGCGAGGAGAATGTTTAACGCTGAGCGTATAAACTTAGGTAGAAAGTGTAATTTAAGAAACGCAAACAAAACAATACGGAAATAATGACAAACCAAGTCAAATACCCCGTCCCATCGAAGATACGTATTCAGAGAACATGCATAGCAAGTTTCCCAGTTCAATTACTTAGGATGTGATGTAAATATTAATATTGATAATTATAGAGAAAATAAACTCAATAAATCTCAATACCTAGATATTACGTGGAACAGTAAATACCATAAAACATTACAAAATAAGACACCAGGAGATACAGAACTCCCCCCCCCCCCCTATCCTATCCCTATCCCTCATTGCCCGGCCTCTTCCTTTTCACTTTTAATCTTTAGACATCTTTCATACCACGATTTCCTTTCCTCATTTCCCTTCATTCCATTTCCTGACCTTTCAGGTGTGCTTTCAGTCTAGTGGTGTATAGCGGTACCGAACAAATGGCGCGGATACTTGAGCATTGTAAGTGCTATTCCTAAGTGCTAGGTAACGTTGTGTGGTCGCTGACCTCTCATGGGGGAACACTTGTACGACACCGGAGCGGGAGTGATAGTGGCTGCTCGGCGGGGACAGGAGCTGGAATGAAGAAATCTCAGCATTTGTTAGGACTTCCATGCGTCTCCTTGACCCATCTGCCTGAAACTCTGTGACATCCTGCGGTTCCCTTACTTCATCCTGCCCCCGTCCCCCGCCCTCAGGATGAGGTAAGGCCTTAGCTCACAAAAGATCTATATAGGTCGAAGTGAGCGGGGTGTCCCCCTCGGTGGTGTAACCCTACCATGCCCTATTTAATGCGTGCGTATGTCCCTTGTAAGCTTCTACACCATGTTTTGACCAAACTTGACGGAGATAACCTTTGACACAAAGCAAAAAATAGTCTCAAGCTTAGAATTTGAATATTTCACACAATTAATTCTTTAATTTTATATAATAGCTACAAATGCTAGCAAGAGCATCTATATCTTTGTCAACGATAATCCTGCTAGCTTGAACATTGCTAAAATTACAATAATTACATTTTCACGGCCTCACAAAATAACATAGGAGCAGCGAGTTCATATATAGTATTTGTTGATCTCCTGTCATGGAGTAATAACGCAGTCAAATTTGGTATTACTTTTGTATCTGACTTCCTAATATTTTCTTATTAGTTTTGTGTATGTTGGTTACTGAGAGTAAACCAGGTTATATTGACGTTACTTAAACTGGTGTTGTTTCTTCCCAGTGATGTTTTCTCCATAAACTGCGACGAGGTAGCCCGAATGCGACATGTCTTGTATAGCATTTCTAAATGCCTCCAAAGAAACGCAAAGCTATTGGGCAAGTGCAACCGTAAACCATCAAACCACGGGCAACGCCGGGTAATTAATGGCAATCTTATTAATAAATCGTTCTTCGCTCTCTTTCTCTCTTTCTCTCCCCCCCTCCCTTGAAAATGTATGATTGTCGACTTTTCACCAGAACATAACTGATAAAGCAAAAACGATCCATCGCTAAGGATTCCGCAACGAAACAAAAGTTTTTATGCTACGTTCTTATGGCTTACATCGTATTTAAAACCAAGTTATTTAATTGCTGCAAAGCCGTTTTTGGAGTTGAGACTCTTTCTTTTGCTAAAACTTTCAATCGAGGACAGCGATTATCATTCTACCATAATAGGTTTCCAAGAAATTTCGCCGGGTGTTGATTCCACAATTTCGTGTTATAAAATTTCGAGGAACTGGTAGCCCGAATGCAAGTCTATCTTGAAACCGCAATTTAATACACTGTGGTCGAAGCCGTCTACCCTACGGCAAGTGGTTACGTAAATCTTCCAATATTGTCTTGATCACTTCCCAGACCACTAATGTAATGGGAGCGAGCTTATGTATTGTTTTACACCAGGCAGTAGGTATTACAGAATGTGTTGAAAATTTTCTGGGTTAATCGGTTAGCACTTGTTGCGTCCGGGATGAACATGAACACATGTCTTAAGATATAGGAGTCGTGAGGAGCAGTATAATTAAAACATGACAATTACATCTGTGTTCGAAACACAATCGAAACTCGCAGCTTCATTAAATGTTACCGTTATTTTCAGTGGCTCTTCTTTAAACAGATTACAAAATAATGTTATTTTCATGAGCGCAATATATCCATACCAGCAGGCAAAAGGGATTAGTCCAGTAGTCTGGGTAGTAATCTAAATAAATATCCAAGTCTTTAAAACATTAAAATATTTTGTGTGTTTTGCTGTAAGCTCTTACTTTGACCCTTGTGAATGCACATTTCAGATTTGTTCACGTTGTAAAAGTAAAGATATCGGGTAATTCTTCAACCTCCAAGTTCACAGTCATAAAGGAGCTGTAAAATTGTAATGTTTTTGTAAACAAATACCCAAATAATTGCACAAATAAGCTCATGATAATAGAGGTGTTGTCCAAAAATTATTTAATTATAATTACAAAAAATCTGATGTGAACACTCACGTGACTTCCTCCACTCATGTACCAACCATTCTTACGAACTCTTATTCCTTTATCTTCTTCGTTTTAGTTGAGATTAACATTTGCAGAAGTCATTATACTGTTTGTTTTCTTGTAGGTACAAGGGGAATATGGGAATACATAGGCTTTAAGCAAAAGGCAAATCTTTTAAAGCTTTGAGATTCTATTCTCTTTGCACGGCTAAGATAAAAAATGGGTAACGATCTTCCATTTGATGACAGTTTAAGTATTCTAAAACTCACACAAATAACAAGGAATATTTCCGAAATGGTTCACTCTACAAAAAGTTTATTTGGACATAAATTCTGTGTTTTAGCAAGATCTGTCTTTTTTTGTATAATAAGATTTGGTCCATCTCTTTTGCATAAGTGGTTTATGAGTTATGCCAAAGTCATCCAGATTAAACAGGACTACGTAGCCTAGAGCCAGAAAATTCAAAATATACATTTCGCTTGCCATAAAATATCTCAGGCATACAACATTTTAATCAAAATGTCAGAGCCGTTTTCGAGAAAATAAAAATGTTTGACAAATTTTCCATGTAAAGGGTAGTTTAGGGTGGAGGAATTTTCTTCAAAATCTTCGTGTCGCATCCTAAAGAGATGTTAAACCGACTTTTCGTTTTTGAGTTATTCTGCCTGCAGACTAACAGACCGAAGACACACACACACACACACACACACACACACACACGGACCTTCATCTAAAAATGCTTTTTTTGTTTTTTTTTTTTTTTAATTTTTTTTTATTCCGAGGGTCTCAAAACATATATTTCCGGTGAAATCTTGACATCGCATTTTTGGGTAGAATACAATACTTCCTCTACTATGTAGCAGAAAGACTAAAATGGCTATTTATAATTTTGACGTCTAAGCAAAATTATCTCGTTATCAATTATGTGTTTAAACGCTAAGTTTCAAAGTTAGTTTCAACTTGAATTTTATAAAACACGCCACCTTAGACAAAGAGCATCAAGTTGCAAAACCTTTGTTCTGAAGTTGTATGTAAAAAACTAAAAAATCTAAAAAAAATCTTTCAGTTAAACTTTTCGGAGTCTTGTCAATTTTGTGATCCTTAAGCTCGGAATTACATTTTAAGAAATGGTTTAATTGTTAGTACTTTTCTATCAACGAACAGACCTATTTCAATATTCAATGATCGCACTTAGAATCCCCTTCCCCTCAAGGTGCGATATTTACATTAGTTTCTTGTGACACTAGAATAATGAATAGTCAGCAAAGAAAACATTAGTTACTTAATGCATTTATTTCAATGGTAGTTAATATAAGAAACATGGTAATTTATATTGATGTAGCAGGTTGACTATCTGACTGCTTCATGATTTCCGTTGTTGTTGTTGTAGTGTTTAACGCCCGCTTTTACTACTACGGCACCGCAGGCGGTGACACTGATGACACATGGAATGAAGATGGAGCACCGGTGGAATGGGATGGCGGGGGAAACCGGAGCACCCGGAGAAAACCCGCCCTGACGCCGCTTCGTCCACCACGAATACCACATGCGGATCCCTGGGATCGAACCCGGGCCGCCTAGGTGGTAGGCGAGCGCGGTAACCGCTCGGCCACGGCGCCGCCCATGATTTCCGTGGTATTTGCGAAGCAGCCCCAAATAGTCAAACAAAACGAGATCGACTTTTGTTGTAACCTGTAGGAAGATTGGAGTGGTAAACTTAAGCGTAACCCATCCAGGGTTTTTATCACCCTAAGATTCACAATTCTTTGTATCAAAATACTTGTTTGGACATTCTCTAGTATCACACAAATATTCTGCATGGACAACCGGCATACCAGAATTTGATAAAACGTAGAACTCCTTTTAGATATAGTTAAGAAACTTACGACTTCTCTTTCTTATCAACTGATTCTAAACTAAATGTAAAATTTACATAAGATTTTCAAGAGGATACTCTATGCATATCCCTCACAGTAGTTTTTCCCTATTTTTCATTACCTATAGTATTTCAAAGTACCTACTGTCAGAGGGCATAAAGTCTCCTGAGCTTCGATCCCAAGAACAGAAATGTGTATATCATAAGTGGATCAAATTTGAAAAGGAAAAGATAATACATGGAGAAATATTGCGAGAGTGTGTGTATCAAGTGCAAACCTTTATTTACGAGGTGTGTGAATACCAAACAATGGGAAATACATCTTTTGAAAGGGATTTCTGCCGTACTGTATCATAACCAATACCAAAGGATGACAAAGAATCCTAGAGGGGGCAATTATTCTGTTTCTTTTCTGTAAGCGAATTAATTTACCTGTTCATGCATTAAAATAAACCACTTTTTTCCCGGAATGCCTATCTCTTACAAACAAACTATTACAAAGTCTTTGAATCAAAGCAATTTCATGGCATCGATATTTTATCATTTGTCTGCATAAAAAATAAAACTACACAAATGTTAATATAGGTCCCTATAGCCTCTAAATCTTTATAATAAGTATCAATTGTCAAAGTAGACATTTTAGAGACTGCAAAAACCTTTCTACAGCTTTGTATTTTATATCAACTATGAAAATATTCATATAGTTCTAGTTTATTCGTATCCATGCAAAATAAGCATTTAGCCTAAGATTCGAGGTCTAATTATAATTCACAAGTTAAATATACCAGAATAAACGTTGCCCACATAACGTATTACTCCTCGCGTGCACATCTTCATAGGGAACATGGTCGGTTACCTCACCTGGGCGTGCGTGCATACGTTGTCCATGACCTCCTAAACTCGGTTGTTCTTCACAATAAAATGAAAGTGGGGTAAATGAGTTTCCATACCAATGGAAGAGTTACTAATGTGAAAGCGAAACAAATATGAGGTCATATGGGACACAGGCTTTATCAGTGTTTTCTGGTGTTCTCTTTCGTTTGTGCAAGAAAATTAATGCCTACCCACATCTTTATGCAACTTCAAGATCAGTAAATAGTTTATTCCTGACATGTTGGACAGTAACGATTGAAAACTGCTGCAAAGCATTACGAAAATTAAGGATTTTAGGAATTTGACCCCCAACCTATTTACACTTATACGTAAAAGTCTTACGTGTTCCATTCCTATTAATTTCTATACTCACTCTATGAACAACCCTTACAGAAGGTTATACCTTCATCTAGTTCTTGTTAATCGAGATAACCATTTTTTACACATTTACACATTTTGCCGGCTAGTACAAGGTTAAGTAACCTAAAGCGATAGTCAGATTTTTAACAAGTGGATACCCATGTGATAGCTTTGAAATTCATCGTTTTTTGTAATAACCAGTAACCACTTATAAAAGTTGTAAGTATTTGAAAATTTAAACCAATAACAATGAATAAGTTGAAAATGGTTAACGCCACGAATATTCATATTTATATATTAACATTTTGGGCCTTAAAAAGATCTAATTCTTTTGAGTAATAAGATTTTGTCTATCGCTCACATGTTCCAATTAAACAAGGCATTCCGAATGAAGATGACTTCCGTAGAAAATTTGACATGCATTTTATTCGTCATGTAAATGTTTTCAAAATTGTATGGGCTATTTTTGAAAAATAAATACACATTTTCGAAGCAGTTTCCATGTAAAGGGTACTTTGTGCAGGGGACTTCCTTGAAAATCTTCGTTTTGCATATTTGGAAGATATTTAACTTAAATGCAAAGCTTAGTATTTAATTCTGTTTTCGTTTTATGCTGTTCACAGACAGATGGACACGCGCGCGCGCGCGCGCGCGCACACACACACACACACACACACACATACACACACACACACACACACACAAATATGGACGTCTATCCAACAATCCTTTGGATTTAGAGTACCTCAAAGCGTGTATTTCCACTACCATCTCTGTATCCCGAATTGCTAGATTATTGACGACCAAAGGCCAAAATGACAAAAAAGCCTAGGTGGTACACAATACTTACTCTGGTTGCTGTAGGTAAGGAACAGAGAAAGTAAGATGAAATTAGAAAAATATGAAATGCAGAGGGTATTCTGAGAGAAAATATTTATTTCTTTACATCATTAGGCACTGTAAATAAAGTATTTCGTAATAATATAAAAGTATTATAACATGTCATAGAGAACAATTGATAGTCTAGAACATTCTCTGAATAGTGTGGTACACGAGCCCATAGTTTTTGTACAATAAGCAAGTATTGCAGAACTAAATGAGCTATTGCAAGAGCGTAGTGCAATATGCCTGTATTTAGGATGGATTAAGCATCGCCTCCGCAGGCTGCAATGAACATGCATGACTTGTTTTAGTGCTGGACATGTATGCGAGTACCTGTTATTACGTAAGTTGAAGGTAAATGAATTTGGTTGTACTTAAGTTTGGAGACCACCAAGGGAACAACCTGCAGGAGAAAGTTTTTTCTTTCTTTTCTTTGATGTTACAAAGTGACAGCTCCTACGTTTTTAATTAAGGATGACATTTACAGTACGACTCCCACGTGTTTGGCGTCTCCGGTGCTGATGACAAAAACATTGCACAATCCACACATACGGTTAACCTTTACATTCTACCATTTCACCATCTCGTGCTAAGTAACACATTTCAGCATCTGGAATTCACCAGTTACTTTTGTAATTGTCGTATAGAAAGCTACACAGCTTATGTATTGTTTTGTTTTTGTCAAGATCTAGGAAGGCATAGTAATAAATAAAGCTTAAGAGTAGAGTGCCCATCACAAACGAAGGCGGTTGCACGGTTGTGGGTGATGTGTTCCATACCTTGCCAGTTTTCCTTAGTTAACTTTTCCTGTTATCTATATACTAATCCAGGTGGCACAATACTTGCTGAAGAGTATGTTTCGAACAACAATCTGCTATGAGTTAATATTGTTAGCATATCACGCCAAGCATTGAAGCCGAGCAGCTGGTGCTTGTGCTTAGCCTCACGCCAGTCACGTCAAACAATTTGCGCGCAGAGTGGATGCAACGTAGAAAAGTGCATCTTGCTTGTTAATGTTAATGAGGATTAAAGCTAAGTTTTTCACTATTTTGTTTGCAGTGAAGGTCAACTTCATATTTTTAACTTCTGTACGTATCAGAGTACAACAAGCAGCATTTTGAACTGTAATGTGTGTGAACGTGTGAGAGAAAAATACGCCAGGAAACCGAATGTAGAGTATGCACACTGCCCATGTGCTTCCGTGTGATTCACTACGAGGGAAACAGGTATTGTAGAGAGAACGCTGAATTTCCTGGAAATCTACTGCTCCGAATATGGAATCCGAGTGTTAACTGGGAATGTAGAAAAAATAGTGGGAGTGAGTCTTCTGTAGCTTTAGCATTTACCACTTGGTGAATTATAAAGGACTTTAAAAACTATACAAATTGTGAAAAAAGTTATTTTTTCGAAGTTAATAATTTGTATTTAATAAACAAAAGAATTACAGAATTTGCTGTTCCTAACATTCTTTTGAGAGTACTTATCTATAACAGAATAATATTTAAAATTATCAACATCTTGAAATCTTCACCGAGTGGAGTATAGGTACGCTGCCAAATAAATAGCTAGAAAAATAATAAAGTTAAAGGTGTTGAAGATATTACAATGAAAATTTGAATGTACATTATTCCTTATATGTACCTATTATGTGTGATATGAGTTTAAACAAAATCCACTAATAATTATTGTACGAGCAGAATTCAAATATTTCACCTATGAGTACTCTTAACACAAGTTCAAAGTGCATACTCAAGTCCACACACAACGCTTCGCCACTGTTCCGAGCTATAAATGGAGTGCATTGTGAACGATTCGGGATTTGAACTCTGAAGGGCAATTCAGTGACGAAACATGAGGTAGGATACGTATTATGCAGCGTATTAACGTTTAACAATAGATAATATGTCGCCCAGTTTGCGCCAAACCGCCACGACTTTGACGGCAGTTGCCGTGGCAACTGATGTCCACACCTTCGTTCGTGACAGTGACTATAATGTTCTTTGTGCTTAATAACGCTTGTGGATAATGGAAAACATTAGAAATCTGACATCGAAAGACGTCTTCATTGCATCTATTGCCACAGAGATTTTAAAATTGTTTTTTGAGTGCTGTTACCAATCAAAAAGGTGGATAAAAAGAAAATGTAATAAATGGTCACATCAGTCAGGCGGGAAATGTAAAGGTCCATTACACTTATAGCAGAATCCTGCAGATACACAACCCGTTTAACTCCTCGTTAGGTCATGCAAGGAGTATATAGTATCAAGGCCAGCATATAGCAAAAGTGCTGTTTAAACACATAGCTTTCATTCTTAATCCTGTATGCTTCTATGTAGCTACAATGAAATGATATTGAAATCATTTCGGCTAATACTTATCATGGTTAGAAATAAATCAACAGAAAATATGTTGTTTATAAATAACTAGCTGTGTTTTCCGACATTACACGGCTTTTTAAATTCGCGAATAACCAAAATGTAAGAGTACAATTTTTTTCAACAGACTATATGCTGCAAACTTCTAAATAACGGAATGAAAGTATTGAGTAGGAATAGCTTTTTTAAGTTTTAAGATATCCTATATTTTTGGCTCAGTTGTAAAGTGCTAGCACACAACTCTGTTCTGGTTGTCCAGGTTGTATAATTTGTCTATAAGGGATTGAAAATATAGCTTAAATGTTGCTTTTTAAACATTTAGCTGTGCTAATGATTGGGTAGTCTTTGAAAGTTGTAAGGTAACCTATGTCATTTTCCAGGTCTAATAGTATAACTATACAGTACTTTAACCAGATTGCTTCACATTTTTGCATTAGGGATTCAAAAATGATAGGAATCGTTTTTGATAGCTTTAAGGTAGCTTATACTTTCTTTTGATGCAAATAGCACCAGTGTATAAGTTTTTGGCTGGCAGGTTTAAAGACTTGATTTGCACGTACGGAGTTGAAAATAAGAGTTATGGAACTTTTAAAACTTGTTGGGTGGCTTATTTTTGACAGATGTTAAACCCCAGCACACCAGTTTTGTAAAATTCATACCATGATTATATTATTGATTATATTATTATATTGATTATAATATTCGAACGAAAATTTGGAATATGAATATGATACGCCTTTTGGGCATTTCCTCCAATAACACAATGCAATTCCACCCTTTTAGTACATTGTGTTGGAAGCCCTTAAATGTCTGCTGTGTTCGCAGTAAAGTGTAAAACATATTCTCTGATATTCATGCTTAATCGAACGGGTTCATATGAACAAGATGTGCCCACGAATCTCCATTTTTAAATTTCTTGAAAATATGTTATGTCTTATGTCCATTTGAGGATCAGGCTTTTCAATGATGAAAGAATTATCAAAATTGGTTGATTGCTTCCAGGACTAAGCCCCTTCACACATACATATTTTCTCTCGTCATAATATTACTATAGGTGTGTAAAGTACGAGCAATGAAAATAAACCATAACGAAGCGAGAAAGATCCTATAATCGTAACTCGTTATCTAGCACTTGAGAAAATTGTCTTCAACTCCTTTCTTTAACAGCAATCTCTAGTTGAAAAAAATCACAACCTTAATAACTTGCATCATGGACAATTGTTGTTTTAATACTCATTGGATATAACTAAATCACCTCAAAAGAAACTGAAAGTGGCAGAATTACATTTTCAATTGGTGGCGATTCATCTTAAAACCTTTTATGTTTTGGAAAAGGGTATTTCCTCTTTGCCCTCTTCAAAATACCCTGACAAACATTGTCTGGTGCGATTATTACATCCAAAGGCGTTGAGACAAATCGCTCTAAGCAGAATTGCAGAAGCAACTAAGACGCTCACTCTGCAGAATTCCAGTATCAACTTTCCATCTTTAGAACTCGCATGGTCACTGTGTAAAATAACAATTTTACATTCCGTTTTAAGTTGTTCGTGTGAGTTGTTGCATTTTCCCAGACAGACATTAGAAACAGAACAACAGAACAACTTAGACAAACACAAACGAGTTTGTTGCCTCGCCTTATGCAGCATGCAGACTTGATGTCCATTTGGCAGCATCACTTTTCGTTGTCCGTTACATAACGAGTTTCTCTTGGAAAGATACGCTCCACGGCCGATAGATTTCAGCATACAGATTATAAGATTCATCGAACAATACCAAAGTTGTGTAGAGAAATCTATTGATGAGTGCTGCACATTCATCAACCAAATTAAATTCCGTATTTGAGAAAATTGAACAGTATTACACAGCGATATAATTTGATACAATCTGTGTGTGTCTGTGTGTGTCTATGTCTGTGTGGGTCTGAATTTCTGTGTGTCAGTGTGTGTGCGTGCGTGCGTACGTGTGTGTGTGTGTGTGTGTGTGTGTGTGTGTGTGTGTGTGTGTGTGTGTGTGTGTGTGTGTGTGTGTGTGTGTGTGTAGATAACGTAGTGTGTTCGTCTTGTTTTGTCAGTTTAATAAGCAAGAGTTAGAACGTGTTGAAGTATAACGTGGTGCAAATATTTTTAGGAAACAGCTGATTAAATAAATGCTTGATTTTTAAAACCAGAAGTGTATGATGTATCATGAAAATTACTAAAACAAAATTTCAGTTTAAATATTGACATATATCTTTGAATTACCATTGAGGATTGCAAACCTGTAACATGTTGTTCTAGTGGTAAATTATAAACATTTTGGACATGGGTCCAAATTGAAATCGTTATGAAGTACCGCAGGCCAAACTTGGCCGGCCTCTATTACGAGAGACAATGGTAATGTAGTGGGTTATGATCCATATCTGTATGAACAGCTGTACTCGTATAACGGAGCAAGGACCCACTCCCCTCCCCCGCACACTAGCATAACACACTACACCCATTTCACGTTGCGGTATTTCAGAACTTGGCTTGCAAACAACAGGGGCTCAAGTCACACGACGGTTAGAAGCCTGTTTCTGTAAACTGCCGCCCCGTTCTGCTCACCTACAGTTTGTTCATCACCAGGTATAGGAGTTTGTAAGCTTTAAAAGCCGGGACGAAAGGGAAAAGAAGTGGAACTGTTACTAGTCTCTACGCAGTGACGTCACAGATAACAAACCACCCCATCCTTCATATAGTCTATTGGCGTTTTCAGATAGCATTCACCAGACAGAGCTTACCTGCCTGTCAATGACCCCTGGGCGCTGTTGTTTACCTTCTTTGTATTGTCATAATATTTTGAGTCTAGATAAGTTGAAACCAACTGTTTAGAATTCCTAAGTATGTTAATCGCTGTGCATCCGGTGACATTTGGTCTTTATAAACAATTAGATATCTCTAAATGTCAGCAGCTGGATATGAATATAGATTAACTGCAAGTTTTGCAGTGAAAAAGAACGACAAATAGTAAGAAATTTCCGTTAAAGAAAGTAAATTTCATTTCACGGATGTGAAACGACATCCCTCAGTTATTTCCTTAGCACAGGCATCGGCAAACACGTACTCAATGAGGCCTCGCAACTATGACGTGTCAGGAGCAGCGCTTACTCTGTCTCCCCCTAATACTAAAACTTAAAGATAAATTTCTTTATTTATAACTTTGAAGGATATTAGTTTATTTAACTTAATGTCTTTGTATATCCATAGAATTAGAGTGCATCTAATTATTCCTGGTCTATTAAATTTGCTATCTAGAATAGCACTTTAATGATTTCTTCCCTCATCATGTAAGGAACGTAAGGTGTTTGTTGTGCTCTAAAGCTCAAAAAGGCACTCATCAATGGAACATCAAGCGGCATTATGATACATGTCATAAGATCACCATACAATTATAGGCAAGCATGTATTCATAAATTTACACCACGATTTAAAGTAGCATAACACGACGCAGTGTCCTTTATTCATTTTTTTTCAGGTCTAGATCGTACTAACCAAATGCAACAGCTCAAAGAGCAATATTCAGATAGTACACCTAATATTTACTATAACTGATAGACAACTTCACGCCAGCTATACTGTTGCTTTGGAGATTGCTCAGTCACTGAGGTATTTTAGTGATGGAGATTTCATAAAAATTGTGAGAATAAAGTTGCCAACATAATTTGCCCTGAACAATATGATATTTTTACTAATATTGCATTATCACCACGAACCATACAGAAAAGGATACATAGAATAGCAGAAATAACCGATAAAAGACTACAAACCGAGGTCCATGAATTTATAGCCGTTTCTCTCGCGTTGGATGAAAGCAATGACAACGTTGACACAGCACAATTGGTAATTTTCAGTCGTGGAGTTACTAACAACCTCTCAATACAAGAATATATGCTTGAAGTCATTCCACTTAGGGAACATACAACAGGGAGAGAATTATTTCAAGCATTTAAGAAATGTGTAGAAGAAAAGGAACTGAATCTAAAAAAATCTTGTATCGCGATTAACAGATGATAATTTGCGTGCTATACTGAGAGTGGCTACTTGTGATATATCACTCGATTTTCATGGTACGTTGCAAATAGAAGTGAATTTAAACATATTGCTCAAATATCTAGGCCTACCTAAAGTATCGTAGACCAAAATAGCTGGATTCAAGTATGTGTACTATTCCTTATTGTACTCTGTAGCGAGCGAGTCCACCACTGACTCTGAACGAAGGTCAATGCCATCCCCTGTTCTACATTATGTACGTCATGTGCATTGCGGGTTGCATGTTGAGACGTCATACTGATACCTCATTGAGTACATGTTTGCCGATGCCTGCCTTAGCACAGGAAAATTGGTCATCGCGATTGCACGAATGGTGGCGTCACGAAACACAACCCGTCGTGCACATTACGCATGGTTTAAAGGAGGGGTTTGAAAGGCGCAGTGGCGGCGTAAAGGAACTTCTCTAACATGTGTTTGATTTATACATGCTTAATACATACACACAGATTGAGAGGCCTTTAACATTCAGTTTTCATTAATTTATTCGTTACTTCATCTGGAGCATAATAGTTTCGCATACATTTAACGTTAATTTACAAGTACTGACGTATAACAGAGCACGTAGGTTTTCATCTGTCATTCGCGATCTGCTTTTAGATTTTACAATCTTCCTTCAATTTAGGAAACAATGACTCGCACATATATGTTGAGCCAAACATAATACTAATTTATGCTGCAAATGAATGAGGAGGCAGAAATATTGCCATATCAAATTCTCTAAATAAATCTAAACCAGTTTGATTTACTAATTGTGAGGTTACACAATAACCTTTAAGAATTTTTTTTTTAAATTATTGTACTTTGTAATCCACTACAAAGCTTAGTGATTATTTAAACGTTATGATTACATTTACGTACAAATGTTTGTTTTATATTACTCTTTTAAAATACCTTAACATTTCCTATCTGTCACTTGCTTGTGGTCTTTGTGACAATGTTCGTACTGTCGTTTAATGTTTGACTTACAAACAAAAATCAAAACTTTCGAATACAACAGACATTTCACATTCTAGCCCATAGCGCAGCAAAAATATTGTTCTTCCCATGCCTCCTGGAATGGGAAGGTTATCTTGCGTTTTCGTTGTTTCGAAAGAACCATGCCGTATAGATGAGGTGTCCGCTACTGCTTGTTTAGGTTTGAACGCGTGTTGCTTGAAAGAGGGAGAGTTACGTATTGCTTTGCCCCTGACGGTGGTATTGCATTATACCATCAGTAGGTACAGTTTTGCCGTCCCCTGCTCTAGCAGTTTGTGTTGCTCTAAGAGGGACGTGTACAGGTCTTAACTTAATACTAGCTACCCGCAGTCCATATCTAACTTGGAATAAAACGAAGTATCCTCAACTTTGTTAAGAATACGCGGACCAGGACATAAGCTCCATTCACCGACAATGGACCATATAAAAGTGAAATCTACACCATCAAACTAGAAGGGTATGTAGTTTATTTAACTATTGCATTTGTGCGGATTATAGAAACACGCATTTAGAATTTTAGACGTGTAAGAATGTAATAACGCGAAAGTGCATAACGTAAAAATGGAACATAATAGCTGGACTGTAAATGTAAATTAAAACAATAAATCTAAGTTCATATACACAATATAACAATAATGTAGATAGGGTTTAACTTTCAGGACCCGTTCCTCAACGTAGAGGAAGAAAATATGTTATACGGACATGAACAACACGAAATTCCATCTTATATGAAATGTTCAAAATGGCCTTCCTCTGCATTAACACACGCATCAACCCGCCGACGCATTGAATACCGGATGCGCTGATGTATCCCTGGAGAATTATGTATTGTTTTGCAGTCCTGCATAGTCCTGCAGTCCTCTGCAGGGACTTATACCAGGGTTCGATATACAAGAGCTTTCAAATGCCCCCGCACGTGAACCTAGGAATTGCAACTTAACCAGACGCAGCCAAGAGGGCATTTTTAATATCACGTGCAAGAAAGTGTTTCATGTTGTATGTTGGCACCTTCTGTTCTTGTGGGTTTCCCATTGTTAACGTACCATGAAGAGCTGTGTGAAATGAGTTCTAAGTGGACAGAAGGCTTTTCCAGACGTATGGTCATGAAATATATTGTCCTCTTCAAACGTAAAGTGGGCTCTAATGACCTAGTTGTCGACGGGCCCTTAAACACCACTTCTCACTCACTCACTCAAATGTAAGGAATGTGTTCTGAGAGTTTGGCCGTACCTTATTGTCACATTTACTGTAATGTTTATCCGCGTGTATCTCTAACCAAGAGTGAAGTTAAAGGCTTTGTTCCTGTTGAAAACATACATGAAGCAAACTGAGCTAAGTATAGTATCACTTTTCATTTAGGAATTTAAAATAAGCTATTACTTGTTATGTCCTGGTATATCGTGAGTAAACATAACACAACACAGCATCCAGCATGTACGTAAATTAAAGTTCGTGTAAAATGACTTGAGTTAGGTGGTGGTTATTTCTTAATGCATTTTATTATTATTATTATTATTATTATTATTATTATTATTATTATTATTATTATTATTATTATTATTATTATTATTATTATTATTATTATTATTATTATTATTATTATTATTATTATTATTATTATTATTATTATTATTATTATTATTATTATTATTATTATTATTATTATTATTATTATTATTATTATTATTATTATTATTATTATTATTATTATTATTATTATTATTATTATTATTATTATTATTATTATTATTATTATTATTATTATTATTATTATTATTATTATTATTTTTATTAATTATTAATTATTACTTATTACTATTACTATTACTACTACTACTATTTCTATTACTATTACTACTATTACTATTACTATTACTACTACTACTATTACTACTACTATTACTATTACTATTACTACTATTACTATTACTATTACTACTACTATTACTATTACTACTACTACTACTATTACTATTACTATTACTATTACTATTACTATTACTATTACTATTACTATTACTATTACTACTATTACTATTACTATTACTATTACTATTACTACTACTATTATTATTATTATTATTATTATTATTATTATTATTATTATTATTATTATTATTATTATTATTATTATTATTATTATTATTATTATTATTATTATTATTATTATTATTATTATTATTATTATTATTATTATTATTATTATTATTATTATTATTATTATTATTATTATTATTACTATTACATGGAAATTCTCCTATAAACAACACTGAACATGTGATATACCAGTTTTCTGTGTGCAGCTCTACCGCATTGTCAAATTGAAGAGGAGTGGGAATGAACTCATGTGCTCATCTGTTTTATTCAGTACATGAAGACCATAAAACTACCACTTCCGTTTTACTGACATCGTGAGGTGCATGCAGCTGCGTAGATGGACTCTGGTTATACGGAGCTATACATAAGTAGGGGAGAGTAATGAATCCTTGAGCGCGTAATAAATCTTACAGAACGAATTTCGGCGGCGGAAGAGATATATGGGGTCTCACTTTTAGCCCGCCTCGGTAGCGTGATGGTTAACGTGACTGCCTCACGTTCAAAAGGTCGCGATTTCGAATATCGCTTCGGGTAAGTTATCCGGGTAAGGCTTTTTTTTTTTTCCCCCGAGATTTTCCCTTATCCTGAGAAGACGAATGTCGGGTAACTTAAAGCTCCATGGACCTCGGGCTCATTTGAGCATCAGTTTGCCCGTTTCATTCATTCACCGTCCGATATGACATTACGTTGGAGGTCGTTCATTCAAAAAAAAAAAAATGTCTCTCTGTAGTACCTCGGGGTCACGCATTTGTATGGTTCATAAAAGCTCACGCCTTCAGTCCCTAGTGAGGTTCACCTCCACCCTTCAAAAGAAAATTTCGGTGTTTGACACCCGGACTTTCAGACGCTAACAGCAACAATGATATTTCACCTTATGACTTGCTCGTCTCCCTAAACGCTTGTTCTATTCGTGTGGAATACGTCAGGAAATCTTTTCCTCATTACTGTCTTTCGTCATCCGTAATATATAATAAGATATGACATATTTTCAAATGTGTTTTTCCGATGAAAAAAACTTATGGACTTTTCAATGGAATGCACTACTACCTCCTTTACTTACTGTACGTCATGGTCGAGAAAGGAAAATATGTATGTGTGTGCGCGCGCGGCACGCACATTAATGAAAAGGGGGCTCAATAATACCCAAAAACTGATAAATATTGAATTTGCGTTTTAGTCGGTCATACTGTATCTTGAGTAGTCGGAAGCTTTCACGGCCGGAGTCAGACTTAAAGCTAGAGATTTCTTCCGGGCTTAAAAGCCAACTGGAGGTTCGAGGTCCAGACGTTTCGTCCACACGGTGGCGTGGTCTGAGTCTTCTCGGCGAAGGTTCAGTTACAACAGAATCGCTGGCTGGATAATACGGCACCTCCAGCCAGCGGTGCAAAAATGAGTGCAAAACCCGAATAACAAGATTAAATAGCAAGTGACTGATATGCATAAGTGCAGCACGCTATACACAGATATTGCAATTCAACTGGGGATAAGTAAAACTGTGTGGCACAGACAATAAAAAAATATAGGAAAAGCGGCAAATTTTCAGACCCAGAGCGAAGTTGTACGCCTCGGGAGGATACAACTATCCCAGTTATATACATATGAGATCGGAAGGCAAAGGAAGAACTGCTCTCAGGCAGAAAAACCGCCGAGAACTTCGAGAGAAATTATCCGAATATGGAATAATATCAACGCGCAAGAGTGCAGGAATCTTATGAACAGTATGCCCAGAAGAGTAAAACTGTTTGAAAAAAGCCAAAAGAGATCCAATATAGTATAAAGTCATCTGCAATGTATGTTTGAAGCAATATGTTATAAATTTATAATGATGTATAATGTTATGTGTTCCTGGAAGAGAAGATTTCAAAATATCAATGGGTACCTTAAACTTTTGGTAGAACCTTTAGCGCTGTTATTGTTTTTTGTTCACTGAAACTGCCCACTTCCAACACATAAAAATATTCGGGAAGAAATGTGCAGGACTGATGCACTTCAACACAAAGATATGAACATAGTGAAGGATGCATTGACAGATGCGTCATTTAGAGCGGAAATGTAAAATTTCTAATGTTCACTTTCAGTTGCGCGACGTGAGGTGAAAGGTGTAGTTCATAAAATAACTGCTCTCAGCCTAGATTCCTGCAGAAATGTGGCCCAGCTTGCAGCAGTTCAGACATGCTTCAATTGTTTCTTACCCTTTCTCCTTCCTTCAGAACATCCCATTCTTTAGCAATGCCTTAGTTCCCTCGCTGCACTTTCACAACTCATATAGTGTCATTCATCACTTACTCTGCATCCTAAATGTAGGCCAATGTCAGAAGAACCTACAGAGTTTAAATCGTAAATGCAACAATTTTGTGTTTGGGTCTTCTGATTCATACAGTCTGAGATATCTGTTCAAATTAGCTTAGAGCTTGACGAGGATACTGCTATTTTATTTTGAAACATCATTCAATGCCAAACTTCGGAAGAATTTACACCACAAAAGCTTGACCAGTGTGCAGGATAGTTTGCGGTTCTAGATAGTCAATAAGGTACTCCTTAAAAAATAAAAATTACATCGCTTTTGCATCAGGCCTAATCTACATTGGCATCTGTGGTAGAATTGTAACCACTTAGCACGCTTCTGCAATGTAATGATCGAGAATCGTGTTTTTTCCGTTAGTAATTGTGCATAAAGTATAGTACAACTATGCGGAAACGGTAGGTACAGAGCATATACACATACATGCGTATATAACTATATAGGTACATAGATGAACATGTATTTCCCTTTTTATCTCCTGCAATGTACTCAGGTTCTGTCCCTAACGTGGCTTAGATGTTTTCGTAGTTCCTTTTTACTTTCTCTACTGGTAAGTAGGGGAAGTATTGTATTCCACCCAAAAATTCGATGTCGAGACTTCACCGGAAATATATGTTTTGAGACCCCCTGAACCCCCCCAAAAAAGCAATTTTACTTTCTCTACTGGTAAGCAGGGGAAGTATTGTATTCCACCCAAAAATTCGATGTTGAGATTTCACAGGAAATGTATGTTTTCAGACCCCTGAATTTAAAAAAAAAAAAAAAAAAAAGCATTTTTAGAAAAACGTCTGTGTGTGTGTCTGTGTGTCAGTGGACAGGATAACTCAAAAACGAAAAGTCGGTTAAAAACCAAAGTTGGTATTTAAGTTTAATGTCTTTCAAGGATGCGACACGAAGATTTTGAAGAAAATAGCCCCACCCTGAACTACCCTTTACATGGAACATTTTTCGAAAATTTTGATATTCTTGAAAATGGCTCTAATGATTTTGATTAAAATGTCATATGTTTCAGATACTCTTATGACAAATGAGATGTATATCTTAAATTTTCTGGCTATAGCCGCTGTAGTCGTATTTACTCTGGGCGACTTTTGCATAACTTGTAAACCGTTAGAGATAGACCAAATAATACTATACAAAAAATGTAGATCTTGCTAAAATACACAATTTATGTCTGAATAAATTTTCTTGTAGGGTTAACCATTTCGGAGATATTCCTTGTTATGTGTGTGAGTTTCGGAAAACTTAAAACTTTCGTGAAATGGAACATCGTTGTTCATTTGTTTTGCATGTTAAGCGTGCAAAGAGAACGGAATCTCAAAGCTTTAAAACATTTGACTATCGCACAAAGCCTACTGTATTCCAATATTCCCCTTGCACCTACAAGGAAATAAGCAATAAGATAATTTGTACAAATGTTTATCTTAGCTAACACGAAGAAGATATAGGAATAAGAGTTTGTAAGAATGGTTAGTACAAGAGTAGAGAAAGTCATGTGAGTGCAACACATCAGATTTTGACTTTTCCTTTTTACTTTCTCTACCACGTATAGTAAGTAGGGAAAGTGTTGTATTCGAACCAAAATAACAATGTCGAGATTTCGCCTGAAATATATGTTTTGAGGCCCACCTGAATCCACAAAAAACATTTTAAAAAAATGTCCATGCGTGTGTCTCTGTCTATCTGCATGTCTGTCTATCTGTATGTCTATCTCTCTGTCTGTCTGTCTGCCGACCTGCCTTCCTGCCTGCCTACCTGCCTGTCTGTCTGTCTGTCTGTCTGTCTGTCTGTCTGTCTGTCTGTCTGTCTGTCTGTCTGTCTGTGTGCCTGTCTGCCTGTCTGTCTGCCTGCCTGCCTGCCTGTCTGTCTGTCTGTCTGTCTGTCTGTCTGTCTGTCTGCCGGCCTGCCTGCCTGCCTGTCTGTCTGTCTGTTTGTCTGTCTGTCTGTCTGTGAACAGTATAACTCAAAAACGAAAAGGCGGTTAAAGAGCAAACTTGCTATTTAAGTTGAATGTCGTTCGAGGATGCAACAGGAAGATTTTGAACAAAATTCTTCCACCCTAAACTACCCTTTACATGGGAAATGATTCGAAAATGTTGATTTTCTCAAAAATAGCTGTAAGATTTTGGTTAAAATGCCTATGTTTAAGATATTTTTATGGCAAATGAAACGTATATTATGAATTTTCTGGCTATAGCTCTGTTTACTTTTGATGACTTTTGCATAACTGGTAAACCATAAGCAGACCAAATCTTACTGTATAAAAAATGTAGATCTCGTTAAAACACACAAGTTATGCCCAAATGCATTTTTTTTTTTTTTTTTTTTTTTTTTTTTTTTTTTTTTTTTTTTGCGAAGTGAACCATTTCGGAAATATTCCTTGTTAGTTGTGTGAGTTTTGCAATATTTAAATTTTACTCAAATGGAATTTTGTTATTCATTTTTTATCTCTTGGCCCTGCGAAGAGAACGGAATTTCAAAGCTTTAAAAGATTTTACTATCGCTCAAAGCCTATACTGTATTCCCATATTCTCCATCCATAAGTAAATCAGCAGTAAGATAATTTCTGCAAGTGTTTATCTCGATTAACATGAAGAACAATAAAGGAATAAGCGTTTGTAAGAATAGTTTGTACAAGAAAACAAAGTCATGTGAGTGCAACCATCAAATTTTTATTATAGGTACATTTCTCTTGTTAATGGAGTAAATTGGCTCATACCATTTTGGTGACTTATATTTATATTTTACTTTCTAGTTTTAATCTTGTGCCGCTATAATATTTAATTAGTATAAAAATTCCAGATTTTATATGTACTCTGCCCGAAGGTCTACTGTAGATTAAAAACGTTAAATGTGTTCCTAGTTATACTATTCAAGTATCTTCCAGGCCTAGGTCCTTCTAATGGCGGCTGGCCTCAACATAGAATCCTATCATAGGCTTGCCACGCCTTGCAGTATTGTGCAGTTAAACACGTTGTGAAATCCGGCTGTACAGCTGGCAATATAAATATCATTTGCGCCCACGAAATGTATTTGAACAACAGCAAGTATAATAGTAATAGTCAACTATCAGCCGCCTTTAAATTTTGCGGCTACCAGAATAATGCAAAGCGTACGTTGCCGTGAATCGCAGAAATTCTAAGCGGAAGGTTCCCCGACAGTGTCCTTAAGCGTTGGGCTGCCGATAATCGATCATAGTAAATACTTCTGTAAGAAATGAAGGGTAAGGCGCGAATTTTAGAAATACACGTTATTTTATTTAAGTTCCGTCCTAATTATCACTCCTCCACCAATGTTCCTGCATGATTTTGTCACATTTAAAGCTGCTAACTCGTATTTGAAGCACAATTTTTTAGTCTTATTTGCTCAATCCTAAGAATTAATTTATTTTTTAATTTTCAGAATTTTCTCTACATGCCTGAGCTACACCAACTTATACTATTGCTTTACCTCATCCTTTAAATTGCATCGCTATGATTATTTCTCTTGATCTTGCATCATGTGAATTACATTATGCATTGATTTAACACACAAAACCTATTTATTGTAATTATTTATCTATCTCCCTATCAATTCCTTATAAAATTTTTAATCTGGCCCATTAATAATCCCAGTGGAAACTGGTAAGCCGGTATTCTGTTTTCTCTCGTGATCATGGTTTCAAAGGCAACACTTAACGACCCGCCCTTGAAATATTTGAGAATTGCTTAAGCGTATGCATTCCCCTAATCCCGTTGTACTTAAGGAAACATGTGTAATAAAATCATTTCTATCTCGATTAACATGAAGCTAATAGAGGAATAGAGTTTTACAATAATACTCAGATGAAGAAAAGGCAACGAAAGGCATGTTAATGTAATATTACAGTTGTTTTCCTTACGGTAATGAAGATTTTTAGCATGCAAGATATTTAATAAAATAGTACGACAGCATATTTAAAATAAGTCATGTTTCCAAAAGTTTTCTATTAATAGATACAGAAAATCAGCCGGGATAAACATTCATAGTAAATAATTGTGTTTCTTCTATTATGGCATACTATTTGGGGGTTAGTGCTGAGTGTGATGATAGTAATAATTATTACATGCCGTGAAACCAAAATTTGATTTAATTTATATAACATGAACATGAAAGTGTCTCTTCACTCCCCCCCGTAGTATAAGTTATTAACCCGTTGTCTCCACAGCAGCTGTTGGCAGTTTCCAGTAACTGTATACTTAGGAACTAAACTTCTGCAAAGTAGACCTTGAGTTTGCTCTCTAATTTCAACCGACTTGACTATACAAGGATAAGAGCCTCTGAGCTCCTGTTTTGGAGGTGAACGGCAGAAGGCAGTCCCTTGTTCTTTGTTGAATTACCAGTGAAGATGAACATCTAAGTCCAATAATTTACTTTCCGACCACTGCACTTGCAACCCACTCATTTGACAAGGTTGTGTTTAATCTGCGGCTTAGAATTTTGCCTTCCAGATATGTAAATGTTTAATAAACCGTTAGTTAATATCCTTACTTTTAAGTAGGTATGCAGTTGCAAAATTCTATAAAGTTAAGTCGTTCTGATGTGAACAGGCCTTTTATTAATTATTTTGAAACTACTCTATAAAACATGATGTTATACACGATATACTGTAACTGATGATAATTATTTACGAAATAAATATCGAGTTGGTTAACTAGTTAAGATTTTGATATGAAGTTACGATAAGCACATTGCACAGCATTTTAATCATTTTAAAAAACTTTTAATTTTATAACACTATTATTTGTGCAATTTTTGGTAGTTTTGACCATTTCCTTCCTAGAAGGGTGATTTTATTGTGTTTAGAGCATAACAGTGTACTTTTTTATTTATTTAACGTCACGTTTTAACTGCCAAGAACACCATAGACCCGACCACGATAGTTTCGACGTCAATATTAAACTTCTACTTTTACTGCACGTGTCGGGAATTCAACCCGTTCCGGCTCCAAATTGTTCATGCCATTGTTTCCTTGATCTCCCTGGTTTCCTTTTACCTTGTGGCTTTGGGTATTCTGTTGTTTGGCATTCTGTCCAAGTGTAACTTCCAATTTTCTTTATATGTCTTAATGATGTTATTTAATTCATCTACTTTTAATTCTTTGCGAATACTTACATTAATCCTTCTATCCAGTTTTGTATATCCTGCTATAGATCTCAGGAATCTCATTTCTGCCGATTGTATTTTTTGAAGGTGTTGGTTTATATTGGTGCGCGTTTCAGATCCATATGTGACTGTAGGTATTGCCATGCATTTATACAATTTAATTATCGATTATTGTCTTGCCTTATTTTTTAATGTCCATCTTAATGTTCCAGTTATGTAATTAAATTTGTTTAGTTTTCCATATATATAGTTCACTGATGTATGATATTTTACACCCAAGAAAATTCAATGTTGACACCTGTTCAGGAATTCTATTTTCCAATACTATCTTGGAACGGATTGGGTATACACTTCTAAATGCCATTGTTTTTGTTTTCTCTGTTGATATTTTCATATTAAAATTTTGAACATTTTTGTTCAATGTATGTGCCATCGGTTTTCGCCAGCAACATCTGATCGACTGCAAATGAAATTCTCTTCTCTAGTCTAATTCCACCTATAGTCCTACTTTTCCATAATCGTATTATTTCCTCCATGTATATTTTAAAAAGTGCAGTTGATAGCGGGAAACATTGTCGCACTCCACTTGTAATTAGACCTGGCTCTCGCTGGTTTATTTTGATCTGTGTTCTATTATACATGTTTTGTTAATATTAAATAGTATTAAATGAATGAATTATTAATAATTTCACGGAATACTCTTAATAAGTACCACTCAAAGTTTTCAAATTATCGTCAGATGACGCTCTCACGTGGTGTTACTACAGATAATTCCAATAAATGATAATCTTTCTACATCCGTCTGCATGTTTATATATTATGTAAACAAACTTGATATTCAACATGTGTCTTGTATTTAGCAAACCAGAACACTGAAGAAGAAGGTTACAGATAGTTGCATGTACTCTACACTTCAATAGACTTTTAAATTTACGATTTAGAAGAGATCTGAGTTAACAAGAAATTTCCCAAGTAATTTTGAAGGTAACTTTGTCTTTGGCTACGAGTGCAGTTGACACATTAAATATTATAAAATATTGTGCAACATATGAGTGGTGGTACAAAACGATATAATTAATAAATAAATAACTTTCTTGATATCTGAATAATAGTTGTCATTAGCACGCTAAAGTAATTACCACATTAAACTAGTGCTTTAAAACAGGTCGTTACAACGTTGTCTTGATTGTCATAATGCTTCGTATTATCTAAATTAAATACATGAACTTGCTTATTTAAAGTAACAATTCATAAATTTCTGTAAATGATGCTATTATTAAACATCATTTTAAATCGTTATACAGAAAGTAATATATTCCTGTATATTGTCTTTTGTTTCTAGTCATTGTATCTACATTTATAAAGGCCAAGATATGCTATAGCCGGTTTACATACTAACAGTACCTTGTCTTATATGTGACTGGAAATAATAAAACAAATTCATAGACGTGATATACAGAGAGGCATCAGAAAATATGTAAAAACGTTTTCAATTAACGAAACTGTACGAATACATAAATTACATTTAGATGACTTATGGACGGGAAAGAAAGTCAGGGTGTCCGTGCCTTAAGGGAAAATGCATACAGATGGACAATGAAGAAGCTAGATTTGAAGCCGCAACAAATTAAGAAACTTAATCTTGTCATAAATAAGAAGAGTAAGAAAGCTAAAAAGATTGTATGTGTTACATTTACTTGACTTTCTCTACCGACTATCGTTTATCTTTATATAACTTATGTATATTATTCCTACGAAACCTTGTTTTCCTATCTACTTCGTGATAATCGAGAAATACCTTTGCACAAATAATTACATTACACATTTCGCTACGGGAAATTCAAACGATAGTCACGTGCTTAAAAGCGGTCCCAGGTGTGTTGTTTCCATGTCATCTCAAGAAACAAGTGAATAGCACAGTACTTTAAAAATCGCTGTTGTTTCATTTGTGTAGCCCCCAGTAACTTCTAGTCATACAGGACCTATGACTTGAGGAACAACTGATGGTGTTTACTCTCTGAACTGAAATTTTTAACGTTCCCTTTGCTGGCCCTAGTAGCCGTCGTCGCTAGAGCGTTCCTTAAGGGCTCTCCGCCGCGCAGAGGGTCGCGAGTTCGAGTCCCCCCTAGAGCATGGGTGCGTGTGGGTGTGTGTGGGTGGCTGTGTGGGGGGTGTGAGGGTGGGTGTGTGTGGGTGTGGATGTGGGTGGGTGTTTAAATTAAATTATTTTGTTTAACGACACTGTCAATTGCTAGGATCACATCAGCGTCACCGGTGTGCCGGAATTTCGTCCCGCAGTTCTTTTACATGCCAGTAAATCTACTGACATGGAGCTGTCGTTTTAAGCACACTTAAAAACCATCGGTCTGGGCCGAATTTGAACCCGTGACCTTGGAATCAGTAGGCCAGCGTCTAACCAACTGAGCCACCCAGACGGGTGGGTGTGTGGGTGTGGGTGGGTGTGTGTCGATGTGTGTGTAAGAGAAATAGAAATATACATCATCCGAATGTCTAAATAGGGCTTAAAGACCAAAGGTCAAAAAAAGTTCGCTTTTTCATTAACTTTTGCATTGAAGACACGTTCACTCCTGCATTTATACTAATTATCGAAAAATTCCTCGTCCCAGCCCGGAATTGAGCACTGGACTACCGAAACACTTGCCACTCAACCACAGAAGCATTCTTTAAAATGTTATAGTGTATCTCAATACCATCTTTAACCTATAGTTCAGAAATGTAGCAACAAATAAGAGCATCAGGAATGAAATATTTGAGACCACTGGCAGACTGTATCCTTCTAGATAATTAATATAAGTGAAGATATCAGCACGAACTTAGTTTAACTCCTATATTATAAACAATAAAATCCCAAACCGATAGCTTGGTATAGATATATAAACAGAATGAAACAACAGAATGCCTAAAATACTACATCAATATATACATATCAAAACAAGTGACATTTTTCGTCCGTGAAATACTACTATATATCTAATTATTCTATTCTATGAAGTGTGCTTTTTCTACTTTCTCTACTACGTATAGTAAGCAGAAGTACTCGTATTGTATTCGACTCAAAAGTTCGATGTCGAGATTTCACCGGAAATATATGTTTTGAGACCCCCTGAATAAAAAAAAAAGTATTTCTAGAAAAACGTCCCTGTGTGTGTGTGTGTGTGTGTGTGTGTGTGTGTGTGTGTGTGTGTGTGTGTGTGTGTGTGTGTGTGTGTGTGTGTGTGTGTGTGTCTGTGAAGAACATAACTCAAAAACAAAAAGTCGATTAAAACCAACGTTAGTGTTTATGTTTCAATATCTTTTAAGGATGTGAAACGAAGATTTTGAAGAACAATTTTCCACCCTAAACCAGCGTTTACATGCACAATTTTTTGAAAATTTTTATTTTTTTCAAAAAATCTCTAATGATTTTGATTAAAATGCCACATATTTAAGATATTTTTATGGCAAATGAAATATATATTTTGTATTTTCTGGCTATAGCTCATGTAGTCCATGTTTACTGTTGATGGCTTGCATAACTGGTAAACCGTAAGAGGTAGACCAAATCTTAAAATGCAGAATTGCAAATCTCGTTAAAACACACAATGTATGTTCAAATACATGAAGTGGAGTGAACCATTTCGGAGGTATTCCTTGTTATTTGTGTGAGTTTTGCAATACTTATACTTTTCTCGAATGGGAGGCCCTTATTCACTTTATCTCCTGGCCCTGCAAAGAGAAAGCAATTTCAAAGTCTTCATATAGCAACCGCTTTAAAAGATTTGACCATCGCTCAAAGTCTACTGTATTCCCATATTCCCTTGCAACTACAAGAAAATTAGCAACAAGATAATTTCTGCAAATGTTTATCCCGACTAACATGAAGAAGATAGAGGAATAACAGTTTGTAAGAATAGTTTGAACGAGTAGAGAGAGTCATGTGAGTGCAACACATCAGATTTTTCTGTGAGGAATTTCTAGGCCATGGATGATGCTTCACCGGAAAAATTGTCAATGCGATGGTGTTATTGCAGGAAAAGAAATATATTCACAATGAAAAATAGCTGATCGGTATTAACATATGGTGTTGATTTGATAATAGAATGTGTGAGTAATTATTTTGAGATTCAAAACTTAAAATAATTTTGAGTCAAAGTGTACATGTTTCATAACTTTCACACCTCTGACCTACTAATATTGTTCCTTATGGGCTCATAGTTAGTCTATGTCTATACCTATGTACTTATTGATGAACTCTGCCCTGCATTGTACGGCAATGACGTGCTGTAAAAGGTGTTCTGGGTAAATATGTTTCATGATTAAAAGGGACATACCTTTATTTTTCAACAGCTTTCTTTTCCTTCGTAAACTATTTTTTCTTACCTTCCCTTCTACGTATAGTAAGTTGGGAAGTATTGTACTCGACCCAAAATTTCGATGTCAAGATTTCACCGGAAATATGTTTTGAGACCCCCTGCGTCCAAAAAAAGCAGTTTTAGAAACAGGTGTGTGTGCGTGTGCGTGTGTGTGTGTGTGTGTGTGTGTGTGTGTGTGTGTGTGTGTGTGTGTGTGTGTGTGTGTTTGTCTTTGTCTCTGAACAGCGTAACCCAAAAACCAAGGTTGGTATTTAAGTTTCATATCTTTCAGGATATGAAGGTTTTGAAGAAAATTCATCCTCCATAAGCTACCCTTTACAAGGAAAATCTCATTTTTCTCAAACATGCCTCTAACAATTTTGATTAAAATGCCATATGTTTAAGATATTTTTATGGCCAAAGAAATGTAAATTTGAATTTTCTGGCTATACCCTATGTAGTCCTGATTACCATGAATGACTTTTGCATAATGGTAAACCTTAAGAGATAGACCAAATCTTACTATACAAAAAGGTAGATCTTGTTAAAACACACAAGTTATGTCCATGAGCGTGGGCAGACGTTTTTTCAGGGGAGGGCCACATCTTGGAAATTTGCAATCAAACAATATTAATCCATTACTCTGTTGCGAAAAACTAAAATATATGAGTTATAGCATTTGTTGCGGATAGGTACGTTAATTTGTGCTAAATAAAAACTGTTCTTTACTTAAAAATTAAAGCAATAGTCTAATAGTAATTGACTGTACATTAAGTATACTAATTTTCAAGGAGCGGCCACGGCCCCCCCCCCCTTGCCCCCCTCCCCCCCCCCCCCTTCGCAACGCCATGGTTATGTCTATATGCATTTTTTGTGGAGTGAAATATTTCGGAAATATTCCTTATTTGTTTGAGTTTTGCAATACTTATATTTTCTCAAATGGAAGGTCGTTATTAACCTTTTTATATCTTAGCCATGCAAAGATAACGGAACTCAGAGCCTTCATATAGCAACTAGCTTTAAAATATTTGAGTATCACTCAAAGTCTACTGTATTCCCGTATTCCCCTTGCACCTACAAGAAAATATGCAATAAAATAGTTTCTGCAAATGTTTATCTCGACTACCATGAAGAAGATAGAGGAATAAGAGTTTGTAAGAATAGTTAGTACAGGAGTAGAAAGGTCATGTGGGTGCAACACATCAGTTTTCTTTTCTTTCGTAAACTATTTTTTCTTTCTTTAATAAAAAATTAAAGCAGAGTAGGTGTAATTAGTAATTAAGAAGGAAGGTAGAGTTGGAAAGGAAACAGTGTGATTACATTGGCTCTGCCTCGTGCTCCAAGGGCCCAAATGACCTAGTTGTTGATGGGCCCTTAAACATCACTCACTCAGTCACTTGTGCTTCGGGACATGTGGGTACATTCCTCAGAGGTAGAAACCGTGTCGCTTATTCCGTTCTACTGCGGACAAACGTGTCACCTTGCAGCCCCGGATCACTATGAGTGCTCGACTCCACCCAGTGTCTGCTGCCTTTTAAAATATTACAACTGCATGCCTCGGTCGTAACCACATCAATGACAAAATATATTATATTATCCCTTACGCTTGTGCTATAACATACATACATCCTTACGATTTTTCCCTTATAAAAATGTCCCTGTACATAAGCTCTTATTAAAGGGTGTCTGAACATCTCAAAACAACGATGTCCAACGTTATCGTTGGGCTGGATTTACCTCCTTCCACTTAATGCAATCTGTGCCACTCTTAACACTCAGACCGGCATTGTGTTGCCGGTTGTTGGTTTTGTTAAATGTACGATACGTTGGATTTGATTTATGAAAGCACTTTCAAATCTTATGCGATAAACATCTGTTTATTTGTGACTTCTTTGGTACTGCTTATGTTTATGAAGTCTATCAGTATTTGACGACAAAGTCCAAGTGCATAGCCTTAGAAGATACACCAAGTGATCGTCGCGCAACCTATTGGGATACAGACTTTTAATATAGTTCAATTTGGAGAAATATATGTAGAGATATACTCACACTTATACACACCATTCTTGCGAATGCTTATTTCTCTATATACATTTTAATCGATAAAAGCATTTTCAGAAACTATCTTAATGCTTTCTTGTAGGTGCAAGGGGAATATGGAATACGGTAGGCTTTAAGCGATAGTGAAATGTTTTAAGAACAATTTGCTATGCAGTGCCTTTGAAATTCCGTTCTCCTTGCAAGGCGAAGAGATTAAAAAAACGAATAACATATTTCTATTTGATAAAAGTATAAGTATTGGTAAATTCAAATAAATACTTGCTACTTTTCCCACCACTTGAGATCTCGCTCCTTTTACCAAGGGACAAGATCCATGCTACATGAAAGAGCAAATGGTGATGCTAGCCGAGGACGGGCATCGAACCCAACACTGAACGGGAAAGAGACTAGCTGGAGCCATCAACGAGGAGAACATTGACCACTTCAGTCAGGTACAACCCAGATACTACCTCACGTAAACGCTCAAAGGGTAGCAGGTTCCAAAGGGACGGTGTTCCTGAGTGCAATGAGACTAAGTATATATTTACAAACTACTATATAAATATGACATCAAAATTTTGCACAGAGCAAGAATATTTGCTAAGAAGCAAAAATGTTAAGTCAACATTGAGGAGTGTTTGTATACGACTCCATGTTTGCTATGCACCTGAGGACTGCAAAGCTCTTCCTATTGACGTTCAAAGTTATACGCAAATAGACTGTCAAAAGCAGCAATTATAAATTCTAAACATTTATTTAATAATGTTTAAGTATCTAATATACTTAAACATTATTAAATAAATGTAGATAAATTAAGGGAAATCGAAAGTAATGTTTCAAAATGTATGTTATTTTAAATGAATTTCTGCTTAATGTATACAATTTCCTTTATGGTATGCATCTATAAAGCAAGTTTCTTAATTCCTAAAACAAAAGGTGTTTAAATTGAAGTTCTTCTGGATTAGGTTTGTTTCAGAATAATAGTTATAGCTTTAAAAACCATATATACTGAGAAGTTCATTTAATAGTGCAAATATCGTTCGGCTATTTCAAACTAACACCAACTACAGAGTTTTTTTATGCTATAGTTAAACAGAGCACCAGTTTCGGGGACCAGCAAAATTCGCATTCATTCATGCATTCATTCGTTCTGATATACGAGTAGATAGCAGATTTGCAAACTTCTGTGCTGTTGAGATTTAATGTTTAATGTTGTATTTAAAGGATACTGATAAGTGAAATTTCTTAAGTCTACGTGTATTAATGCATATTTTTCAAATTATACCACATAATACCACAAGTAATACACCACATTATTACCATGCACAGAAGTTTCCAATTTAATATCGCCAGTAGTTTTTAAGTTAAGTTTTTAACTATGACAGACACGAATTTAATGGCGGTTGATAACTGACAAGTTCATTTAGATTATTCTCTTTCGTGTTGCGCAAATAAATTTTGTTGGCGCGAATGATATTTATATCTATCACTGGCTTTACAGCGTTATTCACAGTGTGTTTAAATATACAACACAGCAAGGCGTGGCAAGCCTATATTTGGATGTTGTGTTGACCAGCTCCTCCTGCCACCTTCCATTAAATTTTGTGCCTGCTATAATTTATTTTAATGGTTAACAAAAGTGGTCCACAAGGTGCATACATTCAAAATGTACCTACTAATATAAACATATATTTAGACTTTAACGAATATACAGTAGAACCCTGCCAATCCGAACCCCGCCAATCCGAAATTCCGAATAATCTGAACACAAAGTCCATAATTTTAAGTTTTTCTTTTAAAGTACAGAAATTATGTTTTCGTTTGGTTGACATTGCAGTGCACGGTATAACACAAACAAGTACCTGTTCTGTATTAATTTATAAGCAAAAAGTGTAAATTACTGCAGAATTACCGTTAACAATAGCAAAACAAACTGAACTGCCTGTGTACCGACATTATCACATGCGATCGACAATGTCCACAGGTCAGAAAAATGTAGTCATTATGCTGAACACATTGTCGTGTTGTGCGTGGTAATTGCAACTTCCTCACATTGATAAGCTATTACCTAATATTCGTTTTTTCGGATAATCTGAACATATCACATCCCTAATTAGGTCGGATTAGTGGAATACTACTGTATAACAAAGATATTGGAAACAGATTTCTTACTGATATTTTAGTTTTGGAGAAGAAAAACTTACGACATACAGTGACTTTCATTAATTTTACTGTGTTCCAATTCATACTCCTCCAATGACAAACGATAAATAAAAATCACTCCCAATATTTTTATACTTATTCTTTTGGGTGCTTCTCTACAAACATTTAAGAAAATGTAACAAAAGTTGCATCGTTTGGAAGCTTTTAGTAAATCAGTAAAAGTGTAGAAAAAATAGAACGCCAGTAAAAAACCATAAGCGCAGCATATATAAAAACTCGTGTAAAATTATTTCTAATCATCATCTATAATGGACACTGAATGCATATTATGAAACTGGACTCTTTGTTCCTAAAAAGAGATATATCAACAAGCGGTGGACTATTTTTTAAGGATTTCGCTCAATTTTCAACTATGTGTGCCCTTAAGAAGCTTATTTATAATAGTGGTTACTCAAGATCAGATTTTCTGCGTCCTCGTATTTCTGTGAAAGAATAAATAATTAAGTCGTTGCTTTCTAGAGATTGAGATGCCACGTTTTGCGCTAAAAGCACATGTTATTTAGACAATAAAACACTTCCATGGCACAATGAGTTAACACGTTGCAGCTCTGGTTCACAGTTACAGAATGCTCCCTGGTTTGATCCCACCGATAGGCGTGAGGCTTAATAGCATGAGTATCAATTTTTCTAGTGTTCATTTCACTGGACTCCTATTAGGGCCACCGCCACCACCACCGCCACCTATATTTATTCATGTGTTTATTTATTGTTTGTTTTTTTATTTATCTCTCTATCTGCCTGTCTCTCTGTCGCTCTGTGTCTGTCTTTCTGTCTGTCTGTCTGTCTGTCTGTCTGTCTATCCATCCGTCCGTCCGTCCGTCCATCTGTCTGTCCATCCGTCCGTCCCTCCGTCTGTCCGTCCGTCCGTCCCTCCGTCCGTCTGTTTATTTATCTGTTTATTTATCTATGTATCTACCTATGTATGTATTCATTTACTTACTAATTTATTTTGGCAATGGTTCCATACCTCATTCGGTAGAGCGTCTACTCGCTGTGTTTGGGATTCCTGGTTCGATTCTAGGTTGGACTTGAGAGATTTTACTTAAAAGAAGGTTTCTAGATATGAGAATATCTATAATATCAGAGTCTGCTGGGTGAATGTAATTGCAGTTGTTTGTTATCGGTTATTAATTAACCAATTAGCCATTCCATTCATTCTAGGAATGCCGCTGAGCGCAATCGAGTGCACATACCAAGTTAGGCTTAATTGCGTTGTCATAATTTTATTGTTCTTTCACACTAACCTGGTGTAGGGACTAAGTACAAGACAAAACCTTCCTTTCCTTTCCTTTCCTTTCCCTTCCCTCCCCTTCCCTCCCTTGTCCTCCCCCTCTTCTCTTCCCCTCTCCTCCTCTCCGCATCCATGGATGAGTTCAGAAAGACACCGGATGAGATGACACCCTCAAATATGGAGACTGCTGAATGAATATTTGGATTTCAATTGTTGCAAAAAAGGCCGATCCCAGCCCTGGTAGTTTCCATTGGTCCACCCTGCCAATAAAATTATAAAAGATAAATAAAATAAAAAAATAAAAAATCCAGGCAGTTTCAAGCACTGCTATATGACACGATTGCAATACATGTTAGGTAATCGAGTTGACCGACTGTTCTAACAGAAAGCAATGCGACCAAACAAGAGAATAAATCACATCTATACAATCTGTGTCCGTAACTGCTCCAACTTGATGTAAGCACATGTCATTAAATATTCCGTGAAACGCGGAAAATAAAGAACACCATAACATACCAGAAGTACCTTAAATATGCGCGATTATCTGTGAGTTTTCAAAAAGTTTATTAATTAAACATACCTCGAAACTTGTGTTTAATACAGAATAGTAAATAATATAAACAGTAAAACTAAAGAAGGTCATAGCTTCCGCTTAGTTCTTTGTGGTGCCGTCCGCCTTTCTTCTAGTCATACCACAAAGATGAGCAGGCAGTAAGGCAATAAACATATCTCTTTCGACAAGCGCTGTTAACTTGCTGACTGACACTAAAGGTGAAACAGTGAAGTATTTAAAAGCAGCGAGAAACGAATTGTGTTGAATGTTTTAACAAACTAGTGCACGAAAATCCAACCTGTCGTTGTGAATGACACTCTTAAACTAACTGCAGATTATACCTGCGGTTTCCGAGTGGAGCTTAAAAATGCGCAGAGAATTGAAGAGAACGGGAGCACTACAAAGACAATTAGAAAAAAAGTAGAACTATCATGCACTAGTGTGCACGAGCTTCTATTTGGTAAAGAACCGCCAACTTTAGTAAAACTCTTAAATTCTGTCAAAAAAGATCCTATGCCGCTTTCTTTAAAAAACACCTTCCATAAATAATTACTAGAAATGTTATTTATCAGGTATTTCCATTTTGAAACAGTTCTTTACATATTAGCAAATTGGTTTCATATTGGCATCACTGCCGTCTGAAAGCTTTGGATATTTTTCCCGGTGATGTTTGTATAAACATAAGAATACAGAATTACATCAGCTGTAGGAGCAAGGACTTCAGCTGTGCGAGTCCGAATTGGCCTCCTTCAGTGCTATTACTAGTGTAACAGAAAATATACACATGCATTGAGAAGATATCGAACATCAAATGGACTGAGAAGAGGGCCCTGCTCTATAAAATAATTTTGCAAGACGATGAACAAATTTTAAGAAACTGGTTCACTTATCGACGGAAAGCGATCATAGAACAAGGACTATTGCTTATTCAACAACACGGTGGTGGTCATATTTAATTTATCTTTTTTAATAGAATCTCATTTCTTTACGAACAAATTCGTCTTCTTATTTTGTTAGAATCTAAAAATTTGGCAAATTTTTGCGATCTTAAACCGGGGACTCACTTTATAATAACCTTATACATTGTGTGGTGGATGGTATGCAAAAGACATAAAGAGTGGACAGGATTACATAGGCTATAGTCAGAAAATGCAAATATACACTTAATTTTCCAAAAAAGTCTCTTAAACATATGACATTTTAATCACAGTCGTTTAGAGCCATTTTTGAGAAAACCAAAATTTTCGAAACATGTTTCATGTAAAGGATAGTTTAGGGTGGAGTAATTTTCTTAAAAATGTTCAAGTCTCGTCCTTGAAGGGTATTAAACTTAAATACGAACTTTGTTTTTAGCTGACTTTTCGTTTTTGAGTTATGTTGACAGGCAGGCAGACATACCCCCCCCCCCCCACACACACACACGCGCGCGCGCGCGCGCGCGCACAGGGACCTTTTTCTAAAAATACTTTTTTTTTTTTGTATTGAGGGGGTTTCAAAACGTATTTCCGGTGAAATCTCGACAGCGAAATTTTGGGTGGAATACAATACTTCCCCTACTTACTATATGTGGTACATAAAGTGAAAACGGGCGAGCACTTGGTATGAATTTGCGACTTTGCAAACACAAAGGTTGGGTTTAATGATAGCACATGCACTAGTATTTGACCAAGATTGTTGGTTTAGACCTAAGTGCAAGCAGTCATGTGGTGTAAAGAGTAAGGTAATGCAACTGTATTGAGGAAGTTTATCACTTTTTTTCTTTGCCTTAGTATCTCGCGTAGCATGCTTGCCCTCTAGAAGTTCAAGAGCAAATGTACACTATACTGGGTCTTATTACCTTCATTTACGTGAATGGCTCATGCTGGAACTCTGTTAACTTACAAGCAAAGTGTTCCTTTCTCCATCCAAAGAGATTTAGATTTAAGACGAATAATTTTATTCTACAAACTCCGCGTTAGTCCTCAAAATTTATTTGTATAAAATTTTAAGAACGCTAATATTCTTAAGTTAATTAAGTTGACAAATGATGTTCGTTGCATATTAAGAAAGACAGGTAACTCCTCTACAAACTGAGGCAACTAAAATTATTTACTCAGCGTGCTATTATTGCCACAGACGAACTATTTTCGCTGCATACGAGTTTAAGCTTAAAACTTAGTATTAGTTTTAAAGACCTGTAATGCGGCAATATCGATAGGCGTAACGATCCCGCCATGACTGTCCTCCCTGATTGAGGTTTCTTCTGGGTTTTCCTCAGCTCTCATAACTGCCAAGTGCCGGGGAAGTACCATAAAGTTAGAAGTTAGATATTTCCAAATGTCTTTTCCAATTTTCATTTCATTTTACGCAATCATTGCTCACCGTCTCAGAAAAAAAGCTCTTAAGCGACATTAAAAAATGAAGCTAAACAAAAATTATAGTAGGTAGTAACAATGTTTAGGTACCTATAACCGGACAAAACGGTTCCGCGTTAACGTGTGAGGCTCGCCTTCGGTAGGTCCCGGTTGAATTCTCGTCCAACGCCCACTCTGACTTTGGGTTCTTCGTGGTGTTCCTGGTCGGTAGGCGAATGCTGAGATGGTTTCTATCTACCACGATTTCCTTCCCATCAGTTTTCTTTCATTCCGTTTCCTTCTCATCTTGAAAGATGTCTACTTCTAGGTTTTGTGGCGTATAGACGGCGCGAATGTTTGCTCAAAGGAAAGATTAACCCCCCCCCCTCTCCCCCGTGGGCATTAGAGGGCTGATTTGTCGTCGCGTTGCTCATCGCCCTCTCTAGGCAACTCCAGAAGTGGAGCGTCGAGCTTGGAATTGTTTAGAGAGCTCGTCGGGTCTCTGATCTGTAGCCTCCTATGGTTTCCTCCATTCATTCCTTCCTCTTGGGGGAGTTAGCCACAATAGATCTATATAGGTTCAGATGCTGGTGGTGCTCTCCTACTTTGTATAATCTGTACCCATAATAATGTCGCACGATCGCATCCTTCATTGACTGGAGCAGAGTTCATTACTATCCCGCTTCCATCCAGTAGGAATCGATTCATATCTAATCAGAGGCATCGGAATATCTTCCACACGTGCAGTAAATCACGTGATAGGAGCCGGTTCCACTTTACTGCTATGAACACCTTAGGTGCGATGTTAGCCTAATTATAAAATGAACTTAAGGAACACTGGGAGTGAAATTTGAAAATTCCACACTTCTTGATAGATTTTTCTGAAATGTTTACTGTGTTTTGTATTTATATGAGAATATGAGGTACACCAAATTTCATTAAAATTGGATAATTCGTTTATGATATATAAATTATTTTATGAATTTAATAGGCTCATTTTCAAAATAGAGCTCGCGTCTATTGACTTTTCAAGATTAATTTATATTGGCAGAACTGATACCCTAAAACATGGGTAACAATTGTATGAAGAGATATTTCAAATACGTTTGCTGATTATGCCGTACATATTTTTTTAATAACAAAGAAAATTTAATCTTAAAAATTATTGGTTTTTTTTTTTTCATACAAAAATAATGTTTTTGGAATTCATATTAATGATAACATCAATATTGAATCATACTTTTGCTTAGCTGCTATTTATCAATACTTTTGGAAATTTTCACTGAATTTGAAGCAAAACTCAGGCGCGACCTTCTTTTGGAATGTGCAGAAATGTAGTTTTGAGAAAAACAGGCTTTTATATAGGAGCATCCTGTGTACGTTAAGGGAAGAGCACTATTTGAAAGGGCCGTAATGGCCACATGAAGTGGGGGATATGAAAAATGTTAGCTGATCCAAATGCACAGTTGTTCCAGGAACATTTTAAGGTAAAAAAACAATTTTCGACTTTTTGACAATTTTGACCAAAATTTCACTCCCAGTGTCCCATAATGGTACGCCGAAGGTTCATTGTTCAGGATTAACATTTAGTTGAAAATATAAATATAATATAATGGAAGTATAATGTATGTTAACATAGATTAATTTTTTAAACTGAACTCGCCTAGTATACGCACTGAAATGTATTTAACAAATTTCTTTTCGATGTAATTCGTATGAGCCACAATGTTAATTACTCGTAGCTGAGGTGGGAATGAACTGTTACATCGAACGCAAAGCAAAGCTCTATACTGTAATATTCGTAAATTAGCTTATTTTGAGATATTTTTATATAACTAATAATAATTAAAAGCAAGCTGAAGAAGTTAAAATTAATATCGCTAATACATTATTTGAATAATATTACTAATTGGTCAGAAAGATTGTTGTTAGTCGCAGAAAATATACGTTCTTAAGAGACGCAAACTGGTTTTGAAGAAAGTTCACGGAAAAACTAACTTCACATTTGTATGCTGTAATGTGTATCGAAATGTGTAGGCATCATTCGAGCAACTGTACTGTCGTGGAGCCGTTGTACACTAGCTTTCTTTCCCTCAAGAATGGCAATCGCTAGTCTGGAGAATCGGAATAACGGATCGCGCATGACAAACCTGTGCGTGTATTTCTGAGAAGCACGGAACCAATGGCGAACCGTATGCCGCTTAGTTAATAGGTACGTATAAAAAATCTGATGTGTTGCACTCACATGACTTTCTCTACTCTTGTGCTAACCATTCTTACAAACTCTTACACCTATATCTTCTTCGTGTTAGTTGAGATAAAAATTTGCAGAAATTATCTTATTGCTGATTTTCTTGTAGGTGCAAGGGGAGTATGAGAATACAGTTGACTCTGAGCGACACTCAAATCTTTTTAAGCTTTGAAATTCCGTCCCCTTTGCCCGTCCAAGGGATAAAGAAGGGAATAACGACCTTTCATTTGAGAAAAGTTTAAGTATTGCAAAGCACACAAATAACAAGAAATATCTCAAAATGGTCCAACCCACAAAAAACCGCATTTGGACATAACGTGTATGTTTTAACGACATCTACATTTTTGTGTAGTAAGATTTTGTCTGTCTCTTACGGTTTGCCAGTTATGCAGAAGTCTTCAAGAGCAAAAAGGACTACCTAGACTATAGCCAGAACATTTGAAATATATATTTCATTTTCCATAAAAATATCTTAAACATATGGCATTTTGATCAAAATCTTTAGAGCCATTTTTGAAAAAAATCAAAATTTTCCATGTAAAGGGTAGTTTAGGGTGAAGAAATTTTCTTCAAAATCTTCGTGTCGCACCTTTGAAGGATATTAAACTTAAATACCAACTTTGCTTTTAATCGACTTTTCGTTTTTGCGTTATGCTGTTCACAGACACATGCACACACACACACACACACACACACACACACACACACACACACACACACACACACACACACACACACGAACCTTTTTCTAAAATGTTTTTTGTTTTTTTTGGGGGGCGGGTTTCGGGGGTGGCTCTCAAAACATACATTTCAGTGAAATCTCGACATCGAATATTTGAGTCGAATACAATACTTTCCCTCCTTGTTATACTCGTACGTAGTAGAGAAAGTAAAAATGCCTCAAAACTCATTTTTACTTTATCTACTATTCACCTGCAGTAGGTAGAGAAAATATTGCATTCCACCCAAATATTCGGTGCTGAAATTTCATCGGAAGTGCACGTTTGGAGTCTTCCTGGATAAAAAAAAAGCCTAATATGTTACATTTACATGACTTTTTTCCACCCATTCAACAAAGTATTCATACGAAAGCTTATTCCTCTATCTAGGTTAATTGAGAAATCGTTTGTAGAAATGATCCTTATTACACATTTCCTTACAGGTACAATGGGAATAGAGGAACACAGCAGGCTTTAAGCGATAGTCAAATCTTTTAAAGAGCTGACCACTATGTGATGGCTTTGAGATTCCATTTTATTTGCCTGGTCGCGAGTGTATGCGTGTGTGTCTACGCATGCGCAACTCAAATCCGGTTAGATACCAAACTTGGTATTTAAACTCAGTATCTTCCAAGGATGTGATACCAAGATTTTCAAGTAAATCTCCCAATACCAAACTGCTCTATACGAGGAAAATTGTTCATTATTTTTTCTTTTCTCAAAAATCGCTCTTAACGGTTTTGATTAAAATGTCATGTTCTTAATTTGGCAAATAAAATAAATATCTTTAATTGTCTAGGAAACCTGAGAGCCCTCTTTATTCTGAACGTCTTTTGTTATAACAGGTAAACCGTAGGAGATACACAAAATTGTGGTGTGCTGAAGACGTAGAGCTGGTTAAAGCACACATTTTATGTCAAATAAAATTTTTGTAGCGTCCACCATTTCTGGGATGTTCTTTGTTATTTATTTTAATTTTCAAATGTTTATACTTTTTTCAAGAGGTAAGCTTATACTCGTGTTTGCTCGTGGTCACGCAAAGAGTATGAAATTTCAGTCGTCATATAGCGAACCGCTGTTTAAAAATCCTGCTATCACTTTTGCTCACTGTTAATTTCTTATGCACACAACGTAATGTGTAATAAAAGTTTATCTTGATTAACCAGAAGTGGATTAATGAATAAGCTTTTGGAAGAATAGTTTATGGAAGAGTGAGTAGAAAAGTCATATGAACGCAACGAATCATTTCTTTTTTTGACAAAATGGTGTATGTATATTGGTACGTTCGGCTCGATGAGATATGACATAATTGTTTTGTTAAAAATTTGACGTGCGATGCCATACATTGCTTCTTAACCTCTTAATGACGTCCATTTACGATAACAGAACTGTAAAATCGCAAAATCTCAATGCTCTCTGGAAATGACATCAGAAAAGCAAATGCATAGGTTTCGTAATGTCTTCCTGTTTAAAAATAATGTCAGTTGTATAGAATATGAAGGCACTTTTGGGGTAGGAGGACTTCTATACTTGCTGTGAACTTCCTGTCACTTCCCATTTAAAAGATCTGATTGCAAAAATAATAATCATTCTTACCAACCTCCTAGGTATATAGTTCGGGATTACTACCTTGTAACCGAAACCAAAATTCTTTTCGGGCTTTTATCGAGGGTTACCTCAGTTCATAATGTAAAATGCCAAGGGTGTACACTGCGTTTGGCGTTGATTGTAACACACTACCCTAAAGCAGTGTTAAAACGATACTAAATTAACAGTTCACACTTTTCAATGCTAAATCGATGATAAGTTTCTTTAAAACAACTTTCGCCTATACTGACAAGTTAAATTACTAAAACCTGTGAATATTTTTTTTAAAAAAACTAATGTGTTGCACTCACGTGACTTGCTTATTTTTGTACAAACTATTCTTACAGACGCTTACTCCTCTATCTACTTCATGTTAATCGAGATAAACATTTGCAGAAACTACCTTTTTGCTAATTTTGTTGTAGGTGCAAGGGGAATATGTAAATACAGTCAGCTTTAAGGTATAGTGAAATATTTTAAGGACACAACTGGTCGTTATGTGATGACTTTGAAATTCTCTTTGCATGGCCAAGAGGTAAAAAAATGAAAAACGAATTTCCATTTAAAAAGTATAAGTATTGAAAAATTTAGTCAAATAATAAGGTATATCTTGGAAATGGTTCACTCCACAAAAAGTGTATTCCACATAAATTGTGCGTTTTAACAAGAACAAGTACAATTTTGTCAATCTCTTACGGTTTACCAGTTATACAAGAGTCAAGAAGAGAACTTATGAGAACATTCCCAGAAAGTTCAAGAAATGTGTTTTATTTATCATGAGAACATCTTAATTATACGGTATTTTGTTCCAAATCAATAGAGCTGTTTTGGTAAAGTCAGTATTTTCTATAAATGTTCCATGTACTCATCACCCCCCGAAACAAGACAACAAAACCACAAATAATTTAAAAATGCAAGGCTGAGCTAACAAATAATAAAAAACATGCACCAAACAAAACGTCTGAGGGCAGAAGCAGAGACGGCGGCATGTTGTGGGACCTGGGCCTTAACAAACACACTTAACATTGTAAATGTGTAAATGTGCAAAACACAAAAAAAAGACAAAAAAACAAAAAAACAAAAAAATAAATAAATAAATAAACAAAACAAAAAAATAATAAAAATATATAAACAAAAAATATATATAAGTATATATACAAAAAATAAACAAGATGCACATTTACACATCTTAATAACTACAATAATCTGCCATGCGTACACGCTGAAGGATCTCTCACGTAACAAAACAAAAAATAAAAATACTAGGCTGAAGAGGGTAAAACCCTAAACTGCCTGGGTTTTGGTTCTACCAAACCCAAATTCCAATTTTGATTGATTGATTGTAGTTTGGGATAGGGATGAAGTTCAAAATTGTTAAGCATTGTTAAGAATGGTTCAGAAAGGTTTCTAGAGCTCTTCTTTTCCTTAAATTTAGCAATGTTCGTAGAAGTAATATGTACTGTCGCCTAACTTCTCAAAATTACATTTCAAAACGAATAGAATAGTAACAAAAAAAACGGTTGTAAAGATTTGTGCAATTAGCGAGATTTTCACAGATATTTTAAAATACAGAACAGGATTGAGCAAAGCACACTATGTTCTTAGCATTAACTGTATTACCGTGCTTTATTATCCACTATATAGATAATTAATGAGTTCTTAGCTGCAAGGTGTTCGAGAATGAAAGTTTGGTCTCTGCCCCGCTTTCTGCTGTTTCCAGCCCGGCTATCATCAGGATCAAATTTGAAAGTGGACAATTGCAAGGGCCACACTTTCTAGTCGTGTCACAATGTGCAATGGTCCATATCGATACAGAACTCTGATAACTTGTTAGGCATTGTTGTTGTCCATATCATATTTGATGATAACATTGTGCGAAAATAAACCGAACTAAGTCAATGAGTTGATATATTAATTCCGAAAGATGCCAATTGATTTCGAGTAAAAATGCAACCTGGTAGTCTTTATCCTAAAAGTGAAAGGTTAATTTGTTTTCTGAAAACAGTAACTAAGTTCAGTATATTTATTGTTATAATGAAAAGTGCTGCATCGATTGTAATTAATATTATAAAGAGGAATGCACAATTCAAGAAAATAAATTTTGATTTAAGCTTTAGTTATTTTATATGAGCAGATACATATGTAGCAGGTATTCAAATATGTGAATTCTAACAGTGTTTAGATCAAACTAAGTAATTTTATCGAGTGATCCTCAGAAACTAAATGGTAGTTTAAGACGCATGAACACTTTAGAAGATTGCCACAAATGCTTTTCAATACTGTATACCCCAAGGGCGACTTACAATAGTAGGTACTTTATGTCCCGGGTGTAAGTAACCTTTAGATGGTAATTACTATTTATTTATGCAAAAAAAAAACTTGCTACTGTTACTGGCAAGCTGGTTATGGTAGCTTAGTGGCTAGAGCAGCTGCTCAATAAACGGAAGATCCGTGGTTCAAATCCCGGCTATGCATTGAACTTTTCAGTCCTGATTCCACTTCTTATACTTACATAGATTAATGAGCCTGAATTTCATGAACTTCAAGATAGTTGTACAGTAATAAAAAATCTCACCACAAACATAGAGTTGTGAATCCGCGGATATTTTTAGATTTATTACATATTACGAGTAAGCTTGTTTCCGAAACACAAATTATCCTAAATATAACATAAAACTATTATTTCTGTTTTGATTAAAAAGTTAGGAGTTTGGATTTTGGGGCCACATTTTTTGGTTGAGGAGTCACAGATTTAAAGATCTTGATTATCACTCGGCGGCGCCGTGGCTGAGTGGTTAGACCGCTCGCCTACCACCTAGGCGACCCGGGTTCGATGCCAGGGACCCGTATGTGGTATTCGTGTTGGACGAAGTGGCTTCTGGGCGGGTTTTCTCCGGGTTCTCCGGTTTTCCCCGTCATTCCACCAGTTGCTCCATTATCACCTTTCTAATCATATATTTCACCTGCATTTCATATTCATCCTCTTACCCACTCTCATACCTGGCGCTTGGCTAACCACTCGCTTCCAGGTCTTCAAAACTTCAAAACATGTTAGATAATGCATTCGCCTATGCGTAAAACAACAGCATATGTTTTCAAACTGATTTTGTGGATATGTCAAGCTTGGAAAATAACATAGGTTGCTACTGGTAAATCATCAGAAGATACAGCTGGTAATTTGAATTTTGCACCTCAAGACAAATGTCAAAGTTTACAATTCTAAATAAGTGCAAACTCAAAATTTATTTCGGATAACAATAAAAATAAAATTCACCATGGTCTACAAGGAGTAAAAGGGGTATAAGCCTTCATAAGCCACGTATTTTACTTGGACCATACGGTGTTGCTTTGTATATAGGCACGGTAGCGGGGTAGAGAGGCCTTCATTGAGAAACTATGGCTCGTAATTTGGTTTTATTAACAAAAATGTGATAGCAAATACGTCTTTGACACGTAAGTGGTGCTCACTTTTTACCTTTTTCCCTGCTAAGTTTGTAAAGGCGTATGATGCTAAACTTTTAAATCTATGTCGTGGGTCCCTAATTTAAGTTTCGAGCCTTATCAAAAGGACCATTCTATTTTAATGTTGAGCTCAGTTATTCTTTACTATTTTCCTATAATGCTCTATTCACACACACAAAAGACGAATTCAGCTGGTTTATTTCACTTCTTAGTCTCACAAGTAATTGTACGCAAAATGTTGACTACTCAGTTAAACAGTGCAATTGCTTAGAAGTCGTTTAAAAGCTACTGTGTTGGAAGCATTTCGTTTTCAGCGAGATACCACACCCTCCACTAGTCTTTATACAACCAACATCACAGCATTACTGTTATCCTATATTATCTTATATTGCATTTAAGTAAGTTTTTGCATTATTCACTTCAAAATTGCACCACGTTTTGATGCCATAGCAATGTGCTATGTGTTTTGATAGCGACCGGAATGGAATTATAATGTTTACATAAATCTCTACAAAGTAGCAGTCAAAAGTATATTTATCATAAAGAATTAAATCTTCAAATTTCTACTCCTTAAAAAATAAGTTTTCTTTGTTTGTGTCAATATTAAACTTAGACCACTATAAGCACGTGTTAACCTTAAATATTATGTAAGAATCATTTCTTTACATCTGTAGACATAACGCCATTTTTCAGCAGTTCTTATACACATCAATGAAGACGTTTATCTGGATTTCCTGTCTGTTCTGATCTCTCCATGCTAGTACCGTTTTAAGTGGAGGTTTCATCTGACCTCCTGCTAGATAATAGGTACAGCATGGCGTGACCTTTTCGTGAAGTTTTGTAGTGTAGGCTGACTCCTTAAACACTACGTTTGCTACCTTTGCCCCTAGGAGTAAACGGCTACAGTTATTCTTCCTAGTGCATCCTCATGCATATGACATACCCTCCAGCAGTACAGTAGCGAGGGGCACCAGTGTGTATGGTATGCTATGTAACCATTGAAATCTGACGAAATGTTTTCCTATCCGGTACACTTTAAATAGGGATAACGAAGTTATTTACGGCGGTCTGTTCAATGACAAGGACTTTAGATGATTCAAAAGTTTGTAAGAAAATTTACAAAGATCTAAAACCTTTCTGAAATCTAGATCTGCAAAACTGTCTGCAATCAAGAACGACAGGTGTAATATTCTGATACTCTTTGACAGCGAGGGGATGCTTACCTTGTCCTTTGCAGGGCAGACTTTCGTTGATTTTACGATAAATGATTACACCCTCCTTAGCCCCTCCCCCACCCTCATAAAGATCAGAAGCATAATCACCATGCTGCACTTAAACATAACTCTATGTTACAATAGATAGTAGTTTTCTTGTCCGCAAGTCACAGCAAATTGTATTACTGTTATGCGGATTCTTTCCTGTTTCCTTCAAGATTTGTAGCTCGTTACTTCTTTGAAATAACTTTCTTGTGTTAATTAACTAGCTTTCCGTTAAGTAAGGTGTTGAAACTAAGGATAGGCTTGGTTATGAAAGTGATAAGTAGCCTGTAGTTTTCACACGTACTGTTAGATATGTCACGTGGTGCCAATTTGCACACAAAGGGTTAAAATATGAGTAGGGATAGTGTTTTGTATGCTATACTTCTCGCCAAGTCCTATAGTCCACGTGCACATTTCTACCCTGGTTGACCAAGCAGTACCTTCCTATAATTTTATCTACAATGAGACATTGAAAATAAAGTAAAAGCCGATTTCAAGCATATCGGAGTACTACACAATCAGGGTTGCCAACTCGTACGATAATTATGGGGGCATACGATAATTTTAATGTTTGTACACATGGTTGCCAACCCTTACGATAATTACAGGGGTGTACGATAATTTCAATGTATGATTGTTCGATATCGGCAAAATATCATTTTCACTAGTTTGTCACACCAGCGAAATTAAACTAATTACAAATGGTATACCACTGTTGCCCTCATGGCCTGTCTCCACTCCTCTAAGGCAACCGTTTCCAACCCTACTAAGCCTCCTCTTATTCCCAATGTGCCCAGATCTGGTAATCTCAATGAAGAAAGCACTGTTCAGAAAATTGACGATAAATGGAGAAAACTCGGAATACGTGATATTCCGTGTGAAATGAAGAACATGCCTGAACCTGGCAGTTTCTGGAGTGCTGTTAAACAGATGTCACCTTGGTAGAATTATGATTTCAAAGAACTGGCGGAGTTTGCATTATCCGTGATTTCGTTGCTTCCTGTGAAAGAGTTTTTTATAAATTGGGTTTAATAAAAATCCAAATTAGAAATAGGTTGGCACTAGATACAGTAAATGAACTTATTCGATTGTCTCAGCTTATGAAAGAACGTGGTAGATCCGAAAATCTGCAAGTCAGTGAGAAGAAGTTAACGTTTATCTCAACAACAAATTTGTATAACGCTGCTACGGTTGAGGAAGATGAACTTTCAGATGAATAGTGCGAAAAACGTAAGTGCTAATGTTGTAATACTGGTTGAGGTCATCAATCTTGTAAATGGATACCATAAAAATCAATACTGTTACATTTTCATAAGTGTTATACTGATATTTTTATTGTTGTAGCATTTGGTTTATGATGTACGATAATTTTTAATCCAAATCTATAATTTTGAGTGACTGGTACGATAGTTTTACTTTTAAATGGTGGCAACCCTGTACTCAATTGAAAATAACGATTAGGTGGTTTTTGGAACTTGTAAGGTAACCTACGATTTTTTCCAACTCTTGGTGTAATATTTTGCCCATATAGATAAAACATAGCTTTCTTATACATAAGGAATTGAAAATAAGTATGACAGCTTTTGAGAGACAGGTTAACTATTCGTTGGTTCCAATAGTATAGACATGCAAAGGTTCATTTAGATACGCCAGAGAACTTTGATTCATATATTTGAGGCTAAAAATAGCGAATGAATGTATGGGTAGCGAAAAATTTTGAAAATTGTAGGGTAGCTTATCACTTTTCCATATTCTTAAACTCAAAAGTACCTAATTCCGTCAAAAGTATGACAAAATATTCCTGAAGAATAAACTTCAGTTAAATGTAATATGAAAACCTTATATAAGTAAATCCCCCTTTCAATAACTCGATTTTTAAGATGTCCCTATTGGGCTTGAAATATTTGCAATAAAATGCTTATGATTTTCGTATTCAAGGAAACGGATTAAAACTGAGTGATATAAATATGAAATGGAAATTTTAACCCCTCTCAATTCCAATATATTTTGGAAACGTATAGCGTATGACCATATCAAAAATTGAGGCTTTTAAAATGATGAAATTGTCTAAATCGGTGGAGAAGATTTTGAGATTATTTCACACACACACACACACACACACACACACACACACACACACACACACACACACACACACACACACACACACACACACACACAGGCGCGCGCGCGCGACGCCAAATTGTTATAGCATTAGTGTTGCCATATTGTTTTAGAAGAAGTATGTACTGTGCTGTTTTTATGGCAAATAAATGTGTAATTCACAAGTTTGAACATTTATTTAAACGGATTAAATAGAAAACTTAATGTGTCATAATTGCATGACTTTTTCTCCTCAAAAGCATTTCTTCATATCTATTTGAAATGTATATATTTATACGTACCTCCTACTTGTTAATCATTATAGATATTCGTAAAAATGGGTTAAATAAATGATTTGTTGTATTGCATTCCAGCCGAAAATTCTGTACCAAGAATTCATCGGATATAGAATTGTTTATGCTCCCTGAATCCAAAAAGAGACATGTTTACAAAAAGGTGCGTATGTATGTGTGTCTATGAACAGAATAGCGCAAGAACGAAAAGTTCTTTAAATACCAACTTCGTATTTAAATACGCTCAGCGTCTTCCGAGGATGCGACATAAAGATTTTCAAGACACTCTCCACCACAAAGTACCCTTTACATGGAAAGATTTTCGTTACTTTTAATTTTCCCAAAAATGACTGACAATTTTCGTCAATGTACCACATTTTTAAGATATTTGCATGAAAAATGAAATTATATTTTGAATCTTCTAGAAAATAGCCTGTGAAGTCCTCTTCATTCTGAATCACTTTTATGGAATTTGTAAACTGTAAGAGAAGAAAACATATTATTGTACATTAAAATTTGGATCTCATTAAAGCACACAATTTATGTCAAATACAATTTTTGTGGCATTAACCACTTTCGAGGTTTCCGTTTATTTTCTCTTCTTATTTTCCTTTTTTATTAGTTTTAATTTTCAGATAGACTTCTTGCTAGCAATAAGGCGCTACTCATTTTTCTCGTGGTCATGCAAAAGTGAATAGAATTTCAAGCTCCTCACTGGCGCCCCACTTTTTAAAAATTTAACCATCGCTTTACCTTCCTTATCATTGTGCTTAAAAAGAAATGTCTAAATGTTTAAAGAAAATGTATCTCGGTTAACAGAAGCAGTTTATAGAGTAATTATAAGAGAAATTAATATGAATATAACACATCAGATTTTATTTAATGGCACACTTTGAATGAGAACTCTTCGTTTAAAATCCAAACCTCTCACAGCAAGCGTTGTGCTTACTCTAGCGTTGAAGTCTCCAGTGATACATCAATAATTCTTACTATAGGAGTTCTTCTCAGGTTTAAATATATGGTATTCCTCAGTCGTGAGCGATGATTACTATCGCACCTTAAGCGTGCTTCTGTCAATCTTTAGCTTTAGCGCAAAAGCTATCAGAAAAGTAGTTATCGACGCAAAATGTTGATAGACTGCAAGAGTTTCTCACGCTACTCGGATGTGTTTGTCTTGCGTGAAAAGGCCGTTCAACTGTTGTAGCTTTCGTGACCAATGCAACAGGGAAGATCACAGAGCTTCGTGTGAGTCTTTAGAATCACGGATATTTCATAATTATTTCCAAGCATAAAAGCCGTCTTATTATTTACGAAAGATAAATTTACAATATTATTTCGTGCTTCTCGCATTATATTAAACACCCTGGTAATGCAGCAATTAATTCATAACTAAGAGGACACTTCAAAACAAAACAAATAATTCAGGAGTGAACCGTCTCTCTGTTATTTGTTTGAATTTTCTAATAGTTATATTTTTCTGACATGGAAAGTTGCCATCCACTTTTTAGTGTGCTGGATATGCAAAGACACTGGAATTTCAAAGTTATCACATAGTGATCCGCTCTTTAATGATTTGACTGTCGCATAAGACTACTGTGTTCCCCTACTGTCATTGTACGTACAAGGAAATAAGAAATTAAGCAACGTTTATCTCGATTAACATGAAGTGGATAGTAGAATAAATGATTTTAAGAGTGCATATACAAGAGTGAATAGAGAAAGTCATGCGAGTGGACACATTAGAATGTTTTAAAGTGTTTCTCAACTTTTATTTTATTGCATTGGTTTTAGCCACACATCTTTCTTCGTGAGCTATTCTTCCTTCGAAATACTTTGGGTTCTACCCTTATATGATTAGGCCTAGACAACTTCAAGTGTTTGCCTTCGGTTAAAATCTTTCTCTATCACTCCATATACCTGCAATTTTTCATCCAACATTTCACTTTCTATTCAGACATATTCACTCGTATTTCTTGCCTTTAGTTCTGTGATGCACGCCTTAAAACTTTCATTGAAACATTTTTACTTTCTGTATCACATTCCTGGTAGGTAGAGAACGTATTACATTGCACTCCAAAATTTTACATTCCTTCGGAAATACTGTTTTAAGCCTCCGAGCCCAAAAATGTGTGTCGGCAAAAAAGTCGCTATTTGTCTGTGTGTGTGTGTGTGTGTGTGTGTGTGTGTGTGTGTGTGTGTGTGTGTGTGCGTGCTTGCTTGCTTGCGTGCTTGCGTGCGTGTACAGCATAACTCAAAAACGAAAAGTCGGTTAAATATCAAACTTGATATTTAAGTTTAGTAGCCTCCAAGGATGCGACACGAAGATTTTTAAAAAAATCCCCAACCCCTGACTACTCCTTACATGCCACATTTTTCGAAATTTTTTTTTTATTTTCCCAAAAATGGCTCTAACGATTTTTAAATACCTTATGTATAAGATGGTTCACTGACAAATGAAATGAATATCTTGAATTTTCTAGGGATGTCCTCAGAAGTACTCTACATTCTGGATGACTTTTACATAACTGGTAAACTGGTAATCTTAACTACATAAAGGTGTTATCTTGTTCAAACACACAATATATGTGAAATACATTTTTGTAGAGTGAAGTACTCCTAGATATTGCTTATTATTACTTTGAATTTTGCAATACTTATACTTTACTCAAATGGAACGTCGTTATTCGTTTTGTTTTTATGTCCTCACCATGCCAAGAGAGTAAAATCTCAAAGTCATCACACAGCGACCAGCTTTAAACTGCTTGATTAAGTTTTAAAGTCTTGTAATCCCCAATTCTCATAAACCTACGAGAAAATATATATTAAAACAATTTCTGCGAATGCTTATCTGGATTAACATGAAGTAAAAGTATAAGCGGTTGTAAAAAGAATTTGTACAATAGTAGAGAAAATCATGTTAGTCCAATACATTTTTTTCATACAGGGGAAGGAGGGGTAAAGTGGCTAGGATGTTAAAGTGGCCATTGCATGCTTTTTGCCCTGAAGAGTGCTGCTACTTGAGGGGAACCGGTTAATCTTGTAATAATAGAAGTTACTGGTGTTATCTGTGAATTTAACAAAGAAAGCCTTTGCCGTTATTTTACAGTGGAGGCTTTTGTGATTTTCGATCGTGTGATGTAAAGGAAGTCACCTATATTATTCTCATTGCTTCACTTACTACATAAGTAATAGTTTTTTCCAATCTCACGACTTGAAGAACGTCTTTAGGCCTAAAATATACAGGGTGGAAGGGAAGTCATTATATTCCTCCTAAATGTGCTTTACAGAAGCGTTACAAACAAAAAAAGTATAATGGCATTTTGTTCTTTGATCAGCCAATTTCGAAAAAATAAATAACTCCACGTTAGGTAAGTCGACAACAATGTGTTGAGGTTGCTCAGGGAATTGACCTAGTTTGTGAATGTAAACAGGCCGGACGCTTTCGCTTTCGTTGGGAGCTAACGCTTGTGATTGGCCCCTACAATCCACAGTAAACACGGAAGGACAATGCAGGGTATGAGTTTGTTTTTAAGACGCACTGTTACGCTGTTTGTTTATGTACTGAGCTAGGGAAACACCACCCACACAATCTGCAGTGTTGCCAGGTTGTTTTCTATAAAATTTTCTATAAAATTATCTCCGTAGGAAATGGTCAGAGACAAAAACATAAGATACAAAATGTGTTCCAAATACCGAAATCTACCACTGGTTTAAATTAATATAATGACTTCCCTTCCACCCGGTATGTTCGTGTTATTTCTTTTGGTTTCATAAGCTTGACTGTGTAAACCTGAAATGGCGTCCGATGGGGTAAAGTGGCCACACTACCTGTCGGAAAAAGTGGTCACTTCGAACGCAACTGCTTTTCATGCTGAAGGGTTTCACATAAGCTCAAAATATATTAAACCTTTGCCTAAGACACAACATTTGAAACAAAGGGAAACCAACTGCAAAAAAGGAAAGGCAGTCATAATTGCTTTAAGCCTATATAAGCTGAAGAAAAAAAAATCTTATGTGTTGCTTTCACATGTCTTTCTCTGCTCTTGTACTAACCATTCTTACAAACTCTTATTCCTATATCTTCTTCGTGTTAGTTGAGATAAACATTTGCAGAAATTATATTGTTCCTTATTTGCTTATAGGTGCAAGGGGAATATGGGAATACATCAGGCTTTGAGCGATAGTCAAACCTTTTAAAGCTTTCAAATTCCGTTCTTTCAAGTTCCGTTCTCTCTCAGTTAACATATCAAAAATAAATAACGATGTTCCATGTGACAGAAGTATAAGTTCTCCAAAACTCACACAAATAACAAGGAATATCTCCCAAATGGTTCACTCTACAAAAACATTTATTCAGACCCAAATTGTGTATTTTAGCAATATCTACATTTTTGTATAGTAAGATTTAGTCTATCTCTTACGGTTTACCGGTTATACAAAGGTCATCCAGAGTAAATACGACTACAGGGGCTATAGCCAGAAAATTCAAGAATTATATTTCATTTGTCATAAAAATATATCAAACATATAGCATTCAAATCAAAATCGTTAGAGCCATTTTCAAGAAAATCAAAATTTTCGAAAAAGTTTCGATGCAAGGGGTAGTTTAGTGTGGAGCAGTTTTCTTCAAAATCTTCATTTCGCATCCTTGAAAGACATTAAATTTAAATACCAACTTTGATTTTTAGTCGACTTCTCATTTTAGAGTTATGCTGTCCACAGAATGACACACACACACACACACACACACACACACACACACACACACACACACACACACACACACACACACACACACACACACACACACAAGCGCGCGTGGACCTTTTTCTAAGAATGTTATTTTTACTCAGGGGTACTCAAAACACTATATTTCCGGTGAAATCTCGACATCGAATTTTTGGGTGTAATACAATACTTCCTCTACTTTACTACGTAGTAGAGAAAGTGATAAAGAAACAAGATGAGCTTTCAATGAAAAAAGGAAATTTAAAGAATAAGAATCCAGAACGGCCAAAACAGATTTTAAGTTTGTGCTAGAAAGAAACTGTTTAAAGATGAAGATGAAGAACAATTGTGTGATGACGAAGATGACACAGTATGCTTTTACTGCAATGAAGTATTTTCAAGGTTTAAAGGAAACAAATAATGGATTAGATGCTCGAAATGTAAACGTTGGGCTCATGAATAGCGCGTTGGTTATGAAGAGGATGATAATGATTTCAACTGTGAATTGTGTAAATGACTAAACATAGGTTTCATAGTCGAATTGTTACTATCATTATGATTATCATCAGCAGCAGCAGCAGTATCACCAGCATCATCACCATCATCACCAGCACCCTCACCACCACCATCATCATTATTATTTCATTAAGAATAATACATTACAAAATAAAAATTGCAAACTAACACATTTGTTTTTGTACTAATAACCTATACCAAAAGAATGGCCACATTACCCCACTAGGTAGGGAAAAGTGGCCAAGATGTAAAGGTCCAGAAATGCGCCCTCAAGCACATATATATTTTCTTATATATAAATATATAGTATGATGCCCTAAAATATACAGAATCAAAATGTGCATGCAGCCAGCTTTTATATTTAACCATAGGTCGGTGAACATTAAATTTCCCTTGCAGTGGCCATTTTACTCCACCTTCCCCTAGATTTTCTCGGTGCTTCCCAACTGCTAGGAAACACTTTTGTACGGATGTCAATATATTTTGCTTCATCCGTTCCAGAACTAAAATTGAGGTGAGTGACAAGAGTTATAACTAATTAATGTTAAAAGCACTATTCTCTGAAAGCATGGGAAACCGTTATCCGGGCTGCAAGCTTTTGACCTTAGAACTCGATTCCAATGGATCTTCTCTATTTGTATTTAACTTATCCAACAATTATTTAATAGGAAAGGTACAAACAAACAGAAAAATTCTTTGCCATAGCTGCAACTTGAACCACGGATCTTCGACCTATATATGAAAGAACGATTAATCAACAGAGCGGCAATAACGAAAAGCAAATGATTGCCTGAAGATCATAAATATAGTTATCAAGCAGTAAATAAAGTTAAGAGTTCAGGCTATCAAAATAGTTATAGTTCCGGTTTTAATATGAACTGTTCTGATACTTTAAATACATACAATTTACTGGGTGATACAAATGCAGTAACTATCAGACATGCCGGCCAGCTACCTTACCCTTGCTGCCATCCTGCGGTAACTGCCAGTACTAAGAAGTCGACAAGCGAAACGAAAGCAAAGGCGCTCTTCCCGCTTACCACGCAGTCGCTTTTCCTGTCAGCTGTCTGCTGATGACGTCACGCGGGAGCCAGACTACCGATATTCACACGTGCAGCTTACATTTTACGATGTAATTCAAATCCCATCGCACCAATTATCTCTTCTCTACTTACCTAGTTTTCTGACATGAAATGTCAACGCAGGCGCTTTAATCGAAAACAAAGCTCTCATTTGGTAATATTTCGTAAAACAGAAATGAAAATTATCTGTAGGAAGAAGGAACAACAGTGTGCCACATAATCGTTTGTTAAGAGCTTACAACACGCTTTTTTCACTTTCTGCAACATTTAGGTTATAATTGCAACGCAGCCCTTACTAAAAGGCCTTTTAATAATGTAACAAACGAAAACAGAATGTTAGACTGACCTTTCCCTATTAAGTCAGTATTTTATTGCCTGATCTGTTCTTCTAAAAAATAACTGTGTACATGGAGGTAACATTTTCTCCAAAACTATTACATCTAGAATGCGCAAAAAGAGTTAAAACAGCATATGAACTTTAAAACGAGCGGAGCAGTTTTGTCATATTTTACATACAATTTAAAAACTATGCTCTGCATTACAAAAACTGAATGAATTTTCAAAAACTATATATAAACAGCAATTTTCACTATAAAATTAGAATTTTGAAAACTGATCTACTTATTTTGTCATAAATGCTATTTTCTGGGTTCATCATAAGTTTAAACTCATTAGAACAGAGGGCTCTTCAAATAAGTGCCCCTAAGTGAACATCAGCATGCCAAAATGATTGCATGGACGTTGCTAAAGAACTTTCAGCACCCACTGAATATGAGGAGGCAATATTACTGCAAGAAACGAGTAGGTATAAGAAATACTTCTGAAATTGAACATTTTAACACAGACACTATAAAGTATCTTGCGGGTTACATTGCATACAAATGCCAGCCTTTTGACAGTACTTTGGGAAGCAAAGACAGTGACTGTAATTTGCCAAAACAAATGTCACAGGACTGGATTACAGTTATTTCAAAGGGGGGACTTATTCGTGTTTACGCAATGGAACTGTCAGTCCGTGCTTTAAATAGCATATGTTAAAACGGGTTTAAAGCGCTCACTTTCAATTGCTATCTGAGCTGCGCGCGCTCTCCAACCTCCATGTGACGTATGTTGCTTGCAACTAATGGCAGCAATTGTGCCCGAGTGGCCTACCTTCTTTCTACTCTACTTACCTTGGCGCTTTCCATTCTCTGCTCAACTCCTGGCTCCATCTAGTTTCACTTGATTTAACCTCTTCATGAATAACAGTATAATTTATAAAGGCATACATTTCTCATGCAAATAACTAAAATAATTTAATTTCTTCCTCAATGTTTTGTTCTTAAGTTTGAGAATTATAGGGCAGTCTTAGTTATCCTAATATATGTTAAATAACGTCATCTCTCTCCGTCATTTTTCTATATTTGTACTTCACCCAATAAACTGCTGAACTTGGCACAAAATGAAAAATGCAGTAATCCGTCCATCCGTCCGTCCCGTCCGTCCCATCCGTCCCATCCTACAATCCGTCCATCCGTCCATTCGCCCGTCCGTTCATAAAGGGTAGAGTGAGACTGAAAACTTGAATGTCATGGCCGGGATTTGAACCACGGATCTACCGGCTACCGTCCGGCTGCTCTAACCACTAAGCTATCATGGCCGACATGTTGATATGACATTAAATTCCCCAACTCACTCGCATTATTCCCGGTAAACCACACAAGGAGATCTCAATTTACTCTAAGATAACATACCTTAATGGCGGCTTACAGTGTTGTAAGTACTTAAATCCCGGGCTTCTAGTTTAACCAACTCTAAGGTCAGTTAATTTAATTAATTATATACTAATATTATTATATTATATTATATTATATTATATTATATTATATTATATTATATTATATTATATTATATTATATTATATTATATTATATTATATTATATTATATTATATTATATTATATTATATTATATTATATTATATTATATTATATTATATTATATTATATTATATTATATTATATTATATTATATTATATTATATTATATTATATTATATTATATTATATTATATTATATTATATTATATTATATTATATTATATTATATTATATTATATTATATTATATTATATTATATTATATTATATTATATTATATTATATTATATTATATTATATTATATTATATTATATTATATTATATTATATTATATTATATTATATTATATTATATTATATTATATTATATTATATTATATTATATTATATTATATTATATTATATTATATTATATTATATTATATTATATTATATTATATTATATTATATTATATTATATTATATTATATTATATTATATTATATTATATTATATTATATTATATTATATTATATTATATTATATTATATTATATTATATTATATTATATTATATTATATTATATTATATTATATTATATTATATTATATTATATTATATTATATTATATTATCATTTACATTTACATTTACATTACATTTATTTATTTATTTATTCATTCATTCATTCATTCATTCATTGGTTTGCTTGTCTGTCTGTCTTATTTTATATTATCTTATTTTGTTTTATTTTATTTATAATATATCCTAAGAGTTTTAATAAACTCCTTGTTTAAGTGGTCATAACTGTTAAATGTCTCCAAAAACAAAAACACTGAAGACTATTGGACAAGTGCAACCTATGGATAGATATTGGAGGAATAAATCGTCAAACCATGGGCAACGCCGAGTATTTCTGCTACAAGTATAGATATAGATTTTAAAGGAGTTCAGTTTGTGGAAATCGCAGAATATTTCGTTAGCTATATTTCCATGAGCAGGCGTTTTCTTGAAGGAATCCACGTACTTCTACTAACATTAAGCGGCAATTTGACCTTCCAGAAAAGTCAACCAGAAACAATAAAGTTTGTTAGCAGAATTGTAAAAAGGTGAGGCAGAGGGATGCGTGGGAATAAGGGTCAACGTCCCATAGCAGCCGCTGTCCAGATGACGTTATTCTTCTATTTTGATGGCTTTTACTTGGAAAGGTTATGTTTTCTCAGCAGCGGCTCCGCATTTTAAGCAGCTTAAACCGCCCGCTTTTGGACTAAAGAGCATGAATTAATAACTACCTAATGCATGTGCCTTGCTAGTCCAGGAAACAAAAAGATTTAAACGCCATTGCTGTGCTTCTTGATTTGAATTTCTTTCCTGGAGTATTCCATTCGTACTCCGATATTTAATATTAACCAGTAACGTTTAGCAATACCTCGAATATTATTTATTTATGCCAACAGGCTTACTGCTGCTGTTTTTAAACACACAAGCCGTGTATGGGCAATGTTTAAGAGGTGGAATCAGGACTGAAAAATCAATGCCATAGCCTGTATTTGAACCACGGATCTCCCGCTCCATAAGCGGAAGATCGCGGTTCTGGCAAGTTGGCTATGGTAGCTTAGTGGTTAGAGCAGCCGCTCGATAAACGGAAGACCCGTGATTCAAATCCCGGATATGGCATTGAATTTTTCAGTCCTGATTCCACCTCTTAAATACCTCGAATATCAACCAGCCAATTCAATGTAGTATTTATTTATATTTGAGAACTGAATCGAAAAATGTATTAACTTAACTCAATAATACACTTCAAAATACGATGCCAGTATTGGCTTGAAAGGATTCGTTAACACAAAATAGATTTACAGTAAGCCAACCTTTTAAAGTGTGTTTAAATCTGTTTGGACCAGCTGAATGGGCAACTCTCCTGAACATATCTATACGTATGAGAGGTAAAATGGCCAGAAAATTGATGTAAGAATCTTTTAATGTTGAACTGAAAAGCAAATATAAAAGTATTGTAAAGTTATTAACTACTATTATAAGGGCAAGGAAAATTAAAAACTGTTTGGAAAAATTAAAAAAGTAATCGATATGATCCTAAAAAGTTTTAGCAAACCCTTAAGGAAGCAATACGAGTAAACATTGAAACGAACAAGAATCATCGGCGAAATTTCTACCAAAGATACACTTACACACTTGTACACTTACAATGAGGTAAACGGAAAAAGTGAAACAATTCAATTCTTAGTTTACCAACATTGTTCACGATATCGCCTCTAGTATATGTAATAAACTAAATAACTGCTACACTGAAATTTTTATTTACCCTCCTCTACGTTTATCCTGCTACGGAAGATGAATTAACGAAGGTTTCCAAAACCTTATAAACCGATTGTGCACATTTCCACTCTTTGGTTTTCATACGGTACATCCCCCCCCCCCTAAAAAAACGGCTTTTCTTCCACATTAAAATATACCTTTTCCATTTAACATTTTATAATGCTTTGTATGTCCGTGATACTTAATGTGTTCTTAACCATATTTGAATAGGAATATTTTTATTACTCTTTAACTGCATTGGTATTAACTTTGCTACTCACTACTCTCTGTTGTTTAATCCATCTTATCAATCATAGCTCTGATCTGATAATTCCTTTAGTGATATTGTCATTTTCTAATCATGGATGTCACCGTAGCGTTATGATTTGCAACATCTTTGCAAAGGACTAATTAGGTAAAGTAATAAGCATCTATCGAAGCCATGGCCAGTGAAAAGCTGTAATAATTATACCACGTGGCCTATCAGCGGCGGTTGGAAAACATAGATACCATACAAACAAGGGTTTTCTATGTTAAAAGGCAATATCAGTGATACTGCCGCTGGTTCTGAGAAAAACAATAAAGAAAACTCATTATGCCTTTAAAATTTGCACGGCAAAAGTATCATTCAAGAGCTGCCAACTCAGATGGGCTACCTGGTATATCTATAAATGTGTGAAGTGTTTGTACTTACATTGTTGATGTTTTTTAACCATGCCAAAACCAAACGTTCTCTAAATATCTAAAAATCGTGTAATCGGTTTAAGCAGAATGTAAATAACGAGCTGATATATCTTGGGAAAGAAATGCCAAAATTAGAACAAATGTTTGTCTTTCTGGTGCACTATTACAGAGGGAACCTTTATGCATACTTTTGTCCTAATGAGAATGTATGAGCCGCCATTCATAATAAATCGCCTCCAGTGACAAAATTCAACGTTTCTCCGTGAGCAGGGATGAAGAATGTCTCCAAGAAGCGTGAACCTCTTGCAAAATATTTTCTGTGCACGATTTTCACTGCTGTCTAGAAAATGTGTGATAGTCACCAGATATAATGAGTTAACTGCTTCAGAATATTGCGAGAAAACCAACTTAAACGTTGCACCTGAAGTAAATGTGGTGTCATGCTTGTACAAAAGATACACGTGATTTGTACTCCACAAAATAGTTTTCTATCGGTATAGGATAATAAAAATAACGCGTAAAACATAAAGTTATTTTAATAAAGTACCAAAATCATGCATTACTTATGTAAAATATATTATTCCATTTTAGGTAACTTTAATTAAACATTTGAAAATGGAATTTTGAGTGCTTCAAGCCCTTGAGTGGTTTAGATTTATATGATTCCTGCTCTAGTGAAATGTATTTTCTCAAAATTCATAAAGAAGCAGATTGTGGAATATAAATGTTACACTTTTGGACTTCCAGCTCAGAATGCTTCACTCCAAGTGGCTACATTCAGAGATTTCTGAATACAGAAAAGAGGTTCTATAAATCATTTTTTTCTTTTCAATTCAGCCAAATATTAGGACACTCCTCAAACAACATATTATCTCTCTTACGGCTGTTAACTAATATTTTAGTGGTTTAGATATGTCAAAACAGGAAATAAGGTGGTAATAAAATTAATATTTTCCAAGATATAAACACATATGAGCTTTGTATAGATATTCAGTCCTTGTCTCTGCACTAATACGCACAGCAAACATGAAAAGAATTTTCTGAAAGAAGATTACTTTTCTCAAATATGTGCCGAGAATCACTAAAACCATTTCTCTTGGAGCTCTTTGTTCTTTTTCCCCAAAGGCTAAAAGACCAAATCAATAAGGGCAAGTGGTGATATGCCTAATGGTTACAACAAAGCATGAGTATTATTTGAAATATTCATATCCTAACGCTGTTTCAAATATCTGCAAACACGACTCTGCATTAACTGTTCCGTTCCAGATGGCATCTGCTCACCCGCACAAAATATTTCCCATCCCTGTCATGAAGAGTAATTTTGAATAACAAATCGCGTACTAAAGGAAGCGTACAGTTTATGCAAATATCTCAAATCTTGGATGATTAAGCGCTCAGAATGCCGTTATTCGAACGGCTAACATCCGGTAACAGCTATTTGTTTTAATGCCAGTCCGTGACTTTTTCACCAAGGCCTTGAACATTCCAAAAGAGTCGGCACGTAGAATGAATTACATCTCGCTCACAGATGGTGGGATGACGTGGCTGATTTTAGTACGCAAACCTTTATTGGTATGCATGTATTGAAGTGCACACCTATAGTGTAGGTCTCTTTTATAATAGGGTCATTCATACTAGGAAACATGAAGCTTGTAGAGGGACCAACGTGAAAAATCTGATGTGTTGCAATTGATGTGGTTTTCCCTAACTACTCTTCCCCAAACTACTACCACTACCACCGCTACCACAACTACCACTACTACTACTGCCACTGCTACCACTACTACCGCTACCACAACTACCACTACTACTACTGCCACTGCTACCACTACTACCGCTACCACAACTACCACTACTACTACTGCCACTACTACCACTACTACCGCTACCACAACTACCACTACTACTACTGCCACTGCTACCACTACTACCGCTACCACAACTACCACTACTACTACTGCCACTGCTACCCCTACTACCGCTACCACAACTACCACTACTACTACTGCCACTACTACCACTACTACTACTGCCACTACTACCACTACTACTACTGCCACTACTACCACTACTACCGCTACTACTACTGCCACTACTACCACTACTGCTACTGCCACTACTACCACAACTACCACTACTACTACTGCCACTACTACCACTACTACCGCTACCACAACTACCACTACTACTACTCCCACTACTACCACAACTACCACTACTACTACTGCCACTGCTACCACAACTACCACTACTACTACTGCCACTACTACCACTACTACCACTACTACTACTGCCACTACTACCACTACTACCACTACTACTACTGCCACTACTACCACTACTACCACTACTACTACTGCCACTACTACCACAACTACCACTACTACTACTGCCACTGCTACCACTAGTACCGCTACCACAACTACCACTACTACTACTGCCACTACTACCACTACTACTGCCACTACTACCACTACTACCGCTACTACTACTGCCACTACTACCACTACTACTACTGCCACTACTACCACAACTACCACTACTACTACTGCCACTACTACCACTACTACTACTGCCACTACTACCACTACTACCACTACTACTACCACTACTACTACTGCCACTACTACCACTACTACTACTGCCACTACTACCACTACTACTACTACCACAACTACCACTACTACTACCACAACTACCACTACTACTACTGCCACTGCTACCACTACTACCGCTACCACAACTACCACTACTACTACTACTACCACTACTACTACTGCCACTACTACCACTACTACCGCTACCACAACTACCACTACTACTACTGCCACTGCTACCACTACTACCGCTACCACAACTACCACTACTACTACTGCCACTGCTACCACTACTACCGCTACCACAACTACCACTACTACTACTACTACTACTACCACTACTACTACTGCCACTACTACCACTACTACCGCTACCACAACTACCACTACTACTACTGCCACTGCTACCACTACTACCGCTACCACAACTACCACTACTACTACTGCTACTACTACCACTACCACCGCTACCACAACTACCACTACTACTACTGCCACTGCTACCACTACTACCGCTACCACAACTACCACTACTACTACTGCTACTACTACCACTACTACCGCTACCACAACTACCACTACTACTACTGCCACTGCTACCACTACTACCGCTACCACAACTACCACTACTACTACTGCCACTACTACCACTACCACCGCTACCACAACTACCACTACTACTACTGCCACTGCTACCACTACTACCGCTACCACAACTACCACTACTACTACTGCCACTACTACCACTACCACCGCTACCACAACTACCACTACTACTACTGCCACTGCTACCACTACTACCGCTACCACAACTACCACTACTACTACTGCCACTGCTACCACTACTACCGCTACCACAAATACCACTACTACAACTACCACTACTACTACTACTACTACTACTACTACCACTACTACAACTACTACTACAACTACCACTACTACAACTACCACTACTACTACTACTACTACTACTACCACTACTACAACTACCACTACTACTACCATCACTACCACTACCACCTCTACTACCACCTCTACTACTGCTACCTCTACTACTACTACTACTACTACTAATACTACTACTAGTACTTATACTACTACCACTACTACTACCACAACTACAACTACCACTACTACTACCATTACTACCACTACCACCTCTACTACTGCTACCTCTACCACTACTACTACTACTACCACTACTACCACTACTACCGCTACCACAACTACCACTACTACTACCATTACTACCACTACCACCTCTACTACTACTACCTCTACCACTACTACTACTACTGCCACTACTACCACTACCACCGCTACCACAACTACCACTACTACTAC